>JADLZK010007502.1:0-346585 GCA_015847255.1 Hyparrhenia diplandra | reverse complement strand
GAGGAGGAGGATGGGAACGATGGTGGTGGTGGCGGCGAACACGGCGCGCTGCGGCTTGTGTATGGCGCCGGGCGGCGGCGATCGGCGGGGGCGCAAGGAGAGGGAGAGGAAGAGAGATTGGGATAAAATTTCTTTATTTGCTTGTTGCCCTGAAAGATTACGGACCCTTACTTATATAGCCCAAATAGTGGGACTTGTATCTCAAGCAATCTCTCTAAAGGTTTCCTTTATAGATTGGAATACCTTTTACAAGCATGTCCTATTTATTTATTTCCTAATAAGGGTCTCCCTTATAGATGAGATATCCCCTTGCACACCAAAACACCTAAAGATAATCCTAGATATTTTCCCTCTTTTTCTCCAATTAGTTGCCAAAGAATCCACGGAAGGGGAGGGGACGGAGGCGGGGCGCGCGCGAGGCCCGGGGCGGCGCCCGGCGCCCTTGGGCCCTATCGGGCCTGTCCTTCTGGGCCCTATTTCCTGGATCATGACATCTCCCCCTTCTCCGACCGGCGCGTCCTGTCGCTGGATGAAAGTCCATTCGACACACTGGATGGGGATCGGCCGCCCTCGGAGGATGAGCTCGACCTGCGGCATGAGACGACCCCGCACGGTTTCCCGAGGATCATGTTCTCCCCGGTTCGCTTGGGGTCAAATTCCAAAAAGATAGTGAAGGTTGCCGATGTAGCCGTGGTAGATGTACCGATGAACAAAGACGTCCCTGTTGTGGAAGTTTTGTCGGCGACGGGCTGCCGTAGGAGCTCCCTCGAACACCCACATCTAGGTGCCGGTGCACCATGTCACGTGGGGTCTCCAGAACAAGAAACGCTCATTGGGTGGAGCGTTGACGAAGAGCGGAAGTAGACGCCCGGATAGTGATGTCGCGGCGAGTAGGAGGAGAGGTAGCGACCAAGTTCAACATCGTACCGTACATGAAGGAGCCGGCGTCGAGCGGGGAGGGCGAGAGCTGGTGAGCGGCCCTCTCTGGATCGTAGCCGATGTGGACATTTTCGACCCGGTGAGGAAGAGGCGATCCATGCCGTCGAGGAAGACGACCACGGCTGGGCGCGACGTGGTGGCGCCATAGCCATATGCCGCCCAAGAGGATGGCGGTCGGTGCAGCTGAAGTTGGCTCCGTCGTGTAGGCTCCCAAGGCGAGGAAGTTCGTCCTGCGAACTCCGCCCTGAAGCAAGGCCTCCAGTAAGTCTGGCAGCGTGGTGGAGAGAGGCCGGAAGGTAGAAGCGCCGTCGAAGAGGAGGCCGCCGTCTTCAAAGTGTCCATCTTTGGAGCAAATTGTCGCCCGTGGTGACGTCGAGGGCGATGCGGCGTAGGTGCTGATCCTCCAATGTAGCCCGGCGTAGCCGGACGAAGACTCCCGGATGTCGTAGAGGTCAAGGCAGTCGCATGCCTCGAACGTTTCTGCCGAGGTCGCAGCGTATGGATGCCGGCGAAGATGCCCGACCCGAGGAGGCCAGGCCGTGGGCGCCCCTATCTTGAGGGTGGAGCTGAAGTGAACATGCTCGGGCGACCCTCACGGTAGTACTGCAACTCGTGGGTCGCGAAGTCCCACGTCACGCATCCCAGGCTTGCCAGGCCAAGGCATGCCAAGGATGACGCCAACGCCCTCGCCCGGTGGCATGACGAGGTGTCGATGTCGAAGGTGCCGGCGTCGAGGCGTAGTGGCACGCCGAAGGTGGCGGCGCGGGATGTAGACGTGGGCGCCGGTGCGCTGGTGATCAGCACACGCACCGGCCGAGTCCGAGGCCCGCCGTGGTCACCACGCGGGGTCGATGTAGTTGTGCGTTGCTCCCGAAGTCGACGATGATGTTGATGCCCGTGCACGAGATCATACCGACGAGGTAGAGAGAATGAGCACCACGTCACCGGGAGTCGGGGTCCCAAAGTGAGGACCTTCAGATCGGTGGCTCCTCTTTGACGTCCGCTAGTGGGGCGTTTGTCGTGTCGTCGGTGTAGTTGTTGAGGATCGTGATGTCGAAGAGATGCTTGCACTTGTGACCCCGTGAGAACGGCTCGTCCGCGCTTGAAGCGAGTCCAACCTTGCGTCGTTCCGTCATCTCCTCGGTGTCGGCCGTTTGAACGGCCGAAGTCGTTGCTTGACGGCGGGGGCACACGGGGGCGGCCAGGGCTAGGGGCACGGGGGCCCCGCCCTTTGCCTGTCTTGCTTGCCGTGTTGTAGAGGATGGCGAGACATCGCCAGACCCTGGCGAGAGACATGGCTGCCTCCATGTCCTTGGGGTTCTGCATCTCGACGTCCATCTTGAGCGGTTCGCCCAAGCCTGCTGTGTAGATGTTGACCTGCTGCTGGTCGTCGAGGTTGCTTGCACGCGCCCGCGTGTGCCGAGAACTCCGCGGTGTACTCATCGACGCTGCCTATCTTCCTTAGTGATGCCAGCTCACCCAGCGGATTGCGTCGTTCAGCTGGGCCGAAGCGCTCGTTGACATATTGAGCAAAGCTTGCCCAATCTGCCACCGGTTTCTCCTGGGACAGCCTCATGTACCATTGCTGTGCTCCTCCTGTGAGATGATAGGAAGCATACCGGACTTGCTCAGAGTAGGCGGCGTACCTTGTCCCCCCCAAGAATTGTTCACGGGTGGTTGATCCATGGGAGGATCCTCCTTGCCATCGTGGAGGTCGGGAAGGATAGCTTGTGCGACGGGGGAGCCGAGGCGAGAAGGTGTCGACCAGAGGTGGAGGGGCGGCAGATGCGCCCCGATGGCAGCGCCCTGGCTGGCGCTGCCTTCGACCTCAAGTAGCCCTTCATCGGGTTCTCCGGGATCAGCTACTTTTGTGACTGATTGTCCCGGTTACGCTTGCCATCGTCCTCTTCTTGATGAAGTCGCGGGCTGCTGTCTTGAACATCGCCCTCATCTCGATCTCGGTGTCATGGAGTTGTTGGCGGTGTTTGAGCGTTCTTTGGATCGTCGCTGAGAGGATAGAGAGCTTATCATCGATCTTGTCCATCCCGGTGTTGATCTTGGCGAACTTCGTCTCCCAAGTTCTTCAGCAGCTTCTTGGATTCGGCGTCCATGGTGGTGGGTGGATCGTAGTGGTCTCCGGATACCAGCTATCAGGAACCAGCTAGATTGGGCCGGAACCGACACGTAGATTGAGAGGTTGGTGGAAGAGGAGGAGGATGGGAACGATGGTGGTGGTGGCAAATGAAGCGGCGGCGGTGCGGCCCGCTGCGGGCGGCGCGGCGCGGCGCGGGCGTGCATATGTGGCGGGCGGCGCGGCGCCGGCGGCGACAAGGCGGGGAGGGGGCGAGTGGGGATAGGGAGAGGAAGAGAGATTGGGATAAAATTTCTTTATGTGCTTGTTGCCCTAAAAGATTACAGACCCTTTACTTATATAGCCCGGCTAGTGGGACTTGTATCTCAAGCAATCTCTCTAAAGGTTTCCTTATAGATTGGAATACCTTTTACAAGCATGTCCTATTTATTTATTTTCTAATAAGGGTCTCCCTTATAGATGAGATATCCCCTTGCACACCAAAACACCTAAAGATAATCCTAGATATTTTCCCTCTTTTTCTCTGAATTAGTTGCCGAAGAATCCGCGGAAGGGGGGGACGGAGGCGGGGGGGGCGCGAGGCCCTTGGCGGCGCCGGTGCTCCTTGGGCCTATCGGGCCTGTCCTTTCAGGCCCTATTTCTGGATCATGACAACCATATTATGTCTTTCCTATAGCTCCACATATACTTCTATCAGCACAAGTTCCTCTGCAACTTTTACACCACAAGCCCGCCGACTGATTGTACCGCCTGTTTGGCTTTGGTAAGAATACTTGCAAGACGGTGGTAAGACGTTTCTGATATTGCATTCCACTGCCACCACCACTTTCACCATCTTTGTTAGTTGATAGGGATAATACTTTTGTGTTGTCTTTTGTTGTCTTCTAGCAATGATAGGTTCTTCATATCCACCAACTTATGATGGTATTGGTGCTGATGAGTACTTCGAGTGGGAAATTGCTATAGATAGCATATTTGCTACTCGCTTTATGTGTCCAAGGAGGAAGGTAAAAAATGCAGCTAGTGTTTTACGACATTCTGCTTTATCTTGGTGGGATTCTTTAAATCCTTCAGACAAACCTCAAACTTGGAATGATATGAAACTTCATATGCGCGAAACCTTTGTTAACCCACCTCCTACCTTAAATTCATATGATGAGGTGAATAATTTAGAGGATCAGTCCATTGTTGTATCTCTTGCTCCACTTGTACTTTTACGGGATCCTAAACACAAGCAAGAGGACAAGAATGACATGGAAGAAAATGAGGAGCACACCACCTCATGTGAAAATTCAGAACCATCTCCTATTTATCTTCTTTGAACATGAGAGCAAAGGTAATTCTCACGATGTTAAATTCATAGAAGGTGAGAGTTCTCTTGATGTGCTGAATTTTTCTACCAATCATGCTATGATAGAGATAACATTAGTGGAACCATCTCTTGATTTACCTTTGTCACAAGATGATTTGCTTGATGTTCCTTGTGATAAAGATAACATGCATGATGATACTTATGTTATACCAATGCAACCATTAATATATGATCATGCTATAAGTGTGTCGGAATTGAACACATGTGCTAAAAATAGATATGTTATTCATGATGCTAGTGATGTTGATGAGCTGAAATTGTTGTCTTTAAATACCTTGGGTTACATTGAATTTGATGTTTTGTGTAATCTTAGTTATTTAGGCGAGAAACTTTATGGATATGCTGATTTGCCATGGGTCTCTCGACATACATATCATGTTTTTGGCAAATCTAACAACAAAGGACAATATTTGATACAACGAGTTTACATTTGTACAAATCTGAATTCTCCTTTTGTTGCAAAAATTATGATGACTTAGAGGACTATAAAATCAATCTTTGCTTTCATGCCATATTCCTCTAGTTTTGCTTTAAGAACACATGTCAAATCCAAAGAAGGGGAGAAAATGTATCTTGTTAGTTCTAATCTTTTGCGGGATAGTATTAACAAAGACTGCGTGTGTGATGTAGTCGACCAATTTATAAGAAATCAAGTATAATTCGCAATTACCGAAGCAATCGCAGTCTACACTTGAGTCCATATAAACCCGGTATTCCGGAAATCTCAGAGTGATTTTAAACTCATCAACAATACAACAGGATCGTTGAGCTCAGTAGTTCCAATCCGCAGGTATCTCAAACCAAATTCAATATATATTAATCAGAGTGCGATGTACACATTTATTTCAAAATAATTCAGAGTGCGGAAGCAATAGCTTTCGAAAGCAAAATAGTTGTACAGCGGAAATAAAATAAGATAGTGCCAACATAATGTCACCCTGAAATAGCAAGAGACAGGGAATTATGGAGACTGCCATGCCCTAGGCATTATTCTTCAACCACAGCACATCACATCCGGATAGAATCATGCTAGACGGAGTCACACCGCAACATCGGGGAATTAACCCGTGAGTACTCAATTGTACTCCATAAGACTTACCCGTCTTAAACCGGAAAATAAGGAAAAAGACTCCAAGGATTATGCTTGGCTTTATCTCGAGTCGGGCCGACTCACATTTAAATTTCAGAAAATAAGGTTGATTAGTGCGCCTACACATACTAATCGGGTTCTTCCAAGTTAAAAGGTTGTTATTATATACATAACCATAAGTCTTGTATAGTCAAGATTAAAATATATGCTCAAAGAATATATAAATAACAGTATAAGTAACTTGATCAATATTTTAACATCATCGGCATGAATAAGAATAACCATTATTGTGATATTAAGACTACGATCTTTGTGGGCGCAACCCGGGTTCTCACTCGACCGGGAGATGGCGATTCGAATCGATTTGCAAACCACCGGGCGAATACCCCGTCATAAACCCGGGACTTCCCCGTCGAGGAGTCCCGGATCACTCCCAAGACGTTAGGGGACGTAAAGTCTCGGACACATCCGCAACCCCCTCCTCTCGAGCCACCAAGTGAGCTGACCCGAAGACGCCGCTTGAGTGCCTCCTGCTGCGCCCGATCAACCCAACCGACCACGCCTAGGAGGGACGTTAAGCGTCATGTGCACCGGCCCCTAGCATTCTCCGCGAGCCGTGGCTCACAACTCCGCGGAGCCTACTATATGAGCAGTGCGTTCAACTTCCGACCACATTCCAACAAAGTGAGAGTCCTTAATCGATCGGATGGAAGACCACAATATCCATCCAATCTAAACATGTTTTATTATTCGGGTTCTCGGCAGGCTTGTTAACCACCAACGTGATTAACCCAACAACAATCCTCACGAGTGACCGGAAATCACTGTCTACTGCAAACATCATAACTGAGCATTTATTTAACCTAGACTCCTACATAGGATAGGGTAACAACTTCAGCAAGGATCTCTGTGCAACAACGGTTTCACTCGTATCCTACACTTAATGCAGCATTCATAAAAAGGACTCAACAAGTTAATTTAGAAAGCATAGGAAAGTTCAAAGATGCACCGGGGCTTGCCTTCAGAAAATAGCAGGAAGAAGAAGTCAGGGCACTCTGGAAACTGGAGTCACGGTCCTCCTTCTCCTATGGGCTCTTTTGGCTGCACTCCGAGATGATGAAGGTTGACCTCCCGCTCCTTGATCTCCTCCCGAACTAACTCCTCCGATCCCGAGATGATGCATGCACATGCAAGAATTAACATCCCGAATGCACGAGAGATAAACTTGCATACAAATAAAATAGGATGATGGATGAATGCATCATGATGAATGATACTAATAAGTGCATATCTCTTCTGTAAAAGCATGAATCTAACTACGCAAGAAACCCTAATAACCTACATCAAGCAAACACCCTATTTCACTAATACACCGAAATCGGCAGCTAGACATGCTTTGTTACTAAAACAAATCCTTTCGGGGAGTTCTATAACTCCAAATGCAGCAAACAAATACTCGTTGGAAAGCTAATGAAATTATCTACAAAACATTCCATATCACCCTGACCTAATTCTGACATTAACAGCCTCAAAAACAGAGAAAACAGAGGCTCTGTTCTAGCCTAACAAGTTACATGCAACACTAATAACTTGCAAACTAATTATGCAAAGCATACCAAAACCTACCAGCAAGCAAACAAGGTTGTAAACTACTAAATAAACCTACTGGTCAGGCCAAAGAATAAACTAAATCACATGAAATGATATTCCCTAAATATCCACTACACATGCACACTTTAAATCATACAAATGCTAGGAATAAAAATCTGCCAAACTATCAAGCTTATCCAACCAAGCATACCAACAGGTCCTATCCATGCTAGGAACAACTAATAAAATTATCAACTCACAATACTCTACTATAAACATGCATTTCTAGGTTAATTTCCATGCAACATAATTATGATAAATATGCAACCGCCTTAGAAAATTCTACAAAAATTACCAGAGCATCCTACTGATCTAATTTGCCTACCATAAAATTTTCATAGCAAAGTCATGCATATGCTGTCCTACACAAAAATGGCAAGCTAGCATAAAAACAGGGGTATGAAAATACTTTGTACTATGAAATGCATGAAACTGACTAACTATGAACATGCAAAGCTATATAACAAGAACAAATGCATGTATAAAAAGTAGCATGGCAAAAAACCCTATTAATTATTTTCCTATGAATTTCCTAAGAAAGCATGGTAAATAGCACATAAATAGAAAATCACATTTCATCAACAGAACATAGCATGTATGATATTTTCCTGCACTATATATGCAAAAACATAAACATTTTGTATAGGGGCCACTATTTTATCATGCACCAAAAATTAGATATGCATTTACCTATTTACATGGCAATTAAAGCAATAAGTCTAAATAAATATAAAAACTACCATAAAATGCAAACTCATATTTTTCTATTGTAGATCTACTCATGAGTATCACAAAGAAATTTGTCCCACTCAAATCCGAGCTAAAACGAGGGAGATATCGATTTTCTAAAACATGCATGTAAACCGAAATCGAAAAAAAAATGAAAAAATCCATCGGACAAATTGGGGCCCCGCGCGTCGACCACCACCATGCACGTAGGGCGCGGTCCGGCGATGGATCTCCGCCGGCGTTAGTCCTCCCTCCCAAAAACCAAGCACACCTCTGGACTCATAGTGACGAGATCTCGCGTTACACGTGCTTTCCCGACCGAACTCAACCCTAGCATGCACGACGATTTGGCGGCGGCGCTTCTAAGGTCCTAGATGGCTAGAGGGGGGGTGAATAGCCTATAAAAATTTTCTACAAGCTCAACTAAATAAACCGATTAGTATAAAACACGGCGTAAAGCGGTTTGCGCTAGCTCTATTGTCTTGCAAGCCTCTAGTGACAATTCTAAATAAATTCTATGATCTCTATGTCACACAAGAGCTATGTCACTACTCTAACTAGTGAACAATCCTTGTATGGTCCTTATGCTAGCAAGAACAACCTACACAAGCAAGTGCTAGCTCTCTACTCAAAGTAATCTAGCAAAGTAATGCACGAGTGAGAGACTTGTTATACCGACTTGTAGAGGCTATGAACCAATCACCGGGATGAAGATGAACAATCAACACAATGGGATGGAGAACCAATCACCAAGACAATGAACAAGTCGATTTGTTCACCCGGAGTTCGCTTGTACACCGACAACTACTCTCCGGTTGTGCCGACCAACACAAGGATGGTGTTTGAGCTAGGCGGTGCCCTTGCTAGCCTCAACACACCACTCAACAAGTGTGGTACCCAAAGCACGAGCAATGTATTCCTTGCACTTTGTCTTCCCGACAAGGAGTGCGTAATCCTCTCACAAATCAACCGGAGGTGGCCAAGAAACAATCACCTCTTCTTGCCAACGCCTCCACCACTTCACCAAGCCGGCTAGGAGCGGTGCCTCCAAGAGAAACGGAAATCCACCATCTCACAACGATCCCCAAGTGCCTCTAGATGCAAGAACTCGATGCAATGCACTAGGATCAACTCTTCTCTCAAGAATGAAGCTCAAATCAAGAGTGAGAGAGGAGGGAGGCTTGCTTGCTTGCTCAAAGGTGTTAGGAGTGATTCAAAGTGACCAAGAGAGAGAGCAAGTGGCAGCCAAGATGGTATATATAGGCCACACCATGAAATGTGGTGGAAAGGGTGGAAAACACACTTTTCGCGGCCGACCGGGCCTTGACCGGACTCACCCGGTGAGTCCGGTCGGTGGGTCCGGGCCACAACCGACAAGCCAAAACCAACGCTGGACCACGCCCTTGGAGCGTCCCGTCGCGCGTCCGATCGGTGCTTCCGGTCAGCACCGGAAGCATCCGGTCACCAGCGTCCGGTCGGCCCTCGGCCCGAAAGCTCCCAAACATGCTCTCTCGCCAGACGCGACCGGCCGGACCGTTCGGTCACTTCCGACCAGCTTCCCGGCCGGTGCGTCCCGTCACGCCCGAGCTGCGAAAAACTTCGTCGTTTTGTCGCCGTTCCTTCGCCTTTGCTCCAAACCGACTTCCGTCACTTGTTTCTTGTTGCCGACACGCCGAAGAACACCTCGACACCATGTGTTAGCATTTTTGAAACCATTTTCGACAAGGACGGAGTTAGCACTTTAGGTTAGAATGCATGCATATGAGACTTAAACCTAAAGGCACGTGAGGATCGATATGTATGAAAGTTTTCCCCTCTTTATAGTACGGCTTATCGATCCTATAACCACCCACACCCTCTATGGTGTCTTGGGTGTGAAATCAAAAGCCCTATGGTTATACCTTTGCTTTGGGACCTTTGATCTCGAAACTCCACCGAGTTGCATGCTTGATCATCTTTTGGATCACCTTGACCCTTCATCCATGATCACAATGCACCAACTCCGGCATGACCAATCTCCAATCTAATCAAACACTTAGTATCGAGAGATTAGTCCTTAGGTGTCACTAATTAGCCAAAACCAAACTAGAGATCTTCAATCTCCCCCTTTTTGGTAATTGGTGACAACCCGCATAAAGGTTTTATGATTAATGTTTTTAAACATACAACGGTTGTCCAAGCATTTTGCTTACAATCATAGGATTGGACAATCATCATAGTTCGGTTTTGGTAGCAAGAGCTCCCCCTATATGTATGCCACGAGTTTGGAACGAAGCATTGCATACATGTATGAATATTGAAATTGAGGGTGAGCTATGTTACCAAAATGATGCTTAGGTGAAAGAAATGGACCTTTGAAGCGTGATACCAATCGGAGTTGCGCCATTTTCACCATACAAGCATCAAGGTAACTAGATTTTCATCAAAACTCAAAGTACCACGTGAGATCACATTATAAGCAAGGTACTTGAATTAAGAGCGGAATTTAGAAAATCTAGCTAGCTCCTATGCATGCTAGTTATCAACCACTTGTAAAGCATCTTACTCAACTAGCATACACCACACAAGCATGTATATAGAATTTAAATACATGTGCAATGAGCAAGTCATATGTTAGTGCACAATCAAATGCAACAAATTGTTTATGAGCTTGCTCCCCTACTTGTGTGAACCACTTGTTAACTCATGAACCACATGAGAGGTTTTCAAAAACATGTGAAATTTTTAATTTTTTAATTTTCCAAAACCTTTCATGCACTAATCTCTCCCCTTTGTCGACAATTTCCACAAAAGGTATGACCATGTTGTGTTATGGAAGAGAGAATAGTGCTCAAATTTGGTCAAATTTGGATCACTTGTCAAACATATATTTCGGTTTGAACCAAAGACAAGCTTCTTCACACCTCATGACAAGGGTTATCTTGCCTATGTTGAAGCATATGTGTGAAAAGATAGCCAAATTCAACACTTGAGATTTCAAGCCCATAAACATGTCATATGTCATCACTAGGTCAATCAAACATAAAGAGCTTATAGTGATGGCATACATACATTGAAATCCTTTTATTTTCCATGAATGCTTCCTAAGGCACAAGTTATCTATCTATATGTTCTAACAAGTCCTTAGTTATCATGAATGCCATGTCAAACAATGATACCTTTGCTTGCTTGATGGAGGGGCATGTCATGATAGTGAGGTGCATTCAACTCATGTTGGAGAAGTCAAGGATATTCAACTCATTTCTTAGCTTGCAAAACCTCTTCTCATCTAGTGGCTTTGTAAAGATGTCGGCCAATTGATCTTCGGTGCCAATAGGTTGAATAGCAATGTCACCCTTTTGTTGATGATCTCTAATGAAGTGATGCCTTATGTCAATGTGCTTGGTTCTTGTATGTTGGACCGGGTTTTGAGTCATCTTGCAAGCACTTTCATTGTCACAATACAAAGGCACATGATGGAAATCAAATCCATAATCCTTCAATGTTGATCTCATCCATAGCAATTGTGCACAACAACTACCGGCACTAATGTATTCGGCCTCGGCGGTTGAAAGTGTCACACCGGTTTGCTTCTTTAATGACCATGATACTAGAGATCTTCCAAGGAATTGACAAGTGCCACTTGTGCTTCTTCTATCAACCTTGCATCCCCCATAGTCGGAGTCCGAATATCCAATAAGCTCAAAGTTTGACCCCTTGGGATACCATAGCCCAACATTTTGAGTGTGCTTCAAGTACCTCAATATCCTCTTTGATGCGGTGAGGTGACTTTCTCTAGGTGAGGATTGAAACCTTGCACACTTGCCCACACTGAACATCACATCGGGCCTAGAAGCGGTCACATAGAGTAAGCTTCCAATCAATGACCTATAGTACCTTTGATCAACCATATTGCCACTTTCATCATTGTTCAATGATTCATTGGTACCCATTGGTGTATTGATGCCCTTGGCGTCTTGCAATCCAAACCTCTTGACCATGTCTCTAATGTATTTCCCTTGACTAATGAAGGTGCCATTCTTCATTTGCTTGATTTGAAGACCAAGGAAATATGTAAGCTCTCCAAGCATAGACATTTTAAACTCTTTTGCCATCATCTTGGCAAACTCTTCATAATACTCTTGATTTGTTGATCCAAAGATGATATCATCAACATATATTTGCATGACAAACAAATCCTTCCCAATCTTCTTGGTGAATAGAGTAGTGTCAACTTTACCCATCTTGAAGCCTTTCTTGAGTAAGAAGTCTCTCAACCTCTGATACCATGCTCTCGGTGCTTGCTTCAACCCATACAATGCCTTGTTCAACTTGTACACATGGTTGGGATGATGATAGTCTTCAAAACCGGGCGGTTGCTCAACATACACTAGCTCATTGATGAAGCCATTGAGAAAAGCACTCTTGACATCCATTTGATAGAGCTTGATGTTGTGTGCACATGCATAGGCCAATAGAATTCTAATTGCCTCTAATCTTGCCACCGGAGCATATGTTTCACCAAAGTCAAGACCCTCAACTTGAGTGTAACCTTGTGCAACTAGTCTTGCTTTGTTTCTCACAACAATACCATCTTCATCTTGCTTGTTCTTGAAAACCCATTTGGTTCCAATGACATTGTAGTCCTTTGGTCTCTCTACCAATTCCCAAACCTTGTTTCTATCAAAGTTATTGAGCTCCTCTTGCATTGCAATGACCCATTCTTCATCCTTCAAGGCATCACCAACCTTTTCGGGCTCTTCTTGTGACACAAATGCAAAATGTTCACAAAATGCCGCTAGCCTTCCTCTTGTTTGCACTCCACTTGTAATATCACCAACAATTTGATCAATTGGGTGATCTCTAGCAACACTTGAGCTTTGGAGTATTGGTACTTGATTGCTTGAGCTTGGTTGATCACTTGTTGTTGCTTGAGATGATGTACTAGCTTGTTGTTGATCTTGAACTTGAGCACCACTAGCTTGAGTGATTTGCACTTCATCTTTGTCATCATCAACTTGAGTTGGCCTAATATCACCAATGTCCATGCCTCTCATGGCATTTACCAATTGAGTTCCACTAACATCATTGAGGTTCTCATCTTCATCTTGGGACCCATTGGTTTCATCAAATTCAACATCATGGACTTCTTCTAGCACTCCACTTGAGTTGTTCCACACTCTATATGCTTTGCTTGTGGTGGAATAACCAAGTAGGAATCCTTCATCACACCTCTTGTCAAACTTGCCAAGTCTTACACCCTTCTTCAATATGTAGCATTTGCATCCAAATACTCTAAAGTATGCAATGGTTGGCTTTCTTCCATTCAATAGCTCATAAGGTGTCTTGTTCATCATGGGATGGCAATACAATCTATTGATGTAGTGGCATGCGGTGTTGATTGTTTCGCCCAAAAATGATTGACTCACATTGTATTCACTAAGCATTGATCTTGCCATCTCAATGAGAGTCCTATTCTTTCTCTCAACTAGGCCATTTGATTGTGGTGTGTACTTGGCCGAAAGTTGATGCATGATTCCATAATCATCACATAGCTCATCAACTCTTGTGTTCTTAAACTCACTACCATTGTCACTTCTCACTTTCTTCACTATGATATCAAATTCATTGTGCACCCTCTTGAGAAATATCTTGAACAAAGAGTACACATCACTCTTGTCATTTAGAAAGAACACCCAAGTGAATCTTGTATAGTCATCCACAATCACAAATCCATACTTGTTGTCACCAATGCTTGTGTATGCGATTGGGCCAAACAAGTCAATATGGATCAAGTCAAATGCCTTGCAAGTACTCATGAAGCTCTTCTTTGGATGAGTATTGGCAACTTGCTTGCCGGCTTGACATGCACTACATAGCATGTCCTTGTCAAAGTGAACATCCTTCAAGCCCCTTACTAGATCATGAGTCACTAACTTATTGAGTTGCTTCATGCCAACATGACCAAGCCTTCTATGCCATAGCCAACCCATGCTAGATTGAGATATCAAGCATGTACTAATTTGTGTCTCACTAGCACTAAAGTCTACAAGGTAGAGGTTATCAAATCTTATTCCCTTGAAGATCAAGCTTGAATCTTTTGTGCTCACAATCTCAACACTATCTTCACCAAAGATACACTTGTAACCAAGATCACAAATTTGTGCCACCGAAAGCAAATTGTACTTCAATATATCCACAAGTGCCACATTTGACAATGTCAAGTCATTGGTTATTGCAATCTTGCCTATGCCTTGTATCTTGCCACTTTTGCTATCACCAAATGTAATAGGCTTGCCATTCTCTTGATTTGAATCAATAGTGTTGAACTTCCTTGCATCACCGGTCATATGTTGAGTGCACCCACTATCAAGAATCCAATGGTTGCCCCCAATCTTGTAATTCACCTACAAGGAAATCAATAAGATTTAGATACCCATTTGCCTTTGGGTCCTTGGAGGTTAGCAACCAAAGCCTTTGGTACCCAAATTGCCTTCTTCTTTGGGCCAACAATGGGTGTACCAACAAACTTTGCCTTGACACCCTTCTCACCCTTGGTAAGCAAATAACAAGAATCAAAAGATATGGAATGCACTTTGCTTGATTTCTTGTTCATGTTGATTTTAGCATATTTTAGCTCTTGATGCCCCACTTGCTTGCATCTATTGCAATAGAGCCCATTACTCTTCACAAAGCTAGGCTTTGGAGTAGCAAATGCCTTCTTGTCTTTCTTGGGGACATAGCCTAAGCCTTCCTTGTTAAGGGAAAACCTTTGGCTACCCAAGCACTTTAGTAAGCGGGCATCCCCACCATAAGCCTTCCTCAAGGAGTGGGTGAGCTCATCCACCTCTCTTTTGAGAGTCTCATTCTCAACCTTTAGTGATGAATCTAAAATTACTCCATCACTATTAGTAGAGCTTGAGTGGGTTGATGTGGATGTGGAAGGAATAGATGGTTCTTCAACATCAACCACAAGGGTTTCATCTATGATGTCACATTTTGAACCAACATCCTTTTTGATGATTGAACAAACTCTATCATTCTTCTCTAAGAGCAAGGCATGGGCTTTTTGAAGCCTTGTGTGAGCTAGCTCCAATTCCCCATGGTCTTCCTTTAGACCTTCATGGGTGGCCTCTAGCTCCCTAAAGTTTTACTCAAGAGTTTTTACACTCTTTTGCAAAGCTTTACATTCCTTGTCCTTAGTCTTAAGCATGATATGAGTTTGCTTAAGCATCTCTAAAAGATCATCTCTAGTGGGTTCATCATCATCATCATCACTATCACTATCATATTTTTTACTTCATTATCACTTAGTTCATCATGCTCATGCAATGATACCTTAGTGGCCTTAGCCATGAAGCATGAAGGTGATGAGCCGAAGAGGGATGATGTCTTGTGTTGACCAATTGCACTCATGGCCTTGGGCTTCTCTTCCTCTTCATCGGATGAACCATCACTATCCCAAGAGCAAACAAATGCACCATCATTTGTCTTCTTGAATGTCATTGATTTGCTCTTCTTGTTGGTCTTGCCACCCTTGTTTATCTTGTGCATCTCTTTTTTTTTTCTTGATTGGGCAATCGGCAAGGATGTGATAAGGGCTATCACACTCAAAGCACTTTCTTGGCTCTTCATTGCTCTTGGATGAGTCATTTCTTCTTCTAGAGCCTTGGCCAAACTTCTTGCCCTTCAAGACCTTGTTGAAGTTCCTCACAAACATAGCAAACTCTTGATCTATCTCATCAAGATTGACTTCCCCATCATCTTCTTCTTGAGCCTTGGACTTGCCCTTGACCTTGGATGAGGTGGTGGCGGCCTTGAATGCCACAACCTTCTTGTTCTTGTCATCTTCCTTCTCCACTTCATCTTCCATGCCATCAACTTGCTCATCGGTTAGCACCTCTCCAAGCAAGTCACTAGGTGTCATTGTGTCCAATGCACCTCTAAAGAGTATCTTCCTCAACATGGCAAATCTCTTGGGCAAGCACATCAAGAATTTGTGTCCAAAGTCACGATCTAGGGTCTTCACACCCAATGCCTTGAGATCATTCACAATTACTTGGAGCCTATGAAATGTCTCCTAATGGTCTCATCCTTCTTCATCTTGAAGTTCTCAAACTCACTCTTGAGGACATACAATTTGGCACTTTTCACCACCTTAGTGTCCTCATAGGTCTCACATAGCTTCTCCCACACTTCACTTGCCTTCTCAAGGTCCTTGATGCCCTCAAACACCTTGACATCCATGCCGTTGTACAATGTGTTCAATGCCATGGTGTTGCATTGCTTGTTTGACTTGTCGGTGGGAGTGAGGTTGGTAGGATCAAGGATGACATAATCCTTCTCGGTCACTTCCCATACTTGGTCATTGATTGATCCTAAGTACATCCTCATGCATCTCTTCCAATAATCAAAATTCTTGACCCCATCAAAGAAAGGAGGCTTTCCCCCAACATGGTTGAACCCGACATTAGCCATACTATCACACCAAGGTTGTTAAGCCTTCAAAAATGGTGACCACGGCTCGATACCACTTGTAAGGTCCTAGATGGCTAGAGGGGGGTGAATAGCCTATAAAAATTTTCTACAAGCTCAACTAAACAAACCGATTAGTATAAAACACGGCAAAAGCGGTTTGCTAGCTCTCTATTGTCTTGCAAGCCTCTAGTGACAATTCTAAATAAATTCTATGATCTCTATGTCACACAAGAGCTATGTCACTACTCTAACTAGTGAACAATCCTTGTATGGTCCTTATGCTAGCAAGAACAACCTACACAAGCAAGTGCTAGCTCTCTACTCAAAGTAATCTAGCAAAGTAATGCACGAGTGAGAGACTTGTTATACCGACTTGTAGAGGCTATGAACCAATCACCGGGATGAAGATGAACAATCAACACAATGGGATGGAGAACCAATCACCAAGACAATGAACAAGTCGATTTGTTCACCCTGAGTTCGCTTGTACACCGACAACTACTCTCGGTTGTGCCGACCAACACAAGGATGGTGTTTGAGCTAGGCGGTGCCCTTGCTAGCCTCAACACACCACTCAACAAGTGTGGTACCTAAAGCACGAGCAATGTATTCCTTGCACTTTGTCTTCCCGACGAGGAGTGCGTAATCCTCTCACAAATCAACCGGAGGTGGCCAAGAAACAATCACCTCTTCTTGCCAACGCCTCCACCACTTCACCAAGCCGGCTAGGAGCGGTGCCTCCAAGAGAAACGGAAAATCCACCGTCTCACAACGATCCCCAAGTGCCTCTAGATGCAAGAACTCGATGCAATGCACTAGGATCAACTCTTCTCTCAAGAATGAAGCTCAAATTAAGAGTGAGAGAGGAGGGAGGCTTGCTTGCTTGCTCAAAGGTGTTAGGAGTGATTCAAAGTGACCAAGAGAGAGAGCAAGTGGCAGCCAAGATGGTATATATAGGCCACACCACGAAATGTGGTGGAAAGGGTGGAAAACACACTTTCTGCGGCCTGACCGGGGCCTTCTGACCGGACTCACCAGTGAGTCCGGTCGGTGGGTCCGGGTCACAACCGACAAGCAAAACCAGCGCTTGGACCACGCCCCTTGGGCGTCCGGTCGCGCGTCCGATCGGTGCTTCCGGTCAAGACCGGAAGCATCCGGTCACCGCGTCCGGTCGGCCCTCGGCCGAAAGCTCCCAAACATGCTCTGCGCGGGCGCGGTGGCCGGACCGTCCGGTCACTTCCGACCAACTTAAATCGGTGCGTCCGATCACGCCACGAGCTGCGCTTCGTCGTTTTGTCGCCGTTCCTTCGCCTTTGCTCCAAACCGACTTCCGTCACTTGTTTCTTGTTGCCGACACGCCGAAGAACACCTCGACACCATGTGTTAGCATTTTCGAAACCATTTTCGACAAGGACGGAGTTAGCACTTTAGGTTAGAATGCATGCATATGAGACTTAAACCTAAAGGCACGTGAGGATCGATATGTACGAAAGTTTTTCCCTCTTTATAGTACGGCTTATCGATCCTATAATCACCCACACCCTCTATGGTGTCTTGGGTGTGAAATCAAAAGCCCTATGGTTATACCTTTGCCTTGGGACCTTTGATCTCGAAACTCCACCGAGTTGCATGCTTGATCATCTTTTGGATCACCTTGACCCTTCATCCATGATCACAATGCACCAACTCCGGCATGACCAATCTCCAATCTAATCAAACACTTAGCATCGAGAGATTAGTCCTTAGGTGTCACTAATTAGCCAAAACCAAACTAGAGATCTTCAGCGCTGCGGCCGGCGGATCGACGGCAACTCGCCGTTTCCGGCGATGACCGGCCAAGATAGCGTGCGCATGGGTTAGGCGACATCGGGGCGACGCTGATGCACTACCCGGTCGACGAAAAGACGATGGACAAGGGGTTCGACGACGGCGCGCTCACTAGCAGCGACGAATACGGCGGCGTACCCGGCGTTCCGGCGAGACAGAGGCTTGAGCGGCGTGATTTGTTGGCGTCGAAGCTGAAGCAGGGTAAGGCGATCCCCGTGCGCACGAAAGGAGGCGAGGACACGGCCGGTGTGTGCCCGTCCGCGGCGAAGCGGCCGGCGCTCCGGCGGCGGCGGTGCTGCCGTGGTCCGACGAAATGGCGGCGGTTGGGCTCGATTAGTCCTGTCGGCCAGGTAAAAGCACGTCATGGCGACCCTAGAACATGAGGAAGTACAAGGAGAACGGGATAGGAGGGCGCGGCAGCGAGCTCGCGGCGGTGACGACCATGGCGGCCGAAAATTCCGGCGGACGGAAAATCCGCGAGATGCGGCCTCACCCTTGCTCTATTGGCGTTCGCGGTGGTGCGGTTAGGTGGTGTAGGGCGTGGTCAAGCCTCGAGCGAGGTGGAGCGGGCTACGGTGGAGGTTTGGGCCGACGGCGGCGATGGTGGCCGCGGTGGCGCTCCCCGCGGCGTCTTCTTTGCCGCTTGCATTTCGGCTTGGGAGAGAAGGGAGAGTGAGGGGGGTGGAGTAGGGAGCAAGGGACGGGTTTCCCTTCTCTAAGACGGCACGGTGTGGCGGGGGAGGCAGAGGACGCGACCGACACGCGGCACTGGACGGCGCGAGGCGGGGCGTGGCGGTAGGCCTCCGTCGGGCAGGGGAGGCCGACAGGTCCCTATTCCTTTTCCCCCTCTCTGTTTTTCCTAATTACCTTGAAAACCGTGCTGATTCAGGAAAAACTCTAATTGAAGAAAATGTTCCTCACGAAATTCTGAACAAAACACATATATAAACTTTTCTCTAGTTTGGTCCAGATTTGAAACTACGGTCGGTCGAAGATGAACTACTCCGGGAATCAAAGAAACCCTAATTCAAATGAGATTCAAACTGGTTTTGACTTTTCGAACAAGATCCACTCATTTTCATGCAACCGGCCTGTAACATCTTTTGATCTACATAAAATTATCTGCCAAAGTCACGATGGGTGCACACACATGAAAAACCTCTAGCTAGGACTTTTGAGCAAAACAAGATAATTACTTTCAAAGTCAAACTAGGTCAAACTGCCATCATAAAATCTACTTAGGGAACATGGAAAATCATCACTTATGCTCTAACACCTTCTATAAACCTAACTAAGAATAAACAAACATTAAACAACTAATGATGCAAACATTTCATACATGAAATGACGAGGCAAAGCAAAGCAAGCAAATTAACCCTATTTAAACAAGCAAATAAACTCTATCATTTCATGTGCATAAATGCATAGGACTAAATGATGATTATGCTCATGAAATGAAGATGCTGATGACATGGTTAACACCGTGGGTGTTACAAATCTACCCCTTAAAAAGAAATCTCGTCCCCGAGATTTGTGGTTACTAGGGACTTGTCTAAACTTAGGGGATACATTACGAAAATACATTTCTATTCTCACATAGGGCATCTTCTCACTACGGTTACTCTAGAAACTTGGTACCACTAGACAATCTAATTCTGAGTTGCTCTTCCTTAGTGATTCAAGACTCTATGTTACCAAACTCTTGACTATTTATTGACAACATTGTGGTAAAGTAAAATAAAGGATTATTTTGATTCATACCATTACAATTTTCATAATTCGAGAAATACTACTACAATTCATCTATTTGGAAACATACCATTAATTTCTTAGATACTCACAAAAAAATACCACCAAATATGTATCAAGACAATTTGGGCCCACATGCAGACGTATATGAATACTTATACTTCGTTACACCCTTCTCTTTGTCACTGACGCACAGGCCCACTTGTCATCTTCTTCTTCCTTCCTTTCTCATTTTTCCTTGCTGAGCCACATCCACCGTTGTCTATGGTAGCACCGCGTGGTGGAGCGATAGTAGCACGCCCGCTTGGAGCTCCAAGGCACTAAGATGTGGCTCAATGGAGTTCCGTGGGCACGAGGATGGGAAACATGAGCTCCATGATAGCAACAAGCCATCATTGAATCTCGAAGGCACAAAGATGTTGGTGTCGAGGGTGACGCCACGCGCCGTGCGAGTCCTAGAGCCGGCCGGACTCGATCGCCGCAAAGATGGATCCACGCCGCGATGTTGTCGCCGTGGTTGACGCCATCCAACACGGCGATGCGAGAATGAGTTCGCCCGTATCGTCTCTGTCTTGTGGTCCACATGCTGTTGTAGCTCGTCAAGCTCCTCTACCGCATGATGCTGCTCGGCACCACCCGTGCGGTAGCCGGTGTGCTACTGCTACCGCTCGCCATGGACTACGGTTGATGTGCAACAAGGGAAAATGAGAAGGGGGAGGAAGAAGATGACAAGTAGGGCCCGCATGTAAGTGATAGGGAGAAGTGCTATAATAAAGTATACGTATTCATATACGTCGGCAGCTTGGGCCCAAATCATCTTAATACATATGCTATGGCATTCTTGTGATAAAAACAGAGAATTACAATGATATCTATAATCTATCTATATAAACTCTAATAAAGATAAAGCCTACTATATGAATTCTCTCATTATGCAAGGTGTCCACATCTATCTATTCATGCGAGGTGTCCATATCATATTCCACTAAGTCCATGTCATCCAATATTAATTACAAAAATACCCATCCCATCTCTAAATACTAAAAATCTTTAATCTATTAACATACAAGTCATCTACACAAGGTATGTATTAATTAAAAAAAAGCCATGACAACGCACCGGTATTCTTCTAGTGCTTCACAAATTGTAACGGTGTTTCTCCAAATTACTTAAAACTGTAATGATATAAATCAAAATAAAACTATTTAAGAGGGGGAGAGAGACAGGGGATATTATACATTTTACCACTGTTACGAATGCCCACACTCCAAATACCAGCTTTAGGAATGGTAATACTTTTTTACCACATGAGAGACCAAATCGATACAATTTTACCACATCTGGTGACATGGCGGTCCACATCAACTGTCCAGCGTACATCTAAAGGGGAAAAGACCAAGTTACCCCTGTCTTCTTTTTCCTCTCGCGCATCAGGAAGTTGCGGCCCGTCCTGCTCTTTTTCCTCTCGCGCGGAAGTCGCGGTGCGTGACGACGACGTCCTTGCGAAGAGGAGCACATTACAATCATGACCGACAGCTGCAGAAGCTTGGCGATATGCAAGGGTGAAAAGTTTGCTGCTTTCTCCTCCAGCCAGACAGCGGGAGCGGCAATCGTATCCACCCAAAAGATCATCACAGTTCACGTGGAGTCCAGCCTTGTCTTGGCGCTGTGGATCATCTACAGAAGGAATAGCAACCTGTCAGGCTTTCATCAGTGCCATTGTTGTGTTTCCAAGCCATGGGAATTCAAGGTTGATGCTATATGATTTCTTTCCAACATCTCCACGGCTCTTTTCAATGCGCCTTGCTCCCAAGTCAATGTTAGCATATTATTGGAGGTTGTTCTGTTCGTCTCCCCTTTCAAATCTCAGAGAAAACATTTGTCCTTCAGTCCCAGTGTTGAGACAAGCTGAACTCGAGCGCACGGAAAAGAGCAGGGACGGGCCGTGACTTCCTGATGCGCGAGAGGAAAAGAGAAGGCAGGGGCAACTCGGTCTTTTCCCTTCAGATGTCACGCTGGACAGCTGATGTGGACCGTCACGTCACCAGATGTGATAAAATTGTATCGATTTGGTCTTCCATGTGGTAGAAAAGTATCGCCATTCCTATATCTGAGTATTTTTCGGGCGGGCGAAAAAAATGCCGCTTATTCGCGCCAAAAAAATCCTGCCCACGACGTCCCACTGGGCAAGTCGGACCTAGCTTTTTCGGGTCGGGCTCGGGTCGGGTCCGGGCGGGCTACCCGCGTATTTTTTACACTACAAAATAGCTAAAAATGTATTTCGGTAGCCGAGTTCGGGCGAAAAAAAATTAACGGGCTTCAAAAAATCTGCCCCCCACCCGTCCGTAGGAAAGGTTCATGGGCGGGCCAAAACCCGTCAGGCTCGGGCCGGACCTGCAGGCCGGGCCGGGCCGGGCTAGTTTTGCTCCCATTCCTAAAGCTGGTATTTAGAGTGTGCGCGTTCATGACAGTGGTAAAAAGTATAATAATATCCCGAAGACAGCTTCCTATATACTCGTATGTCCCGTGCTTGTCCGGACTTCTCTTCCCCGTTCCAACCTCCCCCATCCCACAGCGAATCTCCCAAAACCCGGCTCCCCCGATTCCCAATCCTACCAGTCCCCCGAAAAGATCAGATGCCGGCGTGCTGCTGCTGATCGAGCGCAGGGTAAGCGGAGGCGATGCGGGCTAGCCGGCCGGCGGTGCACCCCGTGGAAGCGCCACCGCCGGCGCCGGCCGCGGCGGAGCAGGCCCTGGGGAGGGAGAGGGCGCCGCGCAGCCGCGCGGGGTGCGGATGAAGGATCCGCCGGGGGCGCCTGGGACACCTGCCGGGCTTGGTCTACGCCTTGCGCAGGCTTTCTTCGCAGCCGCCGCGCTCGCCGTCATGGCGTCCACCGACGACTTCCCGTCCGTCTCCGCCTTCAGGTCCAACAAATACCTTTTCTTTGGTTTCATTGTATGCATGGATTAGAAATGGAAATATTCTCTGCATGCGAGCTTGCTTGAGTCTTGCGCTTCAACTCTGAGCATAGTAGTCGTACTCATATTTGTTGTATATTGAATCTGTTTGTGTAGAGCATCGAGCCCCTATCCTAAATTCTAGGGGTTTGAGAAAAAAAAATGAACTCCAGTGGTCAAGCCTCAGGCGGCCAAGTTAGCTGGGCTAGGCCCAATTTATGTTATATTGAATTATTAGAGTTTGAGAAGTAATTTCTTATATTGTAAACATTGGATTATTGAATCAAGCTAGTTGCAACCTAATTGTTGCCGGCTTCCCAAGGGAGCCAGCGCTCCCAACCCTAGCCGCCACCACTTCTTCCCTCAAGCTAGCAAAGACGGCGCCCCCGTCGAACATCGCAGATTCAAGCGTAGGATCTCGGTTCCTATCAGTGTGGACTTATAGCCGCATAGTTGTTGCAAGGCTTTTGTGGGCAAGGTTACATTTTCTTCCCTTCTGTCTACACAAATAGTGTTCTATCTACAACTTCTTGGTCCTCTTTTTTAACGACAAGGTCAAAGACTTGTCCCAATAATAGGGTCTTCATCTAGTCATATGTTCCCAAATCTGTCACCCTCAGGTCTACCTGAAATGAATGATCTTGCAATTCTAGTTTGACCTCGACACTTTCCTTCACTGTACACTTTCAAACAAAAACTTCCGTCTATCACGGAGTCTAGACCTTTTCTTCTTTTTACTTCACACAAATATAAGAAATATTGAAGAATATATAATATATTAGAATAAAAGGGCAATAGTTAGGAGAGGTGTGCTGGAAGAGTAGTAATGGATCTATTGATCAGAAAGGAAAATCAAACCTGTGAAGAACTTATACTATGGATTGCTGGTGCGCATTAGTCCGACCAGATTCTAGATGATCTGCCATGCGTCCTATTCCATTCTGTTTTCTTTGAATGGAGCCTTAGCGAGTTCCATTGTAGCCAGTTCGAATTCGGACAGCTGTCCTCCCAACTCGCTACAAGGCAAGAACTAACAACTATAAGTCAACTCCAATAAAGAAGCTACGTCTCTTTGATCAGTTATCCTTTCTAAAATAATAGTTTTTTGGACCCCTCTACTCTTTTTGTCTAGACTGGGGTTACGTTTGCTATTGGATGGCTTTCTCGATTATAGGGGAAGACTTTCTTGGAAATGGATTTTTGCTATCCACTTTCGGAAGTTTTATAAGAGATCTAACTAGCTTGGTTTACTTTCTAGCCTGTCAACCTGCTCTTACATACCCTTCTAGCTTACTTGAAAGGAGAGTTGTTGCTACTATATTAAAAAGTCTCGTTTGAAGAAAGGAATAAAATACATTAACTTCGGTTTTTAGCGTTGTTTTGATGTTTCCTTCCATTCATAAGAAGAGGTTCTCATCTTGTAACTCTTCTATTCTTCCTCGACTAGCTTTAGCAATAGAAATAGATTGGATTGTGGGGGGAATGGAAATGTTGATGCAAATACTTTAAGTATTTAGTATTCAATAGAAGGGACCACTTTCCGCTAAGGGAGGGTGGCGCCTTAGCTAGGTTTTTGATCCTTGAATAAATTCGATGTCATTGCTTTCCCCATGTACATGTTTGGCCGCAGCCGTAACTGATGATTGGTGATTCCTGCCAATCATTAATCTCTCCATTTCCTTATATATCACTCTTTTAAATTCTACTACCCTTTCATCGGCCGGGGCCAAACAAAAAAACGTAGGTTTTGATTGGTAATTTTGAGTTGTCATCTTTTGAAAGAGAGTAACTTGCTCGATGGATACAGCTAGGAGAGTAAAGTTCATCTTTACCCCATCTTTCATTCCAACTCTATTTTCTTGTGTGCAATCCTTCTTTCTGGTTTGGAATCCAAGAACCTCAATGGGCTAGTTTCAATTTTGATCAGACACGATATCTGGTATAGCCACCAGCCTAGATAGAACGGGTGGGGAAGAAAAACTAGGAGCGAGTCACATTCCGTAGGGTTGTCATAGGCCCCCTCAATAAAGCTATTTTGTCATTGAATTGGTGGAGGGAAGACTCCTTCAGTAGGTGCCCCTGACTCTTCCAGTTTCTAGGTGGGATCTTATGGCTCTGATTGTGCAGGATTCATCTTTGTTTGCTCAGACCCTAAACCAGGAGTTGGAAGCACCTTTGCCAGACTTTCCAATTGAACACTATGCGGGCGACGCAACTCGGCAACGAGAAGGCTAAACCCTGATGCTGCACTACAGTAGAAGCTTTCACAGTCCATGGCTTGATGTTATAGTTGTCATGCTAAAGCCGTAGATAGCTACTTCGCTTGACGAGCTAGTAGAAAGACTTAGTGGATTCATCCACAACTGATGGTGCTTTAGGTTGATCTGATCCCTAGAAGGAAGAGTTTTGGGCTTAAAGCATAATTGCTCTATTGTGGCTATCCTTGATATGTTATCAGATGTTGTTCACAAAGCATCTTTTACTATAAACCGGACTATCTCCGAGTTGAAATTGAACCCGTCCTCGGGTTTCCATCCACCAATCCAGAGCTCAAGACAACCACGATACTTAAATCGCTCAAATAGCCACCTTAGATCAACCATTAGAAGAAACTAAAATTGGATGGAGTACCATAGATCCTAGACAAAGGAAGTCTTGATTTGAGGAATGTAATCTGAGTCCATGATAGAACACAGACTGGTAAGAGAAGAAAGTAAGCAGTCTCATTGAACTGGAAGAACAATTTGATTTTCCGTCAACAAAGTAACGTTGTGCAATTGATTCGACATCGGTTGAGATGGTTTGGACATGTTTAACAGAGGCCTCCTGAGGCGCCGGTGCGTAGTGGGGTTTTAGAGCGGGTAGATAATGTAAAGAGAGGTAAAGGTCGACCTAGACTGACTTGGGACGAGTCGGTTAAGAGAGACCTTAAGGAGTGGAATATCTCCAAGGATTAAGCTATGGATAGAAGCGCACGAAGGCTAGCTATCTGCGTGACTGAACCGTGCCGGAATCGAACAGACGCTTTCCTGATGTTCTATATGCTAACACTAACCTTGCGCATTTTGCTCAAAACATTAGTTCCTCGCTGGGTAGGCATATAAGATGATTCGCTGGTTATGAGAAGGCTCGAAGAGGCACCATACTTCCGACTACTCTAAACTGATGGTAAGGAACTCGATCCACCAAAGGTAGAGGCATAGGTAAATTGGACCCTATTCGACTTTGTGTGGACTTTAGGTAGGCAACTGACTCTCTAGGTATAACCGCGATTATGCAGGTGGTTAGCACATTCCAATTGTTTTGCTTGTATCTTTCGGTCAAGGTAGCCACTGGTTTCGTCATAGCTGATAGCCGCTTTTTGAGAGAGAGAAACCTCAAGCAATTGGATGGTTCATTTCTAAGGGGTTGTTTTTCTAGGTACATTTTTTGGGGTGCGTGGAGGCGGACTATCTCAGCGGAGGAGGTTCTATTGGGTAGACCAAGCGTGGTAAAGGATGGTGCATTAGTAGGGTAGATTTGATACTTAATGGCTGACGAATGGAAACTTTGCATGTTGGCTCTCGCTGCCCTATGTTTGTGTTTTTGAGCTTCTAGTTTATTCATCCATAGTTTAAAGATTCAATCTGCCATTTGGAAAACTATTAAAACCTGTGAAAACTATTTGTGTTTGGTTTGAGGACGTGGTGGGATGGATCCAACCCAGCTTTTAGGGATGGGAAGTTGTTATTTGTTTGGTTGAGGATGGGATGGTACCTGTTTTTTGTTTGGTTTGGTGGATTTAGAAACATGGGATATGGGACGAACAATGTTTTCTCTCTCCATTAACAAGTAATAAGTGGGCCCACATGTCATTCTACTGCCCACTTGTCTGTAGCTTGGGCTTGTCTTCTTGCTCCAAGATCTCGCGGAGGAGGAACCCAGGGGGAGCTTGCCCACACGTCCACAGTTCCTCCTCTGTGGCGCCTAGGAGGAGCTCGCCCGCGTGGCTGCCTCCTGTCCCATGCTGCTATCGTGCTGCCAGTGCCATGTGCAGTGCTGTCCAGGAACTTGATTGACGTGTTGGACTTGATCTTGTGCGGGCTGGCCTGCAGCAACATCGCTCGACACCATGCCACTGCTCTGCCTGGGATTGGCATGACCCCATATCTAGGGAATATTCCCCCTCGAGGACAGACCCAACCCAGCTGGCCTCACAACCAAACACCTCTCTAGGTGGGATCGACTCATCCCATCCCCGTTCATCCCCTCAACCAAACACATGTTTAGTGATCACACCTGGTTCTGCCCCCTTGACCTCATTGTTTGGTGTCAAAATAGATCCTTAGGAGTTGAGTGGTGATGCAGACTTTTTTTGTTAATGAATGATTAATATGTATTTTTTTTTTCTATTTGGCTACAGAATGGACTGATGATTTTCTTTTGACCAGCTACCTTGTTGCAGCAGCCATTTTGCAGTGCTTGTGGAGCCTTTTGCTTGCCTTTGTCGACATTTATGCACTTCTTGTCAAGCGATCTTTGAGAAATGCTCGAGCTGTATGTATATTTACTATCGGAGATGGGGTGAGTAATTTCATTTTGTTATGCTCTGTAAAATACCCCTCTGTTTTCTTAAAATACAACACCTTTATTTTTTCATTCATTTGACTATTTGTCTGTTCTATGAATATTTGTACAAATAAACACATATATACAAGCCACACTTAAAGTACTTTTGATGAAAGATCTAGTGGCACTCTTTTCACTTTACTTTGAATAAATATTGCTGGTCAAATTTGCACAAAAAATGTGACATATTTGAAAACAGAGGGAATAATCATTTATAATTTTCTGTACATTGAAGAGTTGTAAACATATCAATAGAAGATAAAAGGTTATGTTATGGTCGTGCAAATTTGTTTCCTAGTAAAAGGAACAATCTCTAATGAACTACCTTTTATGTTTATTTGTAGATCACAGGTACACTGACCTTGGGTGCAGCATGTGCGTCAGCAGGAATCACTGTTCTCATTGGTAATGATCTCAACATATGCGCAGAGAATCATTGTGCAAGTTTCGAGACAGCCACAGCAATGGCTTTCATAAGCTGGTTTGCGCTGGCGCCATCCTGTATCTTGAATTTCTGGTCGATGGCCTCCAGATGAGAAATATAGGTTGTTATAAAACATAGTTTTGAATGGTTTCGGCACAAGATCGCTGCTTGTGGTAGCAGCAATGTAGTGTCGTAAAGCTAATTGTAATACCCAGAAATTGGTGAATGGCTGTGAAATGTAGTGCTTGGTCCAATTGTCTGTACAAAATACGGAGTGCCGCCTTTGGTTCTGAAAAGGGTTCTGAATATTGTCTGGGTTTTACCCTTTTACCTTAAAATGTTCCGCCTATGCGGTTTGTTGTATTGTACGATGGCATGCATATATATGGCTCGAGATGATGGTTTTCATGAGGCTTGTTGGCATCATGCATATATTGGTTAAAGAGTTTAACTTGCCAAGATTTGTTATTGGATACTCTTTTTGGTACAAATGATTTGTGGAAAAGTCTACTGAACCTTTGTATCTGACTGTCCATAGATATTTTATTTTTGAAAAGTATTGAAATTAATTTGAATAATTTCTTGAGCCAGTTTTGTTGATGTATATCCGTGGATGTTGAAATGTTGGTGAGTTAGCGATATAGGAAAAAGTTTGTGTACGAGCATCCCTAGCAATGCTATCTAAAACACACTCCTCTCTATTTTATACTAATATTTTATGGTTCCTAAACCATACTACTGAATTTTGTTTTAGCAGTCAATGATGTGTGGAACCCGTGTTTCATCCTCTCATCTCCTCTCAGCGTAGACATTGGCGAGGGGTGGAGCTAGTGTGTAAGACTATCTGCACTGGGGAACGCTACGCGTTCCTCCAGGTCCAGACGACGTAAATTTTGCCTGCAGCGGGGAACGCTATCGTCCCGCTATCGTCCCGTTCGGCTCAACTTTTCTCCACACTGCCGGTACATACCCCGCCCACGGTAAACGCATGCGGGGCCCATGACGCCAAGCACAGAAAAAAAAAGAGAGACAAAGCACCGGCCAAGTGGGCCCCATAGATAACACTAACTAAAAAAAGCTATAACTCACAAACCAAACATTCAAATTAAATTTCAATTACACCATTAATTTCGTTTCAATAAATCCTTCAAAACTAGATCTCACACGGATATGTTTAGATAAAATTATAAGTGGACCCCACTGATGGTAGTTGGTATAGAGTAAAGATATAAAGGAGAGATGAGTGCGGAGAAAGTACTGTAAATGAGGGAATCTTTGATGACCAGGATGTATAGAGAAGGTAAATAGAGGAACATGAGTGCGGATAGTCTAACACCCTAGGTGTTAACCACTGCATAATCATGTGCATTGCATAACATAAGCATCATTTACATACATGTATTTATAATTCATGTCTTTTTTATGCTATAATTGTTAGCCATGCTTTGCTATGCCATGTTTGATATGAAAGGTTTGTTAGAATGCTTGTTTAACCTTTAACTATGCTTAGTTATATTTAGGACATGATTTTGAGTCATGTTTGTTTTGGTGTTTTCACCCAAAACTGATTTATTAAAATTCCTAGTCAAGTTGTCCTTTTTAAAAGTGTTTTTGAAAACCTTTTTCGAGACGAGCCTTGATAAAATGATTTTCAGCCAAAATGTCCTATATATATATGAAGTGTATTACTTTTTATGGGTAACAAAATGTTTAACTTGCCTATTGTGAAAATGCTCGATATGTCAAAAAAAAGTTTGGTCAAACTTAGGGTTATTTTAAAAATCAATTTTTCTTCTAAGTCTTTTCTAACCTCTCTGTTTTTTCGGTCTCTAGTTCAAAAACAATGCCGAATTTGAAAAAGTTTGTTTTGGGAGTTTTGTAGCTTATGAAGTTCTGCACAACTTTCATATATAAAGTTTTTCAAAATTCCACATGGTTCACAAGATCCGGCCAAAACAGTTTGAATATCAAAGGGGGTGTTTGACCTATTGGCCACCGACGGGCGACGGGGGCCTAGCCGCCGTCCCCCAACCCGTCTGACGCGGCGGGCGCAACACCGATGCTGATGTATGGCGCGGATGAAGCCCATTCCGACCGCGCAAGACGCCGATAAAAGTGCGTGTCGCGTTGCCCTAACCTTAGCCCCGTTCCCGAGCCGCCACCACCTCACGCTAGCTGCACAAGCCACGCCCGTGAATGCATCCTAGCCAGCCAAAAGCACGCCTAGGGCTTCGCCTCACCTTGCTCTAGCTCGCTACGCCATCGACATTAGGGTCATGCTTAGCTCGAGATATGCATGTCAATCGATTAGTCGTGGTCGTGTAGAGCAAGTTGGTATGCTTGGTTGGCCATTTTGGTCACTGCCGGCATGAAACCACTTTGTCGATCCTCCGCCGCACCGCCCCCCTTGTTTCCGTCTTACTAACACATGGGGCCCACTTGTCGGTGCTTTTCTTTTGTTTTTATTTTTTTCTAGAAATGTATGTTTAGCTTAGAAAATTCATATCTTGCTCGTTTTTGTTCGGATTTGAGTGAACCAATTTTTGTCATGCTTGTTATGCTCGTTTCTACAAGATAAAAATATGAAACCATATTTTCTCGACACTTTTCATATACAATTTTATTTATCCTAGTAAATACCATGAAAATGAGAAAAAAGTGTATCTTTTAAATGGTGCAAGATAAAAATATTCTTGAGCAAAATGCTTCTGTTTTGATGTGTCTAGTAAGGGAAAAATATGTTTCAAGCTATGTTTTGTGGAAGAAATGTGACTTTTGATTTATGTGCTATTTACCATGTTTTCTTTGGAAAATCATAGAAAAATAATTGCTAGGTTTTTGAGCATGGGATCTTTTTGTGATTGTTTAGTATGTTGTTATATACCTGTTCATGCTTAGAAATCTGTTGTCCGACACTATTTATAGTACAAAGTATTTTCATGCCTAGTTTTTATGCTAGCTTGTCATTTTTGTTGTTGGACAAGATTTGCTTGTGTTTGCTATGAAAGTTTTATGGTAGCTTTGTGACGTCAAGAGCATGCTTGTCACACTCAAAGAAAAGGATTCCTAAACCGACGCAAATTATTAAATAGCTTTATTAGATATTTTTATTAATTTAAATTAGAATTGAATATTAAAGACTAATGGACCTGACCCGTTAGCAATTGGAATCTCCTCATATAAATATGGGGGCAGATTGTTTGTGAGAGACAGAAAAAGAATAATTTAGGGGTTTACCCTTGGCTCTAGGCTCTAGCCGCCGCCGCCAAGTGCCGGCCACATAGCCGCCGCTGCGCCCATGCTTCTTGCCGCCGCCCTCCTCGGTCTACATCACGCCCTCGTCATTGATGAGAACCCGCTAGGGTTTATTCCCCGATCTTACGATGAGAGGTGTATGATAAGTCGATTGGTGGATGGAGATGACGTTCACGGCCCGACTACAAACCTACCAAGATCTAGCGCTTTAGCAACCGATACACCACCTCCAATGGTCGTCATGATCTTGTGGAGCGCAACACCCGGCCACTAGGGCACCTGTCCCCGCAAGCAATCGAGAAACCAGCAAGAACAAGTATAACAAGCACTCAATTGCAAGATAGAATTGAAGAACACAAACTGAATTGATGATATGGTGGGGTTCCGTTAACAATCGACGGGCGGTTGATCCAACACGCCTTGAAAAGGCGTAGCAAATGGCTAACTTCGACGTAAACAAAACCCAATCTGTTTATGGCGGCTCTAGAGGCATATAAGTAGATGAGAGGACAGCCAAAGAGGTGTTGGGGTCGTCCTCTAACCCTAGGACGCGTCCCTAATGGACCCAAACTCGATACATGGCCTGTTGGGCCAAAATATGGACACAGCACCCTAGACAGAAAAACTCTCAGTGATGTTTCGGTCATTGCAGCCGCCTAATATAAGATATGGACATGGGACTGGATCCGTATGAAAGTAGACTTCATAAGCTTTCCAAAGAGTCTTGAACCGTCCAAATCCGACTCCGTATGCAACCGTGGCGACTGTCACAAGTTGGAGGTGTGCTGCAGTCCGAATCCAACTCCAAAACGTGTTGGACTTGGACTCTTTCTTCTCTTGGACCAAAAGTGACGTGGTGGCCTTGTAGGGAACATTAGGATGACTTGGCCTGGTCCCCAATCAACTTCTTTGGTCCTCCAAGTTCTCCATTTGCAACCAAGACTTTCTTTGATCCATTTAACCAATTCTAAAAATGAAAACACACAAAGATCACGGTGCAGCAACAATTGTTCAAATGTATCAAACCTAAACATAAAATAGAGTTGATTCACCTTTATTTTTTGAGTGGTTAACAAGGTCATATCTGAGCCTATCATGTCCTCATTATATAACCTATCCACCCTAACTTCCGATGTAACTTTCGTGTCGTTCCCCTTCTTGTTTCGATACGTAGGTCGACAGAGACTTTCGATGGATTTCCAAAATTTCACTCTAAACAAGTGCTACTTTGAGGCCTATGACAAGTGATTCTTAGAAAAACTCTCTAATGGTCCACTTATTCAAATATAGGTTTTCTAGGGTGAGGCATTTGATTCCACAATCGCGAAAGTGTCTAGCTCGATTCTATAGCCAGATTGGAAACCTCTATTTGTTTTGAGTTCGCTGAAAATCAGCGCCCGGCCGATCCCTAATGTCACATCCGAAACATATATTAACGGTTGGGAACGCAATGTAATTGATCCTACCATCATCTAACCTATCCACCCTAGCTCCTATGTACCTTTCATGTTGTTCCCCTTCTTGTTTCGCAGACGTAGGTCGAATTACGTAGATTTTTTCGTGGAATTCAAGATTTCACTCTAAACACGTCCTACTTTGAGGCCTATGACAAGTGATTCTTAGAAAAAATCTCTAATGGTCCACTTCTTCAAATTTAGGTTCTCTAGGGTGAGGCATTTGATTCCACGACCGCGAAAATATCTAGCTCGATTCTATAGCCGGATTGGAAACCTCTCCTTGTTTTTGAGTTCGCGCTGAAATCAGCGCCAACAATCTCTAATGTCACATCCGAAAACATATATTAACTGTTGGGGAACGCAATGTAATTGATCCTACCATCATATAACCTATCCACCCTAACTTCCTAGGTAACTTTAGTGTCGTTCCCCTTCTTGTTTTAAATGCGTAGGTCGACCAGAGATTTTTGATAGAATTCAAAGATTTCACTCTAAACATGTTCTACTTTGAGGCCTATGACAAGTGATTCTTAGAAAAACTCTCTAATGGTCCACTTATTCAAGTATAGGTTTTCTAGGGTGAGGCATTTGATTCCACAATCGTGAAAGTGTCTAGCTCGATTCTAAAGCCGATTGGAAACCTCTCTTTGTTTTGAGTTCATACTGAAATCAGCGCCCGCCCCCTAATGTAACATCCGAAACATATATTAACGGTTGGGGAACGCAATGTAATTGATCCTACCATCATCTAACCTATCAACCCTAACTTCCTATGTACCTTTCGTGTCTCGATTCCTTCTTGTTTCGTTACGTAGGTCGACATAGAGATTTTCGATGGAAATCCAAGATTTCACTCTAAACACGTGCTACTTTGAGGCCTATGACAAGTCATTCTTAGAAAAACTCTCTAATGGTCCAGTTCTTCAAATTTAGGTTCTCTAAGGTGTGGCATTTGATTCCACAACCGCAAAAATGTCAAGCTTCGATTCTATAGCCGATTGGAAACCTCTCCTTGTTTTGAGTTCGCGCTGAAATCAGCGCCAACAATCTCTAATGTCACATCCGAAAAACATATATTAACCGTTGAGGAGCGCAATGTAATTGATCCTACCATCATATAACCTATCCACCCTAACTTCCTAGGTAACTTTCGTGTCGTTCCCCTTCTTGTTTCGGTACGTAGGTCGACAGAGATTTTCGATGGAATTCAAAGATTTCACTCTAAACATGTTCTACTTTGAGGCCTATGACAAGTGATTCTTAGAAAAACTCTCTAATGGTCCACTTATTCAAGTATAGGTTTTCTAGGGTGAGGCATTTGATTCCACAATCGCGAAAGTGTGTAGCTCGATTCTATAGCCCGATAGGAAACCACTCTTTGTTTTGAGTTCGCGAAATCAGCGCCAACAAATCCCTAATGTCACATCCGAAACATATATTAAGTTGGGGAACGCAATGTAATTGATCCTACCATCATCTAACCTATCAACCCTAACTTGCTATGTACCTTTCGTGTCGTCCCCTTCTTGTTTCGGTACGTCGGTCGACACAGAGATTTTCGATGGAAATCCAAGATTTCACTCTAAACACGTGCTACTTTGAGGCCTATGACAAGTGATTCTTAGAAAAACTCTCTAATGGTCCACTTCTTCAATTTAGGTTCTCTAAGGTGTGGCATTTGATTCCACAACCGTGAAAATGTCTAGCTCGATTCTATAGCCGGATTGGAAACCTCTCCTTGTTTTGAGTTCGGGCTGAAATCAGCGCCAACAATCTCTATGCTTAGTGAGTACAATGTGAGTCAATCATTTTGGGCCGAAGCAATCAACACCGCATGCCACTACATCAATAGATTGTATTGCCATCCCATGATGAACAAGACACCTTATGAGATTTTGAATGGAAGAAAGCCAACTATTGCATACTTTAGAGTGTTTGGGTGCAAATGCTACATATTGAAGAAGGGTGCAAGACTTGGCAAGTTTGATAAGAGGTGTGATGAGGGGTTCCTACTTGGTTATTCCACCACAAGCAAAGCATATAGAGTGTGGAACAACTCAAGTGGTCTATTGGAAGAAGTCCATGATGTCGAATTTGATGAAACCAATGGGTCCCAAGATGAAGATGAGAACCTCAATGATGTTGGTGGAACTCAATTGGTAGATGCCATGAAGGGTATGGATATTGGTGATATTAGGCCAACTTAAGTTGAAGATGACAAAGATGAAGTACAACCAACTCAAGCTAGTGGTGCTCAAGTGCAAGATCAACAAGCTAGTACAACATCTCAAGACACTTCTAGTGATCAACCAAGCTCAAGCAATCAAGCTCCAATACTCCAAAGCTCAAGCATAGCTAGAGATCACCCAATTGATCAAATTGTTGGTGACATTGCAAGTGGAGTTCAAACTAGAGGAACGCTAGCGGCATTTTATGAACACTTTGCCTTTGTGTCACAAGAAGAGCCCGAAAAGGTAGATGATGCTTTGAAGGATGAAGAATGGGTCATTGCAATGCAAGAGGAGCTCAATAATTTTGATAGAAACAAAGTATGGGAATTGGTAGAAAGACCAAAAGACTACAATGTCATTGGAACCAAATGGGTTTTCAAGAACAAGCAAGATGAAGATGGTATTGTTGTGAGAAACAAAGCAAGACTTGTTGCACAAGGTTACACTCAAGTAGAGGGTCTTGACTTTGGTGAGACTTATGCTCCGGTTGCAAGATTAGAGGCAATTAGAATTCTATTAGCCTATGCATGTGCCCACAACACCAAGCTCTATCAAATGGATGTCAAAAGTGCTTTTCTCAATGGATTCATCAATGAGCTAGTGTATGTTGAACAACCTCCCAGTTTTGAAGATTATCATCATCACAACCATGTGTACAAGTTGAACGAGGCATTATATGGGTTGAAGCAAGCACCTAGAGCATGGTATGAGAGGTTGAGAGATTTCCTACTCAAGAAAGGCTTCAAGATGGGCAAAGTTGACACTACTCTATTCACCAAGAAGATTGGGAAGGATTTGTTTGTCATGCAAATATATGTTGATGATATCATCTTTGGATCAACAAATCAAGAATATTGTGAAGAGTTTGCCAAGATGATGGCAAAAGAGTTTGAGATGTCTATGCTTGGAGAACTTACATACTTCCTTGGTCTACAAATCAAGCAAATGAAGAATGGTACATTCATTAGTCAAGGCAAGTACATAAGGGACATGATCAAGAAGTTTGGCATGCAAGATGCAAAGGGCATTAACACACCAATGGGTACCAATGGATCATTGGACAATGATGAAAGTGGCAATATGGTTGATCAAAGGTACTATAGGTCATTGATTGGAAGCTTACTCTATGTGACCGCTTCTAGGCCCGATGTGATGTTTAGTGTTGGCAAGTGTGCAAGGTTTCAATCCTCACCTAGAGAGAGTCATCTCACCGCATCCGAAAGAATATTGAGGTATTTGAAGCATACTCAAAATGTTGAGCTATGGTATCCCAAGGGGTCAAACTTTGAGCTTATTGGATATTCGGACTCCGACTATGGGGGATGCAAGGTTGATAGAAGAAGCACAAGCGACACTTGTCAATTCCTTGGAAGATATCTAGTATCATGGTCATCAAAGAAGCGAACCGGTGTGACACTTTCAACCGCCGAGGCCGAATATATTAGTGCCGGTAGTTGTTGTGCACAATTGCTATGGATGAGATCAACTTTGAAGGATTATAGTTTTCATTTCCATCATGTGCCATTGTATTGTGACAATGAGAGTGCTTGCAAGATGACACAAAACCCGGTCCAACATACAAGAACCAAGCACATTGACATAAGGCATCATTTCATTAGAGACCATCAACAAAAAGGGTGACATTGCTATCCATCCTATTGGCACCGAAGATCAACTAGCCGACATCTTTACAAAGCCACTAGATGAGAAGAGATTTTGCAGGCTAAGAAATGAGTTGAACATCCTTGACTTCCCCAATATGAGTTGAATGCAACTCACATCTATGACATGCCTCTCCTTCAAGCAAAGCCAAGGTATCATTGGTTGACATGGCATTCATGATAACTAAGGACTTGTTAGAACATATAGACATATAACTTGTGCCTTAGGAAGCATTCATGGAAAATCAAAGGATTTCAATGTATGTATGCCATCACTATTGCTATTTATGCTTGTTTGATCTAGTGATGACATATGACATGTTTATGGGCTTGCAATCTCAAGTGTTGAATTTGGCTATCTTTTCACACATATACTTCAACATAGGCAAGATAACCCTTATCATGAGGTGTGAAGAAGCTTGTCTTTGGTTCAAACCGAAATATATGTTTGGCAAGCATACCAAATTTTGAGCACTATTCTTTCCTCCATAACACAACATGGTCATACCTTTTGTGGAAATTGTCGACAAAGGGGAGAGATTAGTGCATGAAAGGTTTTGAAAATTTAAAAATTCACATGTTTTTGAAAATCTTTTAAATGGATCACACAAGTAGGGGAGCAAGCTCATAGACAAATTGTTGCATTTGTTTGTGCACTAACATATGACTTGCTCATTGCACATGTATTTAAATTCCATATATACATGCTTGTGTGGTGTATGCTAGTATCTTGTTTCACAAATGGTTGACAAGTGGTTGTTGAACTAGCATGCATAGGAGCTAGCTAGATTTTCTAAATTCCACTCTTAATTCAAGTACCATGCTTATAATGTGATCTCATGTGGTATTTTGAGTTTTAATGGAAATCTAGTTACTTTGATGCTTGTATGGTGAAAATGGCGCAACTCCGATTGGTATCACGCTTCAAAGGTCCATTTCTTTCACCTTAAGCATCATTTTGGTAACATAGCTCACCCTAAATTTCAATATTCATACATGTATGTAATGCTTCATTCCAAACTCTTGGCATACATGTAGGGGGAGCTCATGCTACCAAAACCGAACTATGATGTTTGTCCAATCCTATGATTGTAAGCAAAATGCTTGGACAACCATGATATGTTCAAAAACATTAATCATAAAACCTTATGCGGGTTGTCACCAATTACCAAAAAGAGGGAGATTGAAGATCTCTAGTTTGGTTTTGGATAATTAGTGACACCTAAGGACTAATCTCTCGATGCTAAGTGTTTGACTAGATTGGAGATTGGTCGTGTCAAGATTGGAGCATGGTGATCAAGGAGGATGGATCGAGGTGATCCAAAAGATGATCAAGCGTCCAACTTGATGAAGTTTGGAGATCAATTGAGCCCAAGGCAAAGGTATAACCATAGGGCTTTTGATTTCACACTCAAGACACCATAGAGGGTGTGAGTGATTATAGGATCGATAAGCCGTACTATTAAGAGGGGAAACTTATCGTACATATCGGTCCTCATGTGCCTTTAGGTTCAAAATTCATATGCATGCATTCTAACCTAAAGAGCTAACTCCGCACTTGACAAAAATGGTTTCGAAATGCTAACACATGGTGTCGGGGTGTTCTTCGACGTGTCGGCAACAAGAATCAAGTGACGGAAGTCGGTTTGGAGCAAAGGCGAAGAAACGACGGAGTTTCGCAGCTCTGTGCTGACCGGACGCGGTGACCGGACCCGCGACCGGAAGCACGCTGTTTCGACCGGACGCTCCGGTGGCTGGTTCCGGTCGGAATTCCAGAGAGCATGTTTTTGGGGGTCTCGGTCTGGACTGAACGGACGCACCCACTGGAACCACCGACCGGAAGCACGAATTAATCCAGTGTCAGCTGTGGGCCAATCTGTTTGTCTGGCGTGACTGGACCCATCGACCGGACTCGCTGGTGAGTCCGGCCTAAGACGTCCGGCCGGTGAAAAACAACAAGTTTTGCCCCCCCAATGGTTGGATTTCATGATGGGGGCTATATATACTTGTTTGGCCGGCTTGTGCTCTCTCTCTTGGTCATTTGAATCACTCCTAACATCCTAGAGCTGAGCAACAACTCTCCCTCTCTCTCATTCTTGCTTGTGAGCTTCATTCTTGAGAGAAGAGGTGATCCAAGTGCATTTGCATCGAGTTCTTGCATCTAGAGGCACTTGAGGATCGTTGTGAGCCGGTTGGTTTCTTGTTTCTCATGGAGACAGCGCTCCTAGCCGGCTTGGTGAATTGGTGGAGGCGTTGGCAAGAGAAGGTGATTGTTCTTGGCCACCTCCGGTTGCTTTGTGAGGGGATCACGCACTCCTCGTCGGGAAGACAAAGTACAAGGAATGCATTGCTCGTGTCTTGGGTACCTCACTTGTGAGTGGTGGCTTGGGGCTAGCAAGTGCACCGCCTAGCTCAAGCACCATCCTTGTGTTGGTCGCACAACCGGAGACTAGCTTGTCGGTGTACAAGTGAACTCCGGGTCAACACATCGACGTGTCTCGTGTCTTGGTGATTGGATCATCGCTTATTGTGTTGTTTGATCACCCTTTTCCCTGATTGGTTCATTGCCTCTACAAGTCGGTATAAAAAGCTTGATCACTTGCATTTACTTTCCTAGCTTATATTGTGTAGAGAGCTAGCTTTGCTTGTGTAGTTGTTCTTGCTAGCCTAAGGATCATATTTAGGATTGCTCACTAGTTAGAGTAGTGACATAGTATTTGATTGATATAGAGATCATAACATATACTTAGAGTTGTCACTAGAGGCTTGCAAAACAATAGAGCTAGTGCAAACCGCGATTACGCTTGTTGTTATACTAATCGGTTTGTTTAGTTGAGTTTGTAGAAAAATTTTATATTCTATTCACCCCCCCCTCTAGCCATCTAAGACCTTACAAATACCAACAAGCATTTCTGGCGCCGTTGCCGGGGAAACGGTTGCTGAGTTGACTTCGAATCTACCTTATCCATGTATCATATTCTTTTATTCTTTTATCTTTTTATTTCTTCTATTCTTTTATTTTCCTTTTCATTATGGATTCCACGCCTATCTATAAATATCATATACCCACAAGCAAAAGCTTAAGGCAACCAGAATCTTCAGAGCCTATCATAGCAAAGTCCTATGAGCTACGCTTGGGTTATATAAGAATGGTTCAGAAACTAGCCTTCTCGGGAGAAGGTGAGGCCAACCCACACTCACACCTACAAAAGTTTGAGGAGATCATGGGTTGCCTTCGTTTGGAAGGTATATCCGATAATACCTTGCGCTGGAAGTTCTTTCCGTTCTCTTTGACGGGAAAAGCTAAACAGTGGTATTACTTGAACGTAGAGAGAGTGAAAGGAGATTGGGGAACATTAATGTCCAAATTTTGTCTATATTTCTTTCCCACCTCTAGAGTGGCCCGTCTTCGTATAGAACTTCTAACTTTTAAACAACATAAAGAATAGTCTCTTACTGCATCATGGGATCGTTTTAATGACCTCATCAACACTGGCCCAAACCTAGGTATTCCAGACCCAATCCTTCTTCAACGCTTTTATCTTAGTCTTAATAAGGAAGATGCAGGGGACCTTAGTGCAGCTTCAGGAGGGGCATTCCTTTCTCTGACTAATAGAGAAGCAAGAGATGTCCTTAACAGATGTTGTGGATACGTGAAAGGTCCTAAATGGCTAGAGGGGGGGTGAATAGCCTAATAAAATTTCTACAAAATCACTAGAGCAACTTGTTAGTAAATAACAAAGCGTAAATGCGTTTGCTCTAGCTCTACTTGTCGGCAAGCCTCCTATTGACAATTCTAGTTGCTATAGTCTCTAATTCACACACAAGGGCTAAGTCGCTACTTTACCACTAGGTGAACAAGCTAAATTACTCTAGCAACTAAGCAAGACTACACAATCTACACAAGCACAATATATATCAAAGTAATGCAAGTGTGTAGAAGTGATATACCACAATGTCGAGGCTAGTCAATCCAATCACCGGGGATGTTGTCACAATATGAATAATGAATCCGAATGCCAAGAGACAACAATCACAATGGAGAGACACGAAGATTTGACCCGAAGTTCACTTGAGCACCCTCAAGCTAATCTCCGTTGTGCCGACCTTCTCACGTGTGGGGGCAAGGTGGAGCTCACTCCTAGCCAAGTGCCTTTAGGCTACTTGCACCCAAAGCAAATGAGAGGTACTCAAGACACAAGCAATATATTACTTGCACTTTGTCTTCCCGACGAGGAGTGCGTGATCCTCTCACAAATCACCGGAGGTGGCCAAGAACAATCACCAACTCTTGCCAACGCCTCCACCAATCTCCAAACCGTCTAGGAGTGGTGCTCTCCAAGAGCAACAAGAAATCCCCAATTGCAACAATCACCTAGTGCCAAGAAATTGAATCACAAATGCATGCACCTAGGGTTTCCCCAAATCCACTCTCAAATGAGCCACAAGCTAGGAGAGGAGAGGGAGGGGATTTTCTTGGAGCTCTCAAATCGATCTCTAGAGCACAATCCCTCACTTGATTGGAGCACAAATCAAAGGAGTGGAGGGATGGAGGATTTGAGCTTCTCTTCTAGGGTTTGAGATGGGGAAGCGAGGAATGAGAAGCTCACTGTATGAATGACCGAGAGGAGGGAGCCAGGGGAGGTGTCGCTCGGCCTTAACCCAGCTGGCCGACGGCGCTTGTCCCCAGCCTCCAACGGTCGGCAGGCAGGCACACCGCCCGTGCTCCACTCTTGCTTTCCAACGGGAGGATCCTGATTTTCTGGAGACAGACAGCGGCGGCGCAAGCGGCAGCAAGATGCGAACGAGCCAGCGGCAGCTAGCAGCAAGTAGCGAGCGGCAGCAGCAGCTCTGGCAGCGCCCGCCTGGGCCTCGCGTCCACAAGACCAGCAGCAGCAGCTTGCGATGGGCCAGGGAGCACATGGGCCAAGCAGTAGCATTGGCAGCAGCGGCAGCCAGCTCGCCAGCAGGCTTGGCAAAAATAAATATCGTCACGGGTCCCAAGCCATAATTAGCAAATACAAGCATGGTTGCTCTTTGTATTTTCTTTTCTCTGCATGCACCAGCGATCGATCGATGGAGCTCGTCTCACGTTGCCTCAACAGACCAAGCAGCAGCTGTTTTTTTTTTTTTTTAGCGAATTTCTTTCCACGATACAAGAGTCGACGGCAAAGATAAAAATAGCCAAGCACATGCACCTCTGCCTCCCATGCAACCGGAGCAGAAAAGCACCACCACATGCTCTCCTTTTCCATTTCTATTTAGAGCCTTTTTAAAATACTATCTCTCTCAAAAAAATGCTAAACCGACAATAGCACTTGAGATAGAATTTTCACAAATAAGATTTTAGGCTTTCTCTTGCCTTCTCGCCACGTCACTAAGTATATGCATATGCAAAATGAAATTCAACTTAGTGGCACTAGATAACTATTGCAATTAAAGATTTCCCCTCTTTATAGTACGGTTATCTATCCTAAATCCAATCACGCACTCTATTGCGTCTTGACCGGCAAAACATAAATCCTATTTTATACCTTTGCCTTGAGCCCATAGGATTTTGTTTTCACGAGCACTTGATCAATCTTTTGGATCGTCATCGTCCATCCACCATGATCACTTTGCTAGAATCACCTCAACTAATTCAACCACTTAGCATAGAGGTTAGTCCTAGGGTTTCATCAATTAGCCAAAACCAAACTAGAGACTTTCAATACGCCACCTCCACTAGAACTTTTCTCGAGAAAAAGGAAGAATCACCCTCCGATAAAGGAGAGGAAACTACGATAGCTAATTCACAACAATTCCAATCCCAAGACTTAGCTATCCATCCTGAACCATCAACATCCCAAAATCTCCCAAAGGAAGAAGAAATTCCACCTTTGGAAGAACCTTATGATTTCAGCCTTCGTGATTTTGGGAGAATAATAAATTCTCATCCATACAAGAGACCTCTAAGTAACCACAATTCAGATTCTTTTGAGAAGTCTCTTATTGAATGTGCTTATGAGAAATCTCCAAGTGATTATAATTCAGATTCCTTTAAGGAGAAATCTCTTATTGAATATGCTTATTCTTTCAAAAGACATTGGGAAGAACCCAAGGATGGCATGTCTGATCATGCCATAGAAGGAGAGCAAAGCTATCTAGAAGACAATCTTATCTTCACCCCTTCTATGCCTAGACAAGATGATTTATTCGAACCCATCTCTAAACCCATCCTTGTCCCCGATGAATCCACATATGCTTCCTTCCTTGAAACTCATGATGACCCTAGAAATTTACCATAACAACCTAAGCATAGAAATCATCAAGACCACCAAGAAGACCGACAACAATGGCTTGAGAGTGTTAAAAACCTATGTACCACAGCCATTGATTGTATGGACGACATCTTAGACATTATCAGCTTGAGAGACACAAACCCAAGGGATCTCTTAGACAGCCATGATAAATTAACCTTGAAGTTTGGGAAGGAAGACAACATCAGTGAGTATGAGAGCTGCTTCATAGACACTTCATCTAGTCCATATTCACATGATAACCTTCCTGAATCACCTAGTCTCTCTATCACTCTCCCACACGAGATCTTCAACCCCCTTATTCTCTCTCCTCCTATAGATTTCGAAAGGGTGGTTGTAGATGCATACATCTATAATAAATATTCTAGATCTCGTTGGCATAAAATCTTGAGGTAGATTGATGTTGGAAGGGAAACCACTTCATCATCATGAATCATAATTCAATAGGTTTCCCAAGGACGAGCTTGTTGTCCTTAAACAAGCACTTCTTGAGAAATAACATGAGTGTTTACCTTATTGCTATAGTACCCTTGTGAAATAAGCATAGAGATATAAATGAGGAAATATTCCTTCGGGTATTTTTGTCACTAACCATTTCAGGTCCAGAGAAAGAAGAGCGAGGGATGACAATATAAGGTATGTCCAACCAATCATAATGTAACATGAAATCACATGCATAGAATTCCTTGTCACGTTGCTACATTATCTTGGTTGCCTCTACCTTTTTGAGAAATGCTCAATCTGCTAAACAAATGCTTTTCATCTCCCTGTTTGAGTCAATCCCTATAATGCTTCATGCTACTCTTTTGTCTACCATAGTATGCTTTGGTTTGGGAATGCTGCTACACTGCAGATAGTGTGTTTCCAAAGGCTTTTAAATTAAGCATGGTGCTTAGGTTAGAACGCCTTCCTTAATTGAATTAGATATGGAGTCTAGTTTGGTTATTGAACTAAAAATTACTTGTGTAGACATTGGTATATTTTGTTGGACTAACCCCTGCAGAAAAGAAAAGAAGAAACTTTCAAATAAGCTTGGGGGAGGTCCCGAGATGAACTCACACCGAGAAGAAGCAAGATACAACAAACCTTTCACAAGGAGGACACGCTCATTACACGTAAGAACCTTATGGAATAAAGAGAAAGAAGACAAGTTTGGAAGAAGCCACATAAGAGGCCAAATAAGGAAAGTTTCAAGCAGAATGAAAAGACCACCATAAGTTGTTACGGTGCCATCATGCTCCAATAATAAGGTTAACATCTTGAGGTGAGTTGTCAATAAATAAGCTTTCTCTTAATTATGGCATGTTCATGAATAACGAACCAAACATGTTAGAGTAACACTCTTGCTTGAACTGACTTCATTAGCTCAACATGTTTTGTTTATTTTGTTGTTCTTAACACCACCTTCTTGATATCATAGTCCTAATCATACTAGCAAATGTATTGCAACATTCATGTTCCATCTTCTCGATCTTATCACCCTTGTTATAGAAAATGAAACATGTAAATATTAACTTTATCTTGTTTGATGTGCCTGAGGTTTTAGAGAAGAATGAACTTTTGGTTCTGTTGGTGTTTTCCCACCAACAGGGCCCATGCACTTGATCTCTACCTTGTCTTTGCACGCAGGACACACTTCGAGCAAAATGTGGAGGAGTCTTCACTCCCCCAAAATTCTACAAATGAATGTCCTGAACTCACAAAGCATGTACACAAAACAAGAGGCTGCCAACCCCCACTATCAAACTTTCACTTCTAAATGTTGGACCAGCAAAAGAACATGGGTGACACCATTACCAAGTTCAGATGATACACTCAAGGAGTAACCAAGGTAAGTAGTCTTGTTCAAAGGACTTAAAACATTGAACCCTCGCCGAAAGGTAACTCGGTAGTTATCCATATTTAATTCTTAGCATTGCATATTTAATTGCATATCGTATTTATGTTTCTGTATCTTGCATTAGCATATTTACTTCTTTGCATAATCATTTTCCTTTAGCATATTTAATTTCTGTATTAGCATTGCATTGAAAAATTCTAAAACCCCATGTGAATAATCTTGTGGTGTGTAACAACCCACAAAGATATTCACCGTGGTGGCATAAAAATAATTATTCATTCATCTAGTTGCATTTGCATCATATTACTTTGCATGCATATAAATTCATAAAACTCCAAAAATATTTTCCTGCTGAAGTTTTACTTAGAATAATTATGATCCATCTCTAGGCACATGAAGCTAATGTGGCTAACCCCTAATGCTTAATCAAGTTCCACTAGCTTTGTTGTCTATCCGAGTTCAGCAGATTCGAAGGGAGAGAGACATGATAGGTCGACATCATCTTCGCCATCTACTTCAACTTCCTCATCATCAACAACCCTACACTTCAAATCCAGCTTGGGGGAGAGCACCCCCAGTTTTCCCGATAAGTATCTCTACTCTACTATATTATTATTAGCTAAAATATTTGGTTTGTTTGGTTTGCTAGGAGTTTAGTTTTATAAAAGTCTAGTCGTTTAAAGAGTCTTTGCTAGAGTTTGGGAATAAATAAATAGGAGTGTACCAGAGGTTCTCTTTTCCACCAACATAAAATGATCTCTGAAACTAATTCTCATGCATGGAAATGATGAATAGTTGCTCCATCGTAATTCCTTTTCAGTACCTAGCTTTCAAGCTTAATTTCTCTTGAGCCTTAAATGCAAAACTGTTTTGACTTGAGACTTACTTTGAAACTGAAACTTGTGGGTTGCAAATTGCTTGCTCTAAAGTCTAGGTAATTGACAGATATGATATATGAGAGTTTGAGCTGCTATTGATCTTACTCCTAGTGATACTAGATTTCTAGGGATTTATTTTGAAAATTTAAAGTGCACATGATAAGTTCCTATGTGACAGAGTGTTGAACCTCCTACCACAGCCATATATATATGCTCCCTAGATTACGAAAACCTTTTGACATATATATAGGCTGCTTGCTTTGCATTGAGTTTGTTCAATCTTTGTCGACCCTTGGAAACTTGTCATGCTGATCATGTACACTCCACCACCATTCCATCTCATTCCACTCTATTACATTCCACTCCATTCCACTCGACTCCATTCATGCATATGCTATTTCCACCCTGGAAGTACGCATCCACCACTACACCACAATAAACATCCATATTGCATCCACTACATATCCACCAAAAATGTTCTACTCCTATCCTGGGATAGAGCAACCAAAAATATTCCCTACACCCTTCCATCCATCCATATCTAGCCAATGTCTTACAAAGCTCCATAACATTTGTTTATCTCTCAAAAGTTATTGCAAAAGAGATTTGGGTTGTATTTAAAAAAACAGAGAGAATAAAGGAGAGTTAAAAAATGGACAAGTGTCCGCTGAAAACAATGGGTACTTAGATACTCGCCTCTCCATAAAAGAAAAATAAAGAAAGAGAAAGAGATACAACCCAAGTTCTCCTAAAGTTTCCAAATTCCAAAGAGAGATGATTCCTCAAGGAGCAAAAGTAGAATTAGGCTTTCCCCTCATTCATTCCATACACCTTACTATATTCCCTACCATATTCTATCCACCATACACATGCACCACTTGATCAGTGTGACTCGTGACTTTGGATCCATTGCTTGAACTTACAATATATGCTTAGTAAGTAGATTTAGTTTTCTCCCACCTAGAGCTCCAGATACAAGCCTTAGATATAGGGTGCGATCATTGCCGAGGAGGAGGCTGCGGCGGTGGCAATGGCAGCCGCCGCGGGGATCCTTGAAGGGTGGCAACCTTCATTGGCACGGAGCGGGGTGGTTGCACATGCCTTTCCCCCTCTGTGGGATTAGGGTCCTTTCTTTTATCAAACAGTATCTATAATAAAAAGAACGTTTTGCTTGACCGTAAATCAAAGTGAGATTTCATCCTTTTTATTTGTGTTTTGTTTGATCGAAACGAGGAGGTGCTAGGGTATTCTTATAATGGAAAGAATTCGTCGGGGGCGCGCCAAGCGCACTCGATAGGTTTAGCCCCCGAGACCCCGGAGAAGTGCCTGACTTCCTAGAGGGCTTTTCGCTGATGTTCCCTCCCTTTAGGTCGGGCGACGGTAGTCTTCGAGCCTTTTTAGAGGATTGTCGCGTTGTTTTGGGGGGCTTCTTACCTTAGCAGCCTAACCTTTCGTCAATGGTGTTATAATTCACGCGGTGATAGCCCCGGGCCCTTGCTCGTGCACGGGATCCGGTCAGGGGTATCTGCAACTTTTTATCGACCCTCAGACTATCTCTCCGCGAGAAGGAGGGGGTGGCCGAGGTGACCTACCCTCGATGGGTAAGGGCACCTCGGTCTGGTGAGCTGTTAGTGGGTAGTCCAAGTGGAGGCCCATGCCCTATTCGATAAGGGTTGGCTGTGTGGCCTCGCGGCACGTTCCAACTAGGTGCTGCTTAGGTATGTCAAGGAAGTGTCAGATCCATTCGATAGGACCTGATGGCTCGATGCCTCCCTCGGTGGAATCTCTTACTTGACTGCCAAACGTCCTTGGACGCTTCGTAGGATGTCCCGAGCCCTGGGGCTCGGATAGAGGCCATGTAACAAACACACCCATCGATGCCCCTAACTCTGGTGCCCTGAGGCGGCTGTCGAAAACCCACGCGGGCCCAGCCTTCGAACCTCTGGACTGTAGCGACCCAGAGATTGGTGCTTTGGCGACGGGAAGGGGTCTTGAGGTCTCGGGTTGCCTCCGAGGGTTCCTTCGTCTTCATTTTTCGTCCCTACCATTCGTCAAAGAACGCTTCGTGCGAGAGTACCCCCTACCCCTTGCTCGTGCAAGGGGAACGATCGGGGATGCCCGCGTCTTTTTTAATCGACCCTCGGATTGTCTCTCTGCGAGAAGGAGGGGGTGGTCAAGGCAACCTACCCTAGATGGGCCGAGGGTGCCTTGAACCGGTGAGCTATTAACGGATAGTCCAAGTGGAGGCCCGTGCCCTATTCGATAAGGGTTGGCTACATGGCCTCGCGGCGCGCTCCAACTAGGTGCTGCTTAGGTATGTCAAGGGAGTCTCGGATCCATTCGATAGGATCCGAGGGCTCGATGCCTCCCTCTATGGGATCTCTTACTTGACTGCCCAGCGGCCTTCCCGAGCCCTGGGGCTCGGACAAAGGCCATGTAACGGACACACCCATCGATGCTCCTGACTCTGGTGCCCTGAGGCGGCTGTCGAAACCCACGCAGGCCTAGCCTTCGAACCTCTGGATCGTAGAGGCCCGGAAGCCTATGTTTTACCGAGGGACGGACCCTTGGTATATCGCCTCGTCTGTCTCCTTGTGGGGGCGTTTGTGGGACCACCCCTCGTCCGCTGACTCGCGCTGGACGGTGAGGGGGAGACGGTCACACGCCTTCCAAGGTGACAGGGTGCATCCGAGTGTAATGACGAGACGGAAATGAAAAGGTCACGACAGACTTACTTCTTAGCTGGCATTCAGTTGCGTTCCCCCTCGCGATCCCCCCGTGAGGTTTTATTTCATTGAGCTTCTGCGGAGGGTGTCTGGAAAATAATGAGTTTTTGAGGGGCATCCCCCCTCGCTAACCTCCGAATACGTTAGCTTATTTCAACACAGGGTACAATCTTGACAGCCTTTTGAAACATGTACGCGCGAGGCCCGTCCCCGAGGTCGGAGCTCATGGGTAGAAACGACGTAGTTGTTCGATGTTCCATGCATTGTCGTAGACCTTGCCTTTGCTGTTGGCGAGCTTGTACGTCCTGGGCCTCAACACTTCGGCGATGACGAAGGGTCCTTCCCACGGCGCAGAGAGCTTGTGGCAATCCTTGCTGTCCTGTTGCTGCTTTAGCACCTTGTCTCCTACCCGGAGCTCCTGGGGTCATACCCGACGGCCGTGGTAGCAGCAGAGGTCGCGCTGGTACTTGTTGGAGTGCAGAAGTGCGACATTCCATGCTTCTTCCAGCTGTTCGAGGGCATCCTCACGCGTCATCCGGTTGTTGTGCTCGTCGTATGTCGTGACCCTCGGCGCGCCGTAGTCGAGGTCCGTGGGCAGTATTGCCTCCGATTCGTAAACCAAGAAGAAGGGTGTGAATCATGTGGCACGACTTGGTGTTGTGCGTAGGCTCCAAATGACCGAGGGCAGCTCAGTCACCCACCTTATTCCGAACTGGTTCAGCTGGTTGTTGATCCTCGGCTTGCATCCCTCGATCCACTTCGAAAACTTGTCGACGACGATGAGGAGATGAGTGAAGCCCCCAGGAGCTTTCTTCAAAGGTCCCACCATATCCAGGCACCATACTGCTGTTGACGGTCGTTAACTGCATATTTTGTACCATCAACATTAGTATAAAACTACCAAAACACAATAGTGATAGGGCTTTGAGCTAACCATTTCCACAAGTTTTGGTACTTCACTTGTTTTGTAGGGCAATGTTGGAAACATATACATTTTGGGCCAAAAGAAAAGGAAAACATATAAGAAATAACAAGGCCCTAAATGGACATAAGCAAAGCAAGGAGAAGAGAGGAGAAAACCCCATAAACATGAATATCAACATCCAAACACAAGCCCAAGAGGTCAAGGCCCGAATCCAACATGAAATGACATTGGGCCACATGACATGGGTTTAGTATTTTGGGCATAACTTTTTCATACAGACTCCGTTTTCGGTGTACCACCCGCCAAAACGGAGCTAACGACGAAACCGACGTGCTCACAAAATTTCAGCCCAAACGGCCCAGATCTTGGTGCGCCCGCACCCCTGCGGCTGCCAACTGGGCCCACCTTTCTCGTGGCGGTTGCATTCATCCAGGGAACGTCAGTGGTGGCATGGACCAGGTGCAATGAACCTAGGAACCGCCTATTCCTGGTAGGTTTGGTCATTATGGGGGGAGGTGGCACATTTCCAAAGACCCCCCTCTCTCCAAGCTATAAAAGGACACTCTCTCCTCCTCCATGGAGACACCAATTCCACACAACACAAGGAGGAGCCACAATGTAGAAGAGAGGAAGAAGCTCCCACTCCACTCCTATCTTCTTCTTCTTCCTCTTAGTTCTAATGGAGAGTGAGAGAGGGAAGGCTAGAAGAGGGCTTGGCCTCTTCTCCATGGAGTCCCTGTACCCCTGGTGCATTCTTGCGGATCTCGGGTGGCCTGAGGAGTCTTGACTTGTCGGCACCCACCACACTTGTACCCCTACAACCTTCTAATCATTTGGGTAAGAATGGTTGTGTCCCTCTTTCGGCTTATTACTTTTAAGCATATTATCTAGCTGTTATAGACTTGCGGGATTGATAGTCGTTCCTTCAGGGCGGTGCTCTAGAAGAAGGACCCCGGGGACGGGTAAGCCTTGTTGACACGCTAGAGTAATAACCACTAGTGTAGATGTGGTGTCTAGGCTAAGGGTTTTCTATCTTTTGTGGCACATCCCACGGTTGAGGGGGTAGGCGGCTGGGTCGTGATAGCCTTGTCCGTCCCTTGTAATCCCCCCACGTTCGGGTGTGGCGCAGTGCAATTGCCGGTCTCCATCCCAGTTTGGGCGATTGCCGGTGCCCGAAGTAAGGACATAACAGCCAAGTGATCCCTGCTAGAGAGTTTGAGCCCATATAGATACCTCACCAACCATAGTTATCCTAGGGTGACTCTGTTCAGAGAGTAATCACACAGCCGTTCCTCGTGGAAATACGATACCCTAAATACTTCCGGGTGAAATGCTATAACGACAATTCCGTACGCTTGTGGATTCTTCTGCATACGTTAAGAAACGTCAACAAGCATTTCTGGCGCCATTGCCGGGGATGGTTGTCGTAATTCTCTCTGAGCCTAGAGCACCCGTGTGTTGTATCCAAAAAACAAAAATAGTTATTTATTTTTCTTTTTCAAAATGAAGCTAACAATTCCAATTCAAAATCTTGCTGCTTCTCCAAAGGGGGATTTCACAGGGCCAAAATCTTTTTCAAAATCAAAATTTTCATCCGGCTATGAACTCCACCGTAATTTGAAAAAAAACTTTGGTTCGGGTACACTCCTTCTTTGGTCACTATTTTGAAAACCTTTGTTACCACCTACGAGATTTCGAGTTATAATCTTGCCTCATCATTCCTGGCAAGATTCAAATTCTCATGTGGAATTTGTTTCTGCTCTCCCTCATAGGGAAAGCAAAACAATAGTACACTATTGTCGTAGGAAGTTTGAATGGGGACTGAGAAGAACTCAAAGACAATTTTTGTCTAGCATTCTTCCCCATCAATGCCTACCAAGGACAACACTCGATCTCAAGTAGGATAAGAAGGAGTCCATAGGTGCAGCCTAGGCCAGGTTTATAATGTTTATACATGTTGGCCTAGACTTGTCATTACCCGATAGTGTGCTTTTGCATATCTTTTGTTCGGCTCTTGACATAGATGCAAACCTATGCCTTGACATGACCGTTGGAGGGTCGTTTGCACATAAACCTACAACGGAACAGGAAAATCCTTGAACACATCCTAGAGAAGCTTGCTTCTCCCGTTGTAGAACCTACCCTCCTCCACGACAAGGGCATGTCAAGCTTTGAGGAGCCCTCATCAGTCGAACCATTCCTCATACCATTATTAGAACCGACTGTTGAGCCTCTCCCGAACCACGAACACCGAAGGAAGGAATGCTTTATCCTTTGGAGTTCGCGATTGAATTGAAGAATGGTGGCAGAACCTCAAAAGCCGAGGTGTGCTTAGACTTCCATATCAACCCCATCCTTGATTTCGATCTTCTCATAGGCTACCCTCTAAAAAAAAGCTTTTTCACGAAAAAAACTATAGAGGGAAGCCATGATGAGAAGTTGGGAAAGATTGCTTCCGCCTCTCGCACCTAGACATCCTAAAGGCGAAGCATCTTCCCAACCAAAACCCGCTCGAGGAGGCGAAGTTTATAACTCTACTCATTTCACCCAAGTTGTTTCCACATCTTAGTGAAACGAAACACCTGTCGCCCTCACACGAACACAAGTCATGTCCCTCTGGCCAACAAAACATTGTTCTTGACAATGGTCAAGATTCAATGTTCGTCCTTCATGACACATCTTTTGAGGAGAAAACCTCATGTGCCATGGACATGCACGAAGCAACAACTCTCGAGACCAAGCAGAAATTTGTTTTTGAGCATAACAAGTTGTCAATTGAGACTTCCTAAATGCTCACCTTTGGGTCTTCTTGAGTTTATCTTGCTTCTAGCCGAGTGCTTCGACGAAGATCACAACCATCTCTTGGTTCTCTTTGTAAACCTTTTTAAGAGAATGGTTGCAAGTCTCATAGTAGCATGATGACGCTAACCTTGCAGCTTGAGCGTAATGCTAAATTCTTAGTGGTGGCGGGAACTTCACCACCATCACCGCAGAAAGTTTTCCCACGGTCAAGCTTACGACCATAAAGAAAGCACTGCCAGGAGATACCCTGGACTATCAAAAAAAAGTGCAAAAAGTCTTCCTCTCTTCTTATTAATAAAAGCAAGAACATGTTGTCAAGTTAGTATGCACCTTCGGGTATTCTTGTCGCTAACCATTTCAGGTGGAGATCGATTAAGAAGAACAAAGGGGCATGCGACGCTCGAGAACATGAGGGCTACATCACCAAAAAAAAGTTATGATGTTCATAGGTGATGGAACATACTCAAGAGGAGTCCCGACCTTGCACACTTGACTTTTACACAAAAGTCTAAGTGTGGGGGAAGATGGTGACAATCCCAAGTTCCATCTACCAAGGGATAAAAAAAATGAGGGTAAATAAAAGATGGTGTCACCGCCTTGCTAAAAAAATAGAATTGAAAAAAAAAAAAGATGGAGAGAAAAGAATTATACAAAAAAAGAGAGAAAGATTATAGATGAAAAAAATATATAAGGAAAAAAAAAAAAAAAAGAAAAAAAAAGAGTGTTGTTGAAAAGAAAAAAATATATAGAATAAGAAAAATAAGAGAAGAGAGGAGCAGGCTGGCCCCGCATGGTCAAGATACATACCAAAGTGGTGCCTGACTCCACCCATCATTGCTTCCACAAGCAAGAAGGGTTCGTCTCTCATACTTTGCTGGTACCATCAAGACCCATGGCCCATACACACGTGTGTGTGGCCTAGCCTTGAGGTGCACCTGGGTAGGGCCATCACGCAGACCACAGCAACAACTTCGATGCTTCATCCGTAGATCTTTGCCGCCAAAGTATATATCCAGGTATGCAAGGGAAATAAATATTCACCAACACTCTTCACTCATTTTGTCTCCATAGAACCAAAAACTTCATGCTTCATTCATTGGCTTTTTAGATTAAGCATGGTGCTTAGGTTAAAATAGCCTTCTTTAATCAAAATTCGACATGGTGTTGAATCTTGGTTAAATGATCTCGAGCTTTGTTTTCATAAACAATGAGAAGTAATTTATGTTGGAGATGAATCAAGGCCATGTTTTTCACTGCCTCTTTTTATGAGCCTCGCTTGAGTCATGATGAGGTGAACAAATAAAAATAAAATAAAATAAAGTTCTCATAATAAAGGCTCCACGGTATTCTTGCCGATAGAGCCATGTGTTTGTTTTGTTTTGTTTTCTTTGTTTAAAAATAAAACAGTACAAGAATAAGTGTGGGGAGATCTCTCAAACATACAAGCACGCCCATCCGAGGTCTCCCCAACACAAATGCACGAACACCGAGCAATTCACGATGGAGAAGGATGAGACGAACGACTACCATTAGACTCCTTCCTCTTCAAACGGTGGTTTGTGCAACTCCCTCTCTCACATCTCCCAAAAGTTTTGAAGTTTAAATTTGAACTTATCAAAAAGACAAAACTTCTTGAAAAAGCTCCATCTCCATGCTATCCTTTGATAAAATGTGCATACTCTTTATTCCTTGCTAATATTCCTATAGCTTGTGAACCACTTATCATAGGGACCCCATGTTATCTAAGTAATTGGAATATGTGATATAGCTGGATGATATGAACCTTGCTCTTTTATATGAACTTGGGATTTGTTTTCAAAAATTCAAAATTCAAAAAGCATGCTCCTCAATGATATGCATTTCCCACCGAGTCATATGACATGATGATCATTCATGAAAAAAAAAACATTGTCATATTCTACTTGTTTTCATGGTGAGCCTATGTCAAATTGTTTGTGACCTATGTTGAGATTCTTTTCATATGCCCAAGATCAAGATTCACGTACACCCACAAATAAAATGCCGACTCTTACACCGAGAGTTGTGCACAACATGCACCCTTCCATCCACCAAAAGCTCCATTCATTTGTATCATGACCTCTCACCAAAAATCCCAGTTACCAAGGGAGAAGTATGGGCTATTTTTGAAAAAAAATGATGATGAAAGAAAAGATGGACATGAGTCCTCAAAAAAAAAAAAGAGACGAGGAAGTCAAGACTTGTCCAAAAAAAAGGAGAGAAAGGAAAGAAAAAGAATAAGGCAGCCCATACCTCCTTCAAATAAATTCCACCAAAAAGAGGGGTCATGATACCTGGAGTACACAAAAATGTTCCATACACTTTGCACATCATCCCGATCTAGGCCTATGACTAGTCTCTCCATATGGTCCGGTTTTTGACTAAGGCAACATGACATGATACAAGTATGTCGTTCTTTTTACCTACCCAAAACCCCACAAAAAAGCCTTATATAGTTGGTAGAGAAAAAGAAAGGCAAATGTAACACCCTAAATTTTGCTTCTTTGTAAATAGAGCTAAGATGATTTATTTTTGGAATTTTTTGCTCAAGAAACATAGGGAAATAAATAATTTTCATGAAATTAAAATTTATCATAAGACTTAGCAACATTGTTCTTGCATTCATGCTGATGCATTTAATTTATTGAGTGAGTGGTTTTGACCAAATTTTTGAAAAGGATTTCAAATTTGTTTGAAAAGGGAGTTCAAATGCTTAAATGGAAATCGAGAAATAGCTTTTCCTTTGCTCTTGGGCTGCCATCGGCGTTTTTGGTCCAAAGAATTGCAGCGGCCAAGCAAAGAAGACAGCCGCAGCCCAGCCAAGGCGCCTTCAGCGTAATGTGCTTGGCCCGGCTAGCGGCGACCACGGCCCGGCATCGGCGGCGCAGCCAGCCCCGCCCTCGCCAGCCCTCCACTTTGTCACGGCTGCCCGGCCTCCTCGCACGCCGCCCGGCCGTGCCCGTCGGTGAGGTGGAGGTCGTCCCGACCTCCGGTTCCCACGGAGCGCACCGCCGCGGCGATGCGCCCCAAGCGCTGGATCGAGGATGGCGCGCCCAAAAGGAGCCATCCTCGCGCCGCGCGACCCCCTCCGGAACCCCAATGGAATTGCGTCGCCACCAGGCTCCTTAACCCAAACCCTAACCCGCGCCACCATAGCCGCCCGAGCTCGGTGCGCCGCGTCGATCTCCCATCCCGTTGCCTTCCGCCGACGAGGACCCGTCCCCGTGCTCCACCGGAAGGTGAGGAACCCGCCGGTGGCCCCCGCCCTCTCGCCCGCTCTCGTGTGCCGCCCGGCGTCGGCGCGCCTCGCCGGCCCGTTAATGAGGTCCGCCGCCGCCCGCGCGCCGCGCGTCCCCCGACCGTCTACCGCCGTCCTTGTCGCCTTAGCGGTGTCCGCGAGGTCCCCGCTCCCTTCCCGTGCCTTCCGCGAGACGACCGACCGGGCGGGAGCGCTATTCCGGCGAGCCTCCGCCGCTCCGGCGATGCGCCGCCGCGCGTCTCCCGCCGCCCGACGACCCCGGGCCCGCCCTTCGCCCCGCCGTCCGTCCGAGATCGATGGTCCCGATCGGATCGGTGATACCGGTCAACTAGAAGTCAAGCCGCCCCAGTCACCCGCCAACGTGGCGACCACGTCGGCGCCACGTATGCGCCACATCACCGCCATGCCAGCATCGACCGAGTCAACAGCGGTCAGCCCTAGCTATTTTGTAGAAAAGCCCCTGCATTTTCCCTATTTTACGAAAAGGCCCACCACAGTTCAAAAGTAATTAGATTACAGCCCCTGCACCGTCTGTTTTACGAGTTAGCCCCCGGCGGCTACGGTTAATCACGGTCTAGCCCCTGATCTCTCGCAGATTTGCCCCTGGTACCTTGTTTTGGCCATAACTTGCTCATTTTAAATCCGTTTTGATCCGTTCAAGTTGCGTTAGGTTCGTAACGGCGTAAACTTCGCATTAGCAGCGATGTTAACCGTGTTTTGAACTTTTCAAATTCAAAGTTTGATTTAATTGTTTTACTAAAGGAAATCTTGTTTAATTCGTAACTTCGACGTTTAGCTCCGATTTTTCGTGATCTTCGCGTCTGCGTGATCGTAGTGAGACGTAGATTTGTTTTATAACCCTTTTATCTTGCTAGTATAGTGCCCGTGCTAATGCTACGGCTTTATTTCAGGGATGCCCATGAAAAAACAAACATCGATAATTTGATCGAGTTAACTTTCACACAAATTCAAGCGTGTAGTATAACATCATGGTACAATTCAAATTTTGAATACATATAACACACAAAATCCGGTTTCCTAGGGTCGTAACAATGGTATATTTTATATCATTCTATTATACGCACGGAAAGTCTATAGAAAGATGCATATGCATCTCAGGTCATTAACGCAATACAAGGTATCTTCAATCGCATTATTGCCCCCATACTTGTAACCTTCAGTACACATGAGCAATGTTCCGCACCATGACTGCACCCTCTCGCTGCAAAATCATATATCCATCTCCACTGCTTAACCCCACTGCATTAGAACAAAGCATTAGAAAGACAGGTCGTTATGTGTAAAAAATCCATCCGCATTTAAGAAAACTAATAAGGTAATCAGAAATATGCTTGTGATAAATCTAGTGTACATGTAAAATGTCAAAAACCTTCTCTGCTATATACTTCTGATGCATAGAAGCACCGTGTTGCTGCAACTTATCTACACGAAGGCATAATAACGTACAGGTCACAGTCCACGAGGACGCCACAGAAGCTAAAAAATATATTAAGGTAAAATTAATTAAGCACACAGTTGGTATATGTGGCACATTTTGATTTCTAGACCTCTAGAACATAAGCAAGTTTTATGTAACTATATTGGTGTGCTCTTGGCATGCATCAAAATATAGTTCAAGGCATGATTTGACATAAAAGATAAAAGAAGGAACAGTAGAAGTCTTTGGGGTTTCTAACCTAGTAAGCTTGTGTTATCAGCAAGGATAAATATTAAGAATATATTCTTGCAGTAAAGAACCTTGCAACCAATTGTAATCTGCATAGTAAAAGTAACCACATGTTATCAGCCAATAGAAATATTTTGAGAACATATTCTTGTAGTCCAATTTCAAGAAAAGAATGGCAGGGAGTTTCAATTTCAACAGTAATCTTGGCTATAATATTTGAAACTGCAGCACACACCCATTTTGGCAGTATTACATGAAACTGCAACCCACATTTGATGCTCGAGTGTTCACCTAAACCACATAGCAAATGTAAGAAACTTAGGAATAAATCTAAAGCACATATATTAAGAGTATTGTCGTTTATTGGGATAAAGCCATTCAGAAAAATATTAATTCATTCTCTAATCGAAGAGGGCAAAGTGATGACACCATATGCTCCAGGACTTCCGTAAAGACAGTATATATAGCCTGATAAGTAGTCAAGAACGCTAAGATCGTGATTCTTGTCAGACAAACAGACCTGAAGAAGTCCCAAGGCGACTGGGTTTACGATTCAGTGATATTGACCTCTTCAAAGCTGATGTAGCCCTGCACTGCACGTATGGAATCAGAAAACTTGGTTACTAATCCAATATTGTATCTTCATGCAGATTCGGTTCTTTTTTTTCCAGCACATCAATGTGATCCCATCACGAAACTAAAACCTTCCAGAGTACCAAATAAAATTTTCAAATCACTATGGCAATGTTAAATCCTAATCATGCAGATATACAACAATCTGCAAAGTGGAAAAATACAAAAATCTGCAATGTGAAAAAATGAAAAATTAACTTCTTTAGATGAAAACTTTTCTGAATCATGTCAAAAGCTTCTCTGTTGTACCAAGGGCGAAAGCTTCTCTATGAAAAACTTATGGAGTCTGTTTGCCATATTTCAGACATACAAAAAAGGCAAAAACTTATGATATGATAATGCTGTTAAGGGACAATTCCCAAAAAAGAACAAATTCAAGGAGATATGCTTCCACAAAGAATTTATAATGAGCCGGAGGGCATACCAGCAATATGGATGGACCTGCTAGGAGCAACTGCAGCATCTTTCATCCCTGGAAAAAGTTCCTACAAATTTAGACTGCCTCCCTAGAAACTGCAGCTTTCAGAGATGCACATGAAAACAACCATGTGCAAAGCACCAGAAAACAATTAGGAGGAGCCAGGAGGTGGAACTCACATTGGTCGGCACCTTTGCCGGTGTCGCGGTCTCATCCTCCGAATAGATGTTGTTTTCTAATAGATGCCATTACCGACGGGGGAGGTGCATCCTCAGAGCCGGCCAGTGCCGCGTCCTCAACTGTCCACGACCGCCTTGACACTACCATCACATAATTTTGCTCTCACCAACACTTCCATTCTGCAAACCACCTCTACTGCTACAAATGAGAACAGTAAACATCAGACAAAAGCTCCAGATGTTAGTTTGGAATGAAACTGATGAGCTTTACTAAATAGTTAACATTACAGTTTACGCTCAATAAATTATAGAGAGCTGCACAGTAAAATAATCATAATAATTCAAGTTTCATGTGCACCTTAAAACAGCTATACAGAACGTAACATTATCACTGAGCACAATACACTCTCAAGTTTTCAACCATATATCATAAATCTATCGTTGTAAGAATCCATGACAAGGGCCAATGCTCTGTTACATCTATTCAAGCCTCATATCTCCTTTTCTCAGTGACAAAGTGAATACCTAAATTTTTGAGTGACAAAGTGAAGACCAAAAATGCAGTGACAAAGTAAGGATCTAAAATGCTTACGAGTTAGAGTATTGCATTTTACAGATATCATATAGAAACCACTTGTATCCACCTGATGCAATGAGTCAACCAAAATCAAGCATGCTATTATGATTTGGGACACAAGTGCATAAACTCCAATATAGCAGTAACCAAAAAAACAAAAAGAAATTGTTGTTCGTTGTACAACCATAAAAAAGAGTTAAAAAATGATAGAAAAGATGAGACTGTAGGCTTTTGCGTTTTACCCAACAGATTGGATATTATGTAAAAAAAAAAATCTGTAGAAAACTTGAACCGGAATGTATTGGGGATGGATTTGCATTACCTTCGGATCTCAATTGGATAGCTGAGGCAGCCGAACTGTTGAGCTAGCTTTGTTGGGTGCCGCCGTGCCGAGGCTGCCGATCTGCTGGGCCTGGATGTCGAACGGGACGCAGTGGAGGAGTACGGAGAGGGAAGCGAGTAGGGGGGCCAGTTCACCCGTCGCTAGGGAGCTCGCCCGTCGCAGAACAAGGGCGGAATCCGCTCGGCAGCGGCCGTGAAACCCCTAGCTGTGTCCGCCCGCGGTGGATAGTGCTCGCGTCCCGCTGCGGCGTCCGCCGCGGTGGTGATGGTGGCGCGCAGGCGGGCGCGTGCTCGGGTCCCCCCGGGCGGTGGTCGGCAGTGGGGCGGGGAGGAGGATGAGAAGGGGAGGGGTCGGGGATCCGGGCCGCGTGCTCCCCGGGACGCCGAGGAGCACAAAAGCGGGCGGGGCGGGCGCGTGTGGCGCCTCGTGTATCATGTAGACGTGCGAGAGCGGAGAGGGAGGGTCGCTCCTCGCGCTTTGCGCCCGGGTGGGTGCGGGACCGGAGAGCGGTGGGTGATGAGCGTTGATCCCAGCAATATTGGCCCTGGGATGTGGGTGAGGGAGAGAAAGAAGAGATTAGAGTAGATCTGGACCATTCATTTGAATAGTTGATTAGTTATGGGGTACATTTTGTTGGGTGTACTTAGAGAAGATTAAGAGAGATAATGACTGTAGGGGACACTTTGACGTGTGGCTTTAGGAAAGTTTTTTTTGGTGTATTATATGTAGTAGAGATTTTCATACTGTTGGTGTAATGTTCTAATATAGTTCTATTGTTTTCTTCGTGTATGATTGCTCGGATGGTTGTGTGGTGCTTTGTGACGAAGTCCAGTCGGTGAGTTTTACGTTGGTGGCCTGGAAGAAGAAGTTGGTGTTTTAGTAGACGGCGAGCAGTTCTTGGAACATCAGGAATTCTTTGAAGACCAGGATCCTCAGGAGTTCTTTGAAGAATTAAATAAGAAGAAGGAATCTGAGTTTAAGGCAAGTATAGCATGGGACTATCCTTGTTACCTATACACTTTATAATCATAATTCATATGCCTGTGTCCACCTTGACAAACTTAGAGATTATAACATAGTTATTGTTATCTTGTACCTTGTTGCCTATGGGGATGTTTGCATATGGGTAGTATATTGCTAGTGCTCAACTTTAAATGAACATGATCTAATGATGACTATGATATATACAATGGTTTATATGAGATGATGTTTACCATGGACCATAGGGCAAGAGCTCATGCTTTTACATGATGCACTTGGCTCTCCATAAGGACTTATCCTTTGGCAAAAGCTGGGACTTACAGTACAGCTGTGAGGGCTATATGGCTCTGGCTTTAGTCGGTCAAAGGACCTTCTCTATCTTGTCAGGGTTCCCTAAAGGCGCAAGAGGGGCTATAATTGGTTTGATCCCGGCCGCCAAGGGGTGCACCTTGGTTTATTGGTAATTTGTTAGTCACACCTTGGAGGAAGGGTCCTACCAGTCCATAAAGGGAATCCTTAGCGGCCTTGACAGTTTAGAAAAACCTTTGAAAGGCTTCATAGTGGTTTCTTGTGTTTGGGCCTAATTAACCCATGCATTTAGAAAGCACGACTCACAGTGAAAGTGTACACCTCTGCGCAGAGTATAAACTGTTATAACAGCCGTGCTCACGGTCACGAGCGGCCCGGAAAACTCAAGGAATAGTGATCAATGGATGTTGAGATTGAGATGAGGTTGAGACATGGATTTAAGTTGAAGGTGACTATGATGATGACGTTGAAGATGATGATGGAGACTTATGACTTGTTTTCAATTATGATATGGGAATATTTGGGGCTTAAGCACAACTTCTTGCTTAATTAATGCTAAAATTTGACTTATTAAAATGCTTACTGCAGTTAAACCAGTGTCAGCCTTTGAGCTTCATAACCCCATGTTATATTTGCGGAGTTCGACATGAACTCACCCTTGCTATTTCCCACTCAAACCAGGAGGGTTGCAAGATTGATAGAGTTTTGAAGGAGTCAGGCTTGTGATCAACCAGTCAGTTGTCCCTGTGGCAAGGAGGCTTCATCCCAAGATCGGAGTGTCTTTCCGTTGTTCGCACTTTGAGGTTATCTTTTTGTATTAAGTTTGTTATATATTAAGCATTATGTTTTGATATTTCCTTTAATTGTAACTATATGTGAGATTTGACTTCCTGGGCTCACATATGGTGTGTATCTGGTTTTGTTCTTAAAACTGGGTATGACAGCAAATCTAAGCCTTTGGTGAGGAACAAACCACATACAAATTAAGTGATCTGAGTGAATCATTTGAGGAGCAAAGCTATATTTACATTTTCAAAATTAAATGAAAACCCAAGTTCCTGCACTTATTTGAAGCAAGGGGATTTGAATCTACGCCGTTCCATAATTCAATTACCCAAGATTAATGCGGTAGACACATCAAAAGTTCACAAGTGCAGGTGAAGCTTGGAATAACTTGTATGCAGGTTACATATCAAGGAGATGACCCATCTTAGTCATCAGCCTTTACTCGAGGACGAGCAAAGGACTAATGTCACATCCAGAAACATATATTAACTATTGGGGAACGCAATGTAATTGATCCTACCATCTTATTACCTATCCACCCTAACTTCCTATGTAACTTTCATGTCGTTCCCCTTCTTGTTTCGGTACGTAGGTCGACAGAGATTTTCGATGGAATTCCAAAATTTCACTCCAAACAAGTGCTACTTTGAGGCCTATGACAAGTGATTCTTAAAAAAACTCTCTAATGGTCCACTTATTAAAATATAGGTTTTCTTGGGTGACGCATTTGATTCCACAACCGCGACAAAGATCTAGCTCGATTCTATAGCCGATTGGAAACCTCTATTTGTTTTGAGTTCGCGCTGAAATCAGCGCCCGCCAGTCCCCTAATGTCACATCCAAACATATATTAACGGTTGGGAACGCAATGTAATTGATCCTACCATCATCTAACCTATCCACCCTAACTCCTATGTACCTTTCATGTCGTTCCCCTTCTTGTTTCTGGCGTAGGTCGACCGCGTAGATTTTCGGTGGAATTCCAAGATTTCACTTTAAACACGTCCTACTTTGAGGCCTATGACAAGTGATTCTTAGAAAAATTCTCTAATGGTCCACTTCTTCAAATTTAGGTTCTCTAGGGTGAGGCATTTGATTCCACAACCGCGAAAAATGTCCGGCTCGATTCTATAGCCGGATTGGAAACCTCTCCTTGTTTTGGGTTCACAATGAAATCAGCGCCAACAATCTCTAATGTCACATCCGAAACATATATTAACTGTTGGGGAACGCAATGTAATTGATCCTACCATCATATAACCTACCCACCCTAACTTCCTAGGTAACTTTCGTGTCGTTCCCCTTCTTGTTTCTATGACGTAGGTCGACAGAGATTTTTGATGGAATTCAAAGATTTTACTCTAAACATGTTCTACTTTGAGGCCTATGACAAGTGATTCTTAGAAAAACTCTCTAATGGTCCACTTATTCAAGTATAGGTTTTCTAGGGTGAGGCATTTGATTCCACAATCGCGAAAGTGTCTAGCTCGATTCTATAGCCCGATTGGAAACCTCTCTTTGTTTTGAGTTCGCTGAAAATCAGCGCCAACAGCCCCTAATGTGTCACATCTAGAAACATATATTAACGGTTGGGGAACGCAATGTAATTGATCCTACCATCATCTAACCTATCAACCCTAACTTCCTATGTACCTTTCATGTCGTTCCCCTTCTTGTTTCATGCGTAGGTCGACATAGAGATTTTCGATGGAAATTCCAAGATTTCACTCTAAACACGTGCTACTTTGAGGCCTATGACAAGTCATTCTTAGAAAAACTCTCTAATGGTCCACTTCTTCAAATTTAGGTTCTCTAAGGTGTGGCATTTGATTCCACAACCGCGAAAAAATGTCTAGCTCGATTCTATAGCCGGATTGGAAACCTCTCCTTGTTTTGAGTTCGCGCTGAAATCAGCGCCAACAATCTCTAATGTCACATCCGAAAACATATATTAACTGTTGGGGAACACAATGTAATTGATCCTACCATCATATAACCTATCCACCCTAACTTCCTAGGTAACTTTCGTGTCGTTCCCCTTCTTGTTTTTGGTGCGTAGGTCGACATGAGATTTTCGATGGAATTCAAAGATTTCACTCTAAACATGTTCTACTTTGAGGCCTATGACAAGTGATTCTTAGAAAAACTCTCTAATGGTCCACTTATTCAAATATAGGTTTTCTTGGGTGAGGCATTTGATTCCACAATCGCAAAAGTGTCTAGCTCGATTCTATAGCCCGATTGGAAACCTCTATTTGTTTTGAGTTCGCTGAAATCAGCGCCAATCAAATCCCTAATGTCACATCCGTAAACATATATTAACGTTGGGGAACGCAATGTAATTGATCCTACCATCATCTAACCTATCCACCCTAACTTCCTATGTACCTTTCATGTCGTTCCCCTTCTTGTTTCTGGACATAGGTCAACACAGAGATTTTCGATGGAAATCCAAGATTTCACTCTAAACACATGCTACTTTGAGGCCTATGACAAGTGATTCTTAGAAAAACTCTCTAATGGTCCACTTCTTCAAATTTAGGTTCTCTAGGGTGTGGCATTTGATTCCACAACCGTGAAAATGTCTAGCTCGATTCTATAGCCGGATTGGAAACCTCTCCTTGTTTTTTTGAGTTCGGGCTGAAATCAGCGCCAACAATCTCTAATGTCACATCCAAAACATATATTAACTATTGGGGAACCCAATGTAATTGATCCTACCATCATATAACCTATCCACCCTAACTTCCTATGTAACTTTCATGTCGTTCCCCCCTTCTTGTTTCGATGCGTAGGTCAACAGAGATTTTCGATGGAATTCAAAAATTTCACTCTAAACATGTTCTACTTTGAGGCCTATGACAAGTGATTCTTAGAAAAACTCTCTAATGGTCCACTTATTCAAAATATAGGTTTTCTAGGGTGAGGCATTTGATTCCACAATCGCGAAAGTGTCTAGCTCGATTCTATAGCCCCGATTGGAAACCTCTCTTTGTTTTGAGTTCGCTGAAATCAGCGCCAGCAATCCTAATGTCACATCCGAAAACATATATTAATGGTTGGGGAACGCAATGTAATTGATCCTACCATCATCTAACCTATCAACCCTAACTTCCTATGTACCTTTCATGTCGTTCCCCTTCTTGTTTCGATTACGTAGGTCGACACATAGATTTTTACGTGGAAATCCAAGATTTCACTCTAAACACGTCCTACTTTGAGGCCTATGACAAGTGATTCTTAGAAAAACTCTCTAATGGTCCACTTCTTTAAATTTAGGTTCTCTAGGGTGAGGCATTTGATTCCACAACCGCGAAAATGTCTAGCTCGATTCTATAGCCGGATTGGAAACCTCTCCTTGTTTTGAGTTCGCGCTGAAATCAGCGCCAACAATCTCTAATGTCACATCCAGAAACATATATTAACTGTTGGGGAACCCAATGTAATTGATCCTACCATCATATAACCTATCCACCCTAACTTCCTAGGTAACTTTCGTGTCGTTCCCCTTCTTGTTTCGGTACGTAGGTCGACAGAGATTTTCGATGGAATTCAAAGATTTCACTCTAAACATGTTCTACTTTGAGGCCTATGACAAGTGATTCTTAGAAAAACTCTCTAATGGTCCACTTATTCAAGTATAGGTTTTCTAGGGTGAGGCATTTGATTCCACAATCGCGAAAGTGTCTAGCTCGATTCTATAGCCTGATAGGAAACCTCTCTTTGTTTTGAGTTCGCGCTGAAATCAGCGCCAGCAGTCCCTAATGTCACATCCAGAAACATATAGTAAGTTGGGGAACGCAATGTAATTGATCCTACCATCATCTAACCTATCAACCCTAACTTCCTATGTACCTTTCGTGTCGTCCCCTTCTTGTTTCGGTACGTAGGTCGACACAGAGATTTTCGATGGAAATCCAAGATTTCACTCTAAACACATGCTACTTTGAGGCCTATGACAAGTGATTCTTAGAAAAACTCTCTAATGGTCCACTTCTTCAATTTAGGTTCTCTAAGGTGTGGCATTTGATTCCACAACCGTGAAAATGTCTAGCTCGATTCTATAGCCGGATTGGAAACCTCTCCTTGTTTTGAGTTCGCGCTGAAATCAGCGCCAACAATCTCTAATGTCACATCCAGAAACATATATTAACTATTGGGGAACGCAATGTAATTGATCCTACCATCTTATAACCTATCCACCCTAACTTCCTATGTAACTTTCATGTCGTTCCCCTTCTTGTTTCGGTACGTAGGTCGACAGAGATTTTTGATGGAATTCCAAAATTTCACTCTAAACAAGTGCTACTTTGAGGCCTATGACAAGTGATTCTTAGAAAAACTCTCTAATGGTCCACTTATTCAAATATAGGTTTTCTAGGGTGAGGCATTTGATTCCACAATCGCGAAAGTGTCTAGCTCGATTCTATAGCCAGATTGGAAACCTCTCTTTGTTTTGAGTTCGCGCTGAAATCAGCGCCAGCAGTCCCTAATGTCACATCCAGAAACATATATTAACGGTTGGGGAACGCAATGTAATTGATCCTACCATCATCTAACCTATCCACCCTAACTCCCATGTACCTTTCATGTCGTTCCCATTCTTGTTTCGGTACGTAGGTCGACACAGAGATTTTCGATGGAATTCCAAGATTTCACTCTAAACACGTGCTACTTTGAGGCCTATGACAAGTGATTCTTAGAAAAACTCTCTAATGGTCCACTTCTTCAAATTTAGGTTCTCTAAGGTGTGGCATTTGATTCCACAACCGAAAAATGTCTAGCTCGATTCTATAGCCGGATTGGAAACCTCTTTTTGTTTTGAGTTCACGTTGAAATCAGCGCCAACAATCTCTAATGTCACATCCGTAAACATATATTAACTGTTGGGGAACGCAATGTAATTGATCCTACCATCATATAACCTATCCACCCTAACTTCCTATGTAACTTTCGTGTCGTTCCCCTTCTTGTTTTGATGCGTAGGTCGACAGAGATTTTTCGAAGGAATTCAAAGATTTCACTCTAAACATGTTCTACTTTTTAGGCCTATGACAAGTGATTCTTAGAAAAACTCTCTAATGGTCCACTTATTCAAGTATAGGTTTTCTAGGGTAAGGCATTTGATTCCACAATCGCGAAAGTGTCTAGCTCGATTCAATAGCCTGATTGGAAACCTCTTTTTGTTTTGAGTTCGCGTTGAAATCAGCGCCAGCAGTCCCTAATGTCACATCCAAAACATATATTAACGGTTGGGGAACGCAATGTAATTGATCCTACCATCATCTAACCTATCAACCGTAACTTCCTATGTACCTTTCATGTCGTCCCATTCTTGTTTCGGTACGTAGGTCGACACAGAGATTTTCGATGGAAATCCAAGATTTCACTCTAAACACGTGCTACTTTGAGGCCTATGACAAGTGATTCTTAGAAAAACTCTCTAATGGTCCACTTCTTCAAATTTAGGTTCTCTAAGGTGTGGCATTTGATTCCACAACCGCGAAAATGTCTAGCTCGATTCTATAGCCGGATTGGAAACCTCTCCTTGTTTTGAGTTCGCGCTGAAATCAGCGCCAACAATCTCTAATGTCACATCCAGAAACATATATTAACTGTTGGGGAACGCAATGTAATTGATCCTACCATCATATAACCTATCCACCCTAACTTCCTATGTAACTTTCATGTCGTTCCCCTTCTTGTTTCGGTACGTAGGTCGACAGAGATTTTTGATGGAATTCAAAGATTTCACTCTAAACATGTTCTACTTTGAGGCCTATGACAAGTGATTCTTAGAAAAACTCTCTAATGGTCCACTTATTCAATTTAGGTTTTCTTAGGGTGAGGCATTTGATTCCACAATCGCGAAAAATGTCTAGCTCGATTCTATAGCCTGATTGGAAACCTCTCTTTGTTTTGAGTTCGCGCTGAAATCAGCGCCAGCAGTCCCTAATGTCACATCCAGAAACATATATTAACGTTGGGGAACGCAATGTAATTGATCCTACCATCATCTAACCTATCAACCCTAACTTCCTATGTACCTTTCGTGTCGTTCCCCTTCTTGTTTTTCGTGGCGTAGGTCGACACAGAGATTTTCGATGGAATTCAAAGATTTCACTCTAAACACATTCTACTTTGAGGCCTATGACAAGTGATTCTTAGAAAAACTCTCTAATGGTCCACTTATTCAAATTTAGGTTTTCTAGGGTGAGGCATTTGATTCCACAACCGCGAAAAAATGTCTAGCTCGATTCTATAGCCGGATTGGAAACCTCTCCTTTGTTTTGAGTTCGGGCTGAAATCAGCGCCAACAATCTCTAATGTCACATCCAAACATATATTAACGGTTGGGGAACGCAATGTAATTGATCCTACCATCATCTAACCTATCCACCCTAACTTCCTATGTAACTTTCATGTCGTTCCCTTCTTGTTTCGGTGCGTAGGTCGACAGAGAGATTTTCGATGGAATTCAAAGATTTCACTCTAAACATGTTCTACTTTGAGGCCTATGACAAGTGATTCTTAGAAAAACTCTCTAATGGTCCACTTCTTCAAATATAGGTTTTCTAGGGTGAGGCATTTGATTCCACAACCGTGAAAAATGTCTAGCTCGATTCTATAGCCTTGATTGGAAACCTCTCCTTTGTTTTGAGTTCGCGCTGAAATCAGCGCCAACAATCTCTAATGTCACATCCGAAACATATATTAACGGTTGGGGAACGCAATGTAATTGATCCTACCATCATATAACCTATCCACCCTAACTTCCTATGTACCTTTCATGTCGTTCCCTTCTTGTTTCGATGCGTAGGTCGACACCTCTAGATTTTCGATGGAATTCCAAGATTTCACTCTAAACATGTTCTACTTTGAGGCCTATGACAAGTGATTCTTAGAAAAACTCTCTAATGGTCCACTTCTTCAAATTTAGGTTTTCTAGGGTGAGGCATTTGATTCCACAACCGCGAAAATGTCTAGCTCGATTCTATAGCCGGATTGGAAACCTCTCCTTGTTTTGAGTTCGCAATGAAATCAGCGCCAACAATCTCTAATGTCACATCCGAAAACATATATTAACTATTGGGGAACGCAATGTAATTGATCCTACCATCATCTAACCTATCCACCCTAACTTCCTATGTAACTTTCATGTCGTTCCCCTTCTTGTTTCGGTACGTAGGTCGACAGAGATTTTCGATGGAATTCCAAAATTTCACTCTAAACAAGTGCTACTTTGAGGCCTATGACAAGTGATTCTTAGAAAAACTCTCTAATGGTCCACTTATTAAAATATAGGTTTTCTAGGGTGAGGCATTTGATTCCACAACCGCGAAAATGTCTAGCTCGATTCTATAGCCGGATTGGAAACCTCTCCTTTGTTTTGAGTTCGCGCTGAAATCAGCGCCAACAATCTCTAATGTCACATCCGAAACATATATTAACTATTGGGGAACGCAATGTAATTGATCCTACCATCATATAACCTATCCACCCTAACTTCCTATGTAACTTTCATGTCGTTCCCTTCTTGTTTTGATGCGCGTAGGTCGACAGAGATTTTTGAAAAAATTCAAAGATTTCACTCTAAACATGTTCTACTTTGAGGCCTATGACAAGTGATTCTTAGAAAAACTCTCTAATGGTCCACTTCTTCAAATTTAGGTTCTCTAGGGTGAGGCATTTGATTCCACAACCGCGAAAATGTCTAGCTCGATTCTATAGCCGGATTGGAAACCTCTTTTTTGTTTTGAGTTCGCTGAAATCAGCGCCAACAATCTCTAATGTCACATCCAAAAACATATATTAACTGTTGGGGAACGCAATGTAATTGATCCTACCATCATATAACCTATCCACCCTAACTTCCTATGTAACTTTCGTGTCGTTCCCCTTCTTGTTTTGATGCGTAGGTCGACAGAGAGATTTTCGATGGAATTCAAAGATTTCACTCTAAACATGTTCTACTTTGAGGCCTATGACAAGTGATTCTTAGAAAAACTCTCTAATGGTCCACTTATTCAAGTATAGGTTTTCTAGGGTGAGGCATTTGATTCCACAATCGCGAAAGTGTCTAGCTCGATTCAATAGCCTGATTGGAAACCTCTCTTTGTTTTGAGTTCGCGCTGAAATCAGCGCCAGCAGTCCCTAATGTCACATCCAGAAACATATATTAACGGTTGGGGAACGCAATGTAATTGATCCTACCATCATCTAACCTATCAACCCTAACTTCCTATGTACCTTTCATGTCGTCCCCTTCTTGTTTCGATGACGTAGGTCGACATAGAGATTTTTTGATGGAAATCCAAGATTTCACTCTAAACACATGCTACTTTGAGGCCTATGACAAGTGATTCTTAGAAAAACTCTCTAATGGTCCACTTCTTCAAATTTAGGTTCTCTAGGGTGTGGCATTTGATTCCACAACCGTGAAAATGTCTAGCTCGATTCTATAGCCGGATTGGAAACCTCTCCTTGTTTTGAGTTCGCTGAAATCAGCGCCAACAATCTCTAATGTCACATCCGAAACATATATTAACTGTTGGGGAACGCAATGTAATTGATCCTACCATCTTATTACCTATCCACCCTAACTTCCTATGTAACTTTCGTGTCGTTCCCCTTCTTGTTTCGGTACGTAGGTCGACAGAGATTTTCGAAGGAATTCAAAGATTTCACTCTAAACATGTTCTACTTTTAGGCCTATGACAAGTGATTCTTAGAAAAACTCTCTAATGGTCCACTTATTCAAGTATAGGTTTTCTAGGGTGAGGCATTTGATTCCACAATCGCGAAAGTGTCTAGCTCGATTCAATAGCCTGATTGGAAACCTCTTTTTGTTTTGAGTTCGCGCTGAAATCAGCGCCAGCAGTCCCTAATGTCACATCCAGAAACATATATTAACGGTTGGGGAACGCAATGTAATTGATCCTACCATCATCTAACCTGTCAACCCTAACTTCCTATGTACCTTTCATGTCGTTCCCCTTCTTGTTTCGGTACGTAGGTCGACACAGAGATTTTCGGTGGAATTCCAAGATTTCACTCTAAACACGTCCTACTTTGAGGCCTATGACAAGTGATTCTTAGAAAAACTCTCTAATGATCCACTTCTTTAAATTTAGGTTCTCTAGGGTGAGGCATTTGATTCCACAACCGCGAAAATGTCTAGCTCGATTCTATAGCCGGATTGGAAACCTCTCCTTGTTTTGAGTTCGCTGAAATCAATCAGCAACAATCTCTAATGTCACATCTAGAAACATATATTAACTATTGGGGAACGCAATGTAATTGATCCTACCATCTTATTACCTATCCACCCTAACTTCCTATGTAACTTTCATGTCGTTCCCCTTCTTGTTTCTGATGCGTAGGTCGACAGAGATTTTTTCGATGGAATTCCAAAATTTCACTCTAAACAAGTGCTACTTTGAGGCCTATGACAAGTGATTCTTAGAAAAACTCTCTAATGGTCCACTTATTAAAATATAGGTTTTCTTGGGTGACGCATTTGATTCCACAACCGCGAAAGTATCTAGCTCGATTCTATAGCCAGATTGGAAACCTCTATTTGTTTTGAGTTCGCGCTGAAATCAGCGCCAGCAGTCCCTAATGTCACATCCAGAAACATATATTAACGGTTGGGGAACGCAATGTAATTGATCCTACCATCATCTAACCTATCCACCCTAACTCCTATGTACCTTTCATGTCGTTCCCCTTCTTGTTTCGGTACGTAGGTCGACACAGAGATTTTCGGTGGAATTCCAAGATTTCACTCTAAACACGTCCTACTTTGAGGCCTATGACAAGTGATTCTTAGAAAAACTCTCTAATGGTCCACTTCTTTAAATTTAGGTTCTCTAGGGTGAGGCATTTGATTCCACAACCGCGAAAATGTCTAGCTCGATTCTATAGCCGGATTGGAAACCTCTCCTTGTTTTGAGTTCGCGCTGAAATCAGCGCCAACAATCTCTAATGTCACATCCGAGAACATATATTAACTGTTGGGGGAACACAATGTAATTGATCCTACCATCATATAACCTATCCACCCTAACTTCCTAGGTAACTTTCGTGTCGTTCCCCTTCTTGTTTCTGTACGTAGGTCGACAGAGATTTTTGATAGAATTCAAAGATTTCACTCTAAACAAACATCTACTTTGAGGCCTATGACAAGTGATTCTTAGAAAAACTCTCTAATGGTCCACTTATTCAAGTATAGGTTTTCTAGGGTGAGGCATTTGATTCCACAATCGCGAAAAATGTCTAGCTCGATTCTATAGCCTGATTGGAAACCTCTTTTTGTTTTGAGTTCGCGCTGAAATCAGCGCCAACAGTCCCTAATGTCACATCCAGAAACATATATTAACGTTGGGGAACGCAATGTAATTGATCCTACCATCATCTAACCTATCAACCCTAACTTCCTATGTACCTTTCGTGTCGTCCCCTTCTTGTTTCGGTACGTAGGTCGACCCAGAGGTTTTTGATGGAAATCCAAGATTTCACTCTAAACACGTGCTACTTTGAGGCCTATGACAAGTGATTCTTAGAAAAACTCTCTAATGGTCCACTTCTTCAAATTTAGGTTCTCTAAGGTGTGGCATTTGATTCCACAACCGTGAAAATGTCTAGCTCGATTCTATAGCCGGATTGGAAACCTCTCCTTGTTTTGAGTTCGCGCTGAAATCAGCGCCAACAATCTCTAATGTCACATCCAGAAACATATATTAACTATTGGGGAACGCAATGTAATTGATCCTACCATCATATAACCTATCCACCCTAACTTCCTATGGTAACTTTCGTGTCGTTCCCCTTCTTGTTTTGATGCGTAGGTCGACAGAGATTTTCGATGGAATTCAAAAATTTCACTCTAAACATGTTCTACTTTGAGGCCTATGACAAGTGATTCTTAGAAAAACTCTCTAATGGTCCACTTATTCAAGTATAGGTTTTCTAGGGTGAGGCATTTGATTCCACAATCGCGAAAAAGTGTCTAGCTCGATTCTATAGCCGGATTGGAAACCTCTTTTGTTTTGAGTTCGCTGAAATCAGCGCCAACAATCTCCCTAATGTCACATCCGAAACATATATTAACGGTTGGGGAACGCAATGTAATTGATCCTACCATCATCTAACCTATCCACCCTAACTTCCTATGTACCTTTCATGTCGTTCCCTTCTTGTTTCGGTACGTAGGTCGACATAGAGATTTTTGATGGAATTCCAAGATTTCACTCTAAACACGTGCTACTTTGAGGCCTATGACAAGTGATTCTTAGAAAAACTCTCTAATGGTCCACTTCTTTAAATTTAGGTTCTCTAGGGTGAGGCATTTGATTCCACAACCGCGAAAATGTCTAGCTCGATTCTATAGCCGGATTGGAAACCTCTCCTTGTTTTGAGTTCGCTGAAATCAGCACCAAACAATCTCTAATGTCACATCCGAAAACATATATTAACTGTTGGGGAACGCAATGTAATTGATCCTACCATCATATAACCTATCCACCCTAACTTCCTAGGTAACTTTCGTGTCGTTCCCCTTCTTGTTTTGATGCGTAGGTCGACATAGAGATTTTTTGATGGAATTCAAAGATTTCACTCTAAACATGTTCTACTTTGAGGCCTATGACAAGTGATTCTTAGAAAAACTCTCTAATGGTCCACTTATTCAAATATAGGTTTTCTAGGGTGAGGCATTTGATTCCACAATCCGCAAAAAAGTCTAGCTCGATTCTATAGCCTGATTGGAAACCTCTTTTGTTTTGAGTTCGCGCTGAAATCAGCGCCAACAATCCCTAATGTCACATCCGAAACATATATTAACGGTTGGGGAACGCAATGTAATTGATCCTACCATCATCTAACCTATCAACCCTAACTTCCTATGTACCTTTCGTGTCGTCCCCCTTCTTGTTTTGATGCGTAGGTCGACACGAGATTTTTGATGGAAATCCAAGATTTCACTCTAAACACGTGCTACTTTGAGGCCTATGACAAGTGATTCTTAGAAAAACTCTCTAATGGTCCACTTCTTCAAATTTAGGTTCTCTAAGGTGTGGCATTTGATTCCACAACCGCGAAAATGTCTAGCTCGATTCTATAGCCGGATTGGAAACCTCTCCTTTGTTTTGAGTTCACGCTGAAATCAGCGCCAACAATCTCTAATGTCACATCCAGAAACATATATTAACTGTTGGGGAACGCAATGTAATTGATCCTACCATCATATAACCTATCCACCCTAACTTCCTATGTAACTTTCGTGTCGTTCCCCTTCTTGTTTCGGTACGTAGGTCGACAGAGATTTTCGAAGGAATTCAAAGATTTCACTCTAAACATGTTCTACTTTTAGGCCTATGACAAGTGATTCTTAGAAAAACTCTCTAATGGTCCACTTATTCAAGTATAGGTTTTCTAGGGTGAGGCATTTGATTCCACAATCGCGAAAAAGTGTCTAGCTCGATTCAATAGCCCGATTGGAAACCTCTCTTTGTTTTGAGTTCGCTGAAAATCAGCGCCAACAATCCCTAATGTCACATCCAGAAACATATATTAACGGTTGGGGAACGCAATGTAATTGATCCTACCATCATCTAACCTATCAACCCTAACTTCCTATGTACCTTTCGTGTCGTCCCCTTCTTGTTTCGTTACGTAGGTCGACATAGAGATTTTCGATGGAAATCCAAGATTTCACTCTAAACACGTGCTACTTTGAGGCCTATGACAAGTGATTCTTAGAAAAACTCTCTAATGGTCCACTTCTTCAAATTTAGGTTCTCTAGGGTGAGGCATTTGATTCCACATCCGCGAAAATGTCTAGCTCGATTCTATAGCCGGATTGGAAACCTCTCTTTTGTTTTGAGTTCATGGCTGAAATCAGCGCCAACAATCTCTAATGTCACATCCGTAAAACATATATTAACTGTTGGGGAACGCAATGTAATTGATCCTACCATCATATAACCTATCCACCCTAACTTCCTAGGTAACTTTCGTGTCGTTCCCCTTCTTGTTTCGGTACGTAGGTCGACAGAGATTTTTGATGGAATTCAAAGATTTCACTCTAAACATGTTCTACTTTGAGGCCTATGACAAGTGATTCTTAGAAAAACTCTCTAATGGTCCACTTATTCAAGTATAGGTTTTCTAGGGTGAGGCATTTGATTCCACAATCGCGAAAGTGTCTAGCTCGATTCTATAGCCTGATTGGAAACCTCTTTTGTTTTGAGTTCGCGCTGAAATCAGCGCCAACAATCCCCTAATGTCACATCCAAAACATATATTAACGTTTGGGGAACGCAATGTAATTGATCCTACCATCATCTAACCTATCAACCCTAACTTCCTATGTACCTTTTGTGTCGTCCCCCTTCTTGTTTCGACGTAGGTCGACACGTAGATTTTCGATGGAAATCCAAGATTTCACTCTAAACACGTGCTACTTTGAGGCCTATGACAAGTGATTCTTAGAAAAACTCTCTAATGGTCCACTTCTTCAAATTTAGGTTCTCTAAGGTGTGGCATTTGATTCCACAACCGCGAAAATGTCTAGCTCGATTCTATAGCCGGATTGGAAACCTCTCTTTGTTTTGAGTTCGCGCTGAAATCAGCGCCAACAATCTCTAATGTCACATCCAGAAACATATATTAACTGTTGGGGAACGCAATGTAATTGATCCTACCATCATATAACCTATCCACCCTAACTTCCTAGGTAACTTTCGTGTCGTTCCCCTTCTTGTTTCGGTACGTAGGTCGACAGAGATTTTCGATGGAATTCAAAGATTTCACTCTAAACATGTTCTACTTTGAGGCCTATGACAAGTGATTCTTAGAAAAACTCTCTAATGGTCCACTTATTCAAGTATAGGTTTTCTAGGGTGAGGCATTTGATTCCACAATCGCGAAAGTGTCTAGCTCGATTCAATAGCCTGATTGGAAACCTCTTTTTGTTTTGAGTTCGCGCTGAAATCAGCGCCAGCAGTCCCTAATGTCACATCCAGAAACATATATTAACGGTTGGGGAACGCAATGTAATTGATCCTACCATCATCTAACCTATCAACCCTAACTTCCTATGTACCTTTCATGTCGCCCCATTCTTGTTTTGATGCGTAGGTAGGTCGACACAGAGATTTTCGATGGAATTCCAAGATTTCACTCTAAACACGTGCTACTTTGAGGCCTATGACAAGTGATTCTTAGAAAAACTCTCTAATGGTCCAGTTCTTCAAATTTAGGTTCTCTAAGGTGTGGCATTTGATTCCACAACCGCGAAAATGTGTAGCTCGATTCTATAGCCGGATTGGAAACCTCTCCTTGTTTTGAGTTCGTGCTGAAATCAGCGCCAACAATCTCTAATGTCACATCCAGAAACATATATTAACTGTTGGGGAACGCAATGTAATTGATCCTACCATCATATAACCTATCCACCCTAACTTCCTATGTAACTTTCATGTCGTTCCCCTTCTTGTTTCGATGCGTAGGTCGACAGAGATTTTTGATGGAATTCAAAGATTTCACTCTAAACATGTTCTACTTTGAGGCCTATGACAAGTGATTCTTAGAAAAACTCTCTAATGGTCCACTTATTCAAATATAGGTTTTCTAGGGTGAGGCATTTGATTCCACAACCGCGAAAAAGTCTAGCTTCGATTCTATAGCCTTGATTGGAAACCTCTCCTTGTTTTGAGTTCACGCTGAAATCAGCGCCAACAATCCCTAATGTCACATCCAAAACATATATTAACGGTTGGGGAACACAATGTAATTGATCCTACCATCATCTAACCTATCCACCCTAACTTCCTATGTACCTTTCGTGTCGTTCCCATTCTTGTTTTGATGCGTAGGTCGACATAGAGATTTTTTGATGGAATTCCAAGATTTCACTCTAAACACGTGCTACTTTGAGGCCTATGACAAGTGATTCTTAGAAAAACTCTCTAATGGTCCACTTCTTCAAATTTAGGTTCTCTAAGGTGAGGCATTTGATTCCACAACCACGAAAAATGTCTAGCTCGATTCTATAGCCGGATTGGAAACCTCTCCTTGTTTTGAGTTCACTGAAAATCAGCGCCAACAATCTCTAATGTCACATCCGAAAACATATATTAACTGTTGGGGAACACAATGTAATTGATCCTACCATCATATAACCTATCCACCCTAACTTCCTATGTAACTTTCGTGTCGTTCCCCTTCTTGTTTCGGTCCATAGGTCGACAATGAGAGATTTTTGATGGAATTCAAAGATTTCACTCTAAACATGTTCTACTTTGAGGCCTATGACAAGTGATTCTTAGAAAAACTCTCTAATGGTCCACTTATTCAAATATAGGTTTTCTAGGGTGAGGCATTTGATTCCACAATCGCGAAAAAGTGTCTAGCTCGATTCTATAGCCCGATTGGAAACCTCTCTTTGTTTTGAGTTCGCGCTGAAATCAGCGCCAACAATCCCTAATGTCACATCCAAAAACATATATTAACGTTGGGGAACGCAATGTAATTGATCCTACCATCATCTAACCTATCAACCCTAACTTCCTATGTACCTTTCATGTCGTCCCCTTCTTGTTTTGATGCGTAGGTCGACCCAGAGATTTTTCGATGGAAATCCAAGATTTCACTCTAAACACGTGCTACTTTGAGGCCTATGACAAGTGATTCTTAGAAAAACTCTCTAATGGTCCACTTCTTCAAATTTAGGTTCTCTAAGGTGTGGCATTTGATTCCACAACCGTGAAAATGTCTAGCTTCGATTCTATAGCCGGATTGGAAACCTCTCCTTGTTTTGAGTTCACGCTGAAATCAGCGCCAACAATCTCTAATGTCACATCCGAAACATATATTAACTGTTGGGGAACGCAATGTAATTGATCCTACCATCATATAACCTATCCACCCTAACTTCCTATGTAACTTTCATGTCGTTCCCCTTCTTGTTTTTTGATGCGTAGGTCGACAGAGATTTTTGATGGAATTCAAAGATTTCACTCTAAACATGTTCTACTTTGAGGCCTATGACAAGTGATTCTTAGAAAAACTCTCTAATGGTCCACTTATTCAAATATAGGTTTTCTAGGGTGAGGCATTTGATTCCACAACCGCGAAAAGTGTCTAGCTCGATTCTATAGCCAGACTGGAAACCTCTTTTTGTTTTGAGTTCGCGCAGAAATCGGCGCTAGTAGTCCCTAATGTCACATCCAAAAATATATATTAACAGTTGGGGAACGCAATGTAATTGATCCTACCATCATCTAACCTATCCACCCTAACTTCCTATGTACCTTTCATGTCGTTCCCCTTCTTGTTTCGATGCGTAGGTCGACATAGAGATTTTCGATGGAATTCCAAGATTTCACTCTAAACACGTGCTACTTTGAGGCCTATGACAAGTGATTCTTAGAAAAACTCTCTAATGGTCCACTTCTTCAAATTTAGGTTCTCTAAGGGTGAGCATTTGATTCCACAACCGCGAAAAATGTCTAGCTCGATTCTATAGCCGGATTGGAAACCTCTCCTTTGTTTTGAGTTCACGCTGAAATCAATCGCCAACAATCTCTAATGTCACATCCAGAAACATATATTAACTGTTGGGGAACACAATGTAATTGATCCTACCATCATATAACCTATCCACCCTAACTTCCTAGGTAACTTTCATGTCGTTCCCCTTCTTGTTTCGGTGCGTAGGTCGTGAGAGATTTTTGATGGAATTCAAAGATTTCACTCTAAACATGTTCTACTTTGAGGCCTATGACAAGTGATTCTTAGAAAAACTCTCTAATGGTCCACTTATTCAAATTATAGGTTTTCTAGGGTGAGGCATTTGATTCCACAATCGCGAAAAAGTCTAGCTCGATTCTATAGCCTGATTGGAAACCTCTCTTTGTTTTGAGTTCGCGCTGAAATCAGCGCCAACAATCCCTAATGTCACATCCGAAAACATATATTAACGGTTGGGGAACACAATGTAATTGATCCTACCATCATCTAACCTATCAACCCTAACTTCCTATGTACCTTTCGTGTCGTTCCCATTCTTGTTTTGGTGCGTGTAGGTCGACATTAGAGATTTTCGATGGAAATCCAAGATTTCACTCTAAACACGTGCTACTTTGAGGCCTATGACAAGTGATTCTTAGAAAAACTCTCTAATGGTCCACTTCTTCAAATTTAGGTTCTCTAAGGTGTGGCATTTGATTCCACAACCGCGAAAAATGTCTAGCTCGATTCTATAGCCGGATTGGAAACCTCTCCTTGTTTTGAGTTCACGCTGAAATCAGCGCCAACAATCTCTAATGTCACATCCGAAACATATATATTAACTGTTGGGGAACACAATGTAATTGATCCTACCATCATATAACCTATCCACCCTAACTTCCTATATAACTTTCGTGTCGTTCCCCTTCTTGTTTCGATGCCATAGGTCGACCGAGAGATTTTTGTTAGGAATTCAAAGATTTCACTCTAAACATGTTCTACTTTGAGGCCTATGACAAGTGATTCTTAGAAAAACTCTCTAATGGTCCACTTATTCAAGTATAGGTTTTCTAGGGTGAGGCATTTGATTCCACAATCGCGAAAAGTGTCTAGCTCGATTCTATAGCCTGATTGGAAACCTCTCTTTGTTTTGAGTTCGCTGAAATCAGCGCCAACAATCCCTAATGTCACATCCAAAAACATATATTAACGGTTGGGGAACGCAATGTAATTGATCCTACCATCATCTAACCTATCAACCCTAACTTCCTATGTACCTTTCGTGTCGTTCCCTTCTTGTTTCGATGCGTGAGGTCGACCGAGATTTTTTCGATGGAAATCCAAGATTTCACTCTAAACACGTGCTACTTTGAGGCCTATGACAAGTGATTCTTAGAAAAACTCTCTAATGGTCCACTTCTTCAAATTTAGGTTTTCTAAGGTGTGGCATTTGATTCCACAACCGTGAAAATGTCTAGCTTGATTCTATAGCCGGATTGGAAACCTCTCCTTGTTTTGAGTTCGCTGAAATCAGCGCCAACAATCTCTAATGTCACATCCGAAAACATATATTAACTGTTGGGGAACGCAATGTAATTGATCCTACCATCATATAACCTATCCACCCTAACTTCCTATGTAACTTTCATGTCGTTCCCCTTCTTGTTTCGATGCGTAGGTCGACATAGAGATTTTCGATGGAATTCAAAGATTTCACTCTAAACATGTTCTACTTTGAGGCCTATGACAAGTGATTCTTAGAAAAACTCTCTAATGGTCCACTTATTCAAATATAGGTTTTCTAGGGTGAGGCATTTGATTCCACAATCGCGAAAGTGTCTAGCTTCGATTCTATAGCCCCCCCTGGAAACCTCTCTTTGTTTTGAGTTCGCGCTGAAATCAGCGCCAACAATCCCTAATGTCACATCCGAAAACATATATTAACGGTTGGGGAACGCAATGTAATTGATCCTACCATCATCTAACCTATCAACCCTAACTTCCTATGTACCTTTCATGTCGTTCCCCTTCTTGTTTTGGTGCGTAGGTCGACATAGAGATTTTTGATGGAATTCCAAGATTTCACTCTAAACACGTGCTACTTTGAGGCCTATGACAAGTGATTCTTAGAAAAACTCTCTAATGGTCCACTTCTTGAAATTTAGGTTCTCTAAGGTGTGGCATTTGATTCCACAACCGCGAAAATGTCTAGCTCGATTCTATAGCCGGATTGGAAACCTCTCCTTGTTTTGAGTTTGCGCTGAAATCAGCGCCAACAGTCTCTAATGTCACATCCAGAAACATATATTAACTGTTGGGGAACACAATGTAATTGATCCTACCATCATATAACCTATCCACCCTAACTTCCTATGTAACTTTCATGTCGTTCCCTTCTTGTTTTGATGCGTGGAGGTCGACCAAGATTTTTGATGGAATTCAAAAGATTTCACTCTAAACATGTTCTACTTTGAGGCCTATGACAAGTGATTCTTAGAAAAACTCTCTAATGGTCCACTTCTTCAAATTTAGGTTCTTCTAGGGTGAGGCATTTGATTCCACAACCGCGAAAAAGTGTCTAGCTCGATTCTATAGCCGGATTGGAAACCTCTCCTTGTTTTGAGTTCATGCTGAAATCAGCACCAACAATCTCTAATGTCACATCCAGAACATATATTAACCGTTGGGCAACACAATGTAATTGATCCTGCCATCATATAACCTATCCACCCTAACTTCCTATGTAACTTTCGTGTCGTTCCCCTTCTTGTTTTGGAAGTAGGGCGACCAGAGATTTTCGGTGGAATTCCAAGATTTCACTCTAAACACGTCCTACTTTGAGGCCTATGACAAGTGATTCTTAGAAAAACTCTCTAATGGTACACTTCTTCCAATTTAGGTTCTCTAGGGTGAGGCATTTGATTCCACAACCGCGAAAAAGTGTAGCTCGATTCAATAGCCGGATTGGAAACCTCTCCTTGTTTTGAGTTCGCGCTGAAATCAGCGCCAACAATCTCTAATGTCACATCCAGAAACATATATTAACTGTTGGGGAACACAATGTAATTGATCCTACCATCATACAACCTATCCACCCTAACTTCATATGTCACTTTCGTGTGGTTCCCCTTCTTGTTTCGGTCCATAGGTCGACAGAGATTTTTGTTAGAATTCAAAGATTTCACTCTAAACAAGTGTTATTTTGAGGCCTATGACAAGTGATTGTTAGAAAAACTCTCTAATGGTCCACTTATTCAAGTATAGGTTTTCTAGGGTGAGGCATTTGATTCCACAATCACGAAAGTGTCTAGCTCGATTCTATAGCCTGATTGGAAACCTCTCTTTGTTTTGAGTTCGCGCTGAAATCCGCGCCAGCAGTCGCTAATGTCACATCCAGAAACATATATTAACAGTTGGGGAACGCAATGTAATTGATCCTACCATCATCTAACCTATCAACCCTAACTTCCTATGTACCTTTCGTGTCGTCCCCTTCTTGTTTCGGTACGTAGGTCGACCCAGAGATTTTCGATGGAAATCCAAGATTTCACTCTAAACACGTGCTACTTTGAGGCCTATGACAAGTGATTCTTAGAAAAACTCTCTAATGGTCCACTTCTTCAAATTTAGGTTCTCTAAGGTGTGGCATTTGATTCCACAACCGTGAAAATGTCTAGCTTGATTCTATAGCCGGATTGGAAACCTCTCCTTGTTTTGAGTTCGCTCTGAAATCAGCGCCAACAATCTCTAATGTCACATCCAGAAACATATATTAACTGTTGGGGAACGCAATGTAATTGATCCTACCATCTTATAACCTATCCACCCTAACTTCCTATATAACTTTCGTGTCGTTCCCCTTCTTGTTTCAGTACGTAGGTCGACAGAGATTTTCGATGGAATTCCAAAATTTCACTCTAAACAAGTGGTACTTTGAGGCCTATGACAAGTGATTCTTAGAAAAACTCTCTAATGGTCCACTTCTTCAAATATAGGTTTTATAGGGTGAGGCATTTGATTCCACAATCGCGAAAGTGTCTAGCTCGATTCTATAGCCAGATTGGAAACCTCTCTTTGTTTTGAGTTCGCGCTGAAATCAGCGCTACCAGTCCCTAATGTCACATCCAGAAACATATATTAATTGTTGGGGAACGCAACGTAATTGATCCTACCATCATCTAACCTATCCACCCTAACTTCCTAGGTACCTCTCGTGCCGTTCCCTTCTAGTTTCGGTACGTAGGTCGACATAGAGATTTTCGGTGGAATTCCAAGATTTCACTCAAAACACGTCCTACTTTGAGGCCTATGACAAGTGATTCTTAGAAAAACTCTCTAATGGTCCACTTATTAAAATATAGGTTTTCTTGGGTGACGCATTTGATTCCACAACCGAGAAAGTATCTAGCTCGATTCTATATCCAGATTGGAAACCTCTATTTGTTTTGAGTTCGCGCTGAAATCAGCGCCAGCAGTCCTTAATGTCACATCCTGAAACATATATTAACGGTTGGGGAATGCAATATAATTGATCCTACCATCATCTAACCTATCCACCCTAACTCCTATGTACCATTCATGTCGTTCCCCTTCTTGTTTCGGTACGTAGGTCGACACAGAGATTTTTGGTGGAATTCCAAAGTTTCACTCTAAACACGTCCTACTTTGAGGCCTATGACAAGTGATTCTTAGAAAAATTCTCTAATGGTCCACTTCTTGAAATTTAGGTTCTCTAGGGTGAGGCATTTGATTCCACAACTGCGAAAAAGTGTAGCTCGATTCTATAGCTGGATTGGAAACCTCTCCTTGTTTTGAGTTCGCAATGAAATCAGCACCAACAATCTCTAATGTCACATCCAGAAACATATTTTAACTGTTGGGCAACACAATGTAATTGATCCTGCCATCATATAACCTATCCACCCTAACTTCCTATGTAACTTTCGTGTCGTTCCCCTTCTTGTTTTTGATGCGTAGGTCGACAGAGATTTTCGATGGAATTCAAAGATTTCACTCTAAACATGTCCTACTTTGAGGCCTATGACAAGTGATTCTTAGAAAAACTCTCTAATGGTCCACTTCTTCAAATTTAGGTTCTCTAGGGTGAGGCATTTGATTCCACAACCGCGAAAAAGTGTAGCTCGATTCTATAGCCGGATTGGAAACCTCTCCTTCTTTTGAGTTCGCGCTGAAATCAGCGCCAACAATCTCTAATGTCACATCCAGAAACATATTTTAACTGTTGGGCAACACAATGTAATTGATCCTGCCATCATATAATCTATCCACCCTAACTTCCTATGTAACTTTCGTGTCGTTCCCCTTCTTGTTTTGTTACGTAGGTCGACATTACGAGATTTTCGATGGAATTCAAGATTTCACTCTAAACACGTCCTACTTTGAGGCCTATGACAAGTGATTCTTAGAAAAACTCTCTAATGGTCCACTTCTTCAAATTTAGGTTCTCTAGGGTGAGGCATTTGATTCCACAACCACGAAAAAGTGTCTAGCTTCGATTCTATAGCCGGATTGGAAACCTCTCCTTGTTTTGAGTTCGCGCTGAAATCAGCGCCAACAATCTCTAATGTCACATCCGAAAACATATATTAACTTGTTGGGGAACACAATGTAATTGATCCTACCATCATACAACCTATCCACCCTAACTTCCTATGTAACTTTTCGTGTGGTTCCCCTTCTTGTTTTGGTCCATAGGTCGACAGAGATTTTTGTTGGAATTCAAAGATTTCACTCTAAACAAGTTCTTACTTTGAGGCCTATGACAAGTGATTCTTAGAAAAACTCTCTAATGGTCCACTTATTCAAGTATAGGTTTTCTAGGGTGAGGCATTTGATTCCACAATCACGAAAGTGTCTAGCTCGATTCTATAGCCTGATTGGAAACCTCTCTTTGTTTTGAGTTCACGCTGAAAAATCAGCCGCCAACAATCCCTAATGTCACATCCAAAACATATATTAACGGTTGGGGAACGCAATGTAATTGATCCTACCATCATCTAACCTATCAACCCTAACTTCCTATGTACCTTTCGTGTCGTCCCCCTTCTTGTTTTGATGCGTAGGTCGACATAGATTTTTCGATGGAAATCCAAGATTTCACTCTAAACACGTGCTACTTTGAGGCCTATGACAAGTGATTCTTAGAAAAACTCTCTAATGGTCCACTTCTTCAAATTTAGGTTCTCTAAGGTGTGGCATTTGATTCCACAACCGTGAAAATGTCTAGCTTGATTCTATAGCCGGATTGGAAACCTCTCCTTGTTTTGAGTTCGAGCTGAAATCAGCGCCAACAATCTCTAATGTCACATCCAGAAACATATATTAACTGTTGGGGAACGCAATGTAATTGATCCTACCATCATTATAACCTATCCACCCTAACTTCCTATATAACTTTCGTGTCGTTCCCCTTCTTGTTTTGATGCGTAGGTCGACATAGAGATTTTCGATGGAATTCAAAATTTCACTCTAAACATGTGGTACTTTGAGGCCTATGACAAGTGATTCTTAGAAAAACTCTCTAATGGTCCACTTATTCAAAATATAGGTTTTCTAGGGTGAGGCATTTGATTCCACAATCGCGAAAGTGTCTAGCTCGATTCTATAGCCAGATTGGAAACCTCTCTTTGTTTTGAGTTCGCGCTGAAATCAGCGCCAGCAGTCCCTAATGTCACATCCAGAAACATATATTAACGGTTGGGGAACGCAATATAATTGATCCTACCATCATCTAACCTATCCACCCTAACTTCCTATGTACCTTTCATGTCGTTCCCCTTCTTGTTTTTTGCATGCGTAGGTCGACATAGAGATTTTTGATGGAATTCCAAGATTTCACTCTAAACACGTCCTACTTTGAGGCCTATGACAAGTGATTCTTAGAAAAACTCTCTAATGGTCCACTTCTTCAAATTTAGGTTCTCTAGGGTGAGGCATTTGATTCCACAACCGCGAAAATGTCTAGCTCGATTCTATAGCCCAGATTGGAAACCTCTCCTTGTTTTGAGTTCGCGCTGAAATCAGCGCCAACAATCTCTAATGTCACATCCGAAACATATATTAACTGTTGGGGAAACGCAATGTAATTGATCCTACCATCATATAACCTATCCACCCTAACTTCCTATGTAACTTTCATGTCGTTCCCCTCTTGTTTTGATGCGTAGGTCGACATTAGAGATTTTTGATGGAATTCAAAGATTTCACTCTAAACACGTCCTACTTTGAGGCCTATGACAAGTGATTCTTAGAAAAACTCTCTAATGGTCCACTTCTTCAAATTTAGGTTCTCTAGGGTGAGGCATTTGATTCCACAACCGCGAAAAAGTGTAGCTCGATTCTATAGCCGGATTGGAAACCTCTCCTTGTTTTGAGTTCGCAATGAAATCAGCGCCAACAATCTCTAATGTCACATCCAGAAACATATTTTAACTGTTGGGCAACACAATGTAATTGATCCTACCATCATATAACCTATCCACCCTAACTTCCTATGTAACTTTCGTGTCGTTCCCCTTCTTGTTTCGGTACGTAGGTCGACATAGATTTTTGATGGAATTCAAAGATTTCACTCTAAACACGTGTTACTTTGAGGCCTATGACAAGTGATTCTTAGAAAAACTCTCTAATGGTCCACTTCTTCAAATTTAGGTTCTCTAGGGTGAGGCATTTGATTCCACAACCCGAAAAAATGTCTAGCTCGATTCTATAGCCTGATTGGAAACCTCTCCTTGTTTTTTGAGTTCGTGCTGAAATCAGCGCCAAACAATCTCTAATGTCACATCCGAAACATATATTAACTGTTGGGGAACACAATGTAATTGATCCTACCATCATATAACCTATCCACCCTAACTTCCTATGTACCTTTCGTGTCGTTCCCCTTCTTGTTTTGATACGTAGGTCGACCGAGATTTTTTCAATGGAATTCAAAGATTTCACTCTAAACACGTGCTACTTTGAGGCCTATGACAAGTGATTCTTAGAAAAACTCTCTAATGGTCCACTTCTTCAAATTTAGGTTCTCTAGGGTGAGGCATTTGATTCCACAACCGTGAAAATGTCTAGCTTCGATTCTATAGCCGGATTGGAAACCTCTCCTTGTTTTTTGAGTTCGCTCTGAAATCAGCGCCAACAATCTCTAATGTCACATCCAGAAACATATATTAACTGTTGGGGAACGCAATGTAATTGATCCTACCATCATATAACCTATCCACCCTAACTTCCTAGGTAACTTTCGTGTCGTTCCCCTTCTTGTTTCGATGACGTAGGTCGACAGATTTTTTTGATGGAATTCAAAGATTTCACTCTAAACATGTGCTACTTTGAGGCCTATGACAAGTGATTCTTAGAAAAACTCTCTAATGGTCCACTTCTTCAAATATAGGTTTTCTAGGGTGAGGCATTTGATTCCACAATCCGCGAAAAAGTGTCTAGCTCGATTCTATAGCCTGAATGGAAACCTCTCCTTGTTTTGAGTTCGCGCTGAAATCAGCGCCAGCAGTCCCTAATGTCACATCCAGAAACATATATTAACTGTTGTGGAACGCAATGTAATTGATCCTACCATCATCTAACCTATCAACCCTAACTTCCTATGTAACTTTCGTGTCGTTCCCCTCTTCTTGTTTCGATGCGTAGGTCGACATAGAGATTTTCGATGGAATTCAAAGATTTCACTCTAAACATGTTCTACTTTGAGGCCTATGACAAGTGATTCTTAGAAAAACTCTCTAATGGTCCACTTATTCAAATATAGGTTTTCTAGGGTGAGGCATTTGATTCCACAATCGAGAAAGTGTCTAGCTCGATTCTATAGCCAGATTGGAAACCTCTCTTTGTTTTGAGTTCGCGCTGAAATCAGCGCTACCAGTCCCTAATGTCACATCCAAAACATATATTAACTGTTTGGGGAACGCAATGTAATTGATCCTACCATCATCTAACCTATCAACCCTAACTTCCTATGTACCTTTCGTGTCGTCCCCCTTCTTGTTTTGATGCGTAGGTCGACATTAGAGATTTTTGATGGAATTCCAAGATTTCACTCTAAACACGTGCTACTTTGAGGCCTATGACAAGTGATTCTTAGAAAAACTCTCTAATGGTCCACTTCTTCAAATTTAGGTTCTCTAGGGTGTGGCATTTGATTCCACAACCGCGAAAATGTCTAGCTCGATTCTATAGCCGGATTGGAAACCTCTCCTTGTTTTGAGTTCGCGCTGAAATCAGCGCCAACAATCTCTAATGTCACATCCAGAAACATATATTAACTGTTGGGGAACACAATGTAATTGATCCTACCATCATATAACCTATCCACCCTAACTTCCTATGTAACTTTCGTGTCGTTCCCCTTCTTGTTTCGGTACGAAGGTCGACAGAGATTTTCGGTGGAATTCCAAGATTTCACTCTAAACACGTCCTACTTTGAGGCCTATGACAAGTGATTCTTAGAAAAACTCTCTAATGGTCCACTTCTTCAAATTTAGGTTTTCTAGGGTGAGGCATTTGATTCCACAACCGCGAAAAAGTGTCTAGCTCGATTTCTATAGCCTGATTGGAAACCTCTCCTTTGTTTTGAGTTCGCTGAAATCAGCGCCAACAATCTCTAATGTCACATCCAGAAACATATATTAACTGTTGGGGAACACAATGTAATTGATCCTACCATCATCTAACCTATCCACCCTAACTTCCTATGTACCTTTCATGTCGTTCCCCTTCTTGTTTCGATGCGTAGGTCGACATAGAGATTTTCGATGGAATTCAAAGATTTCACTCTAAACACGTGCTACTTTGAGGCCTATGACAAGTGATTCTTAGAAAAACTCTCTAATGGTACACTTCTTCAAATTTAGGTTCTCTAGGGTGACGCATTTGATTCCACAACCGCGAAAAAGTGTAGCTCGATTCTATAGCCGGATTGGAAACCTCTCCTTGTTTTGAGTTCGCGCTGAAATCAGCGCCAACAATCTCTAATGTCACATCCAGAAACATATATTAACTGTTGGGGAACACAATGTAATTGATCCTACCATCATATAACCTATCCACCCTAACTTCCTATGTAACTTTCGTGTCGTTCCCCTTCTTGTTTTGGTCCGTAGGTCGACAGAGATTTTTGATGGAATTCAAAGATTTCACTCTAAACATGTGTTACTTTGAGGCCTATGACAAGTGATTCTTAGAAAAACTCTCTAATGGTCCACTTATTCAAATATAGGTTTTCTAGGGTGAGGCATTTGATTCCACAATCACGAAAAAATGTCTAGCTCGATTCTATAGCCTGATTGGAAACCTCTCTTTTTGTTTTGAGTTCGCGCTGAAATCAGCGCCAACAATCTCTAATGTCACATCCGAAACATATATTAACTGTTGGGGAACGCAATGTAATTGATCCTACCATCATATAACCTATCCACCCTAACTTCCTATGTAACTTTAGTGTCGTTCCCCTTCTTGTTTAGATGCGTAGGTCGACATAGATTTTCGATGGAATTCAAAGATTTCACTCTAAACATGTTCTACTTTGAGGCCTATGACAAGTGATTCTTAGAAAAACTCTCTAATGGTCCACTTCTTCAAATTTAGGTTCTCTAGGGTGAGGCATTTGATTCCACAACCGCGAAAATGTCTAGCTTCGATTCTATAGCCTGATTGGAAACCTCTCCTTGTTTTTGAGTTCGCGCTGAAATCAGCGCCAACAATCTCTAATGTCACATCCGAAACATATATTAACTGTTGGGGAACGCAATGTAATTGATCCTACCATCATCTAACCTATCCACCCTAACTTCCTATGTACCTTTCGTGTGTCGTTCCCTTCTTGTTTTGAAACGTAGGTCGACAGAGATTTTCGATGGAATTCAAAGATTTCACTCTAAACACGTGGTACTTTGAGGCCTATGACAAGTGATTCTTAGAAAAACTCTCTAATGGTCCACTTCTTCAAATTTAGGTTTTCTAGGGTGAGGCATTTGATTCCACAATCGCGAAAATGTCTAGCTCGATTCTATAGCCTGATTGGAAACCTCTCCTTTGTTTTGAGTTCGCGCTGAAATCAGCGCCAACAATCTCTAATGTCACATCCGAAACATATATTAACTGTTGGGGAACGCAATGTAATTGATCCTACCATCATATAACCTATCCACCCTAACTTCCTAGGTAACTTTCGTGTCGTTCCCTTCTTGTTTCTTGATGCGTAGGTCGACATAGAGATTTTCGATGGAATTCAAAGATTTCACTCTAAACATGTTCTACTTTGAGGCCTATGACAAGTGATTCTTAGAAAAACTCTCTAATGGTCCACTTATTCAAATATAGGTTTTCTAGGGTGAGGCATTTGATTCCACAATCGCGAAAGTGTCTAGCTCGATTCTATAGCCAGATTGGAAACCTCTCTTTGTTTTGAGTTCGCTGAAATCAGCGCCAGCAGTCCCTAATGTCACATCCAGAAACATATATTAACGGTTGGGGAACGCAATGTAATTGATCCTACCATCATCTAACCTATCCACCCTAAACTTCCTATGTACCTTTCATGTCGTTCCCCTTCTTGTTTTGATACGTAGGTCGACATAGAGATTTTTGATGGAATTCCAAGATTTCACTCTAAACACGTGCTACTTTGAGGCCTATGACAAGTGATTCTTAGAAAAATTCTCTAATGGTCCACTTCTTCAAATTTAGGTTCTCTAGGGTGAGGCATTTGATTCCACAACCGCGAAAATGTCTAGCTCGATTCTATAGCCGGATTGGAAACCTCTCCTTGTTTTGAGTTCGCTGAAATCAGCGCCAACAATCTCTAATGTCACATCCAGAAACATATATTAACTGTTGGGGAAACACAATGTAATTGATCCTACCATCATATAACCTATCCACCCTAACTTCCTAGGTAACTTTCGTGTCGTTTCCCCTTCTTGTTTCTGATGCGTAGGTCGACAGAGATTTTTTTCGATGGAATTCAAAGATTTCACTCTAAACATGTTCTACTTTGAGGCCTATGACAAGTGATTCTTAGAAAAACTCTCTAATGGTCCACTTATTCAAATATAGGTTTTCTAGGGTGAGGCATTTGATTCCACAATCGCGAAAAAATGTCTAGCTCGATTCAATAGCCTGATTGGAAACCTCTCTTTGTTTTGAGTTCACTGAAATCAGCGCCAACAATCCCTAATGTCACATCCGAAAACATATATTAACGGTTGGGGAACACAATGTAATTGATCCTACCATCATCTAACCTATCAACCCTAACTTCCTATGTACCTTTCGTGTCGTCCCCTTCTTGTTTACTTACGTAGGTCGACATAGAGATTTTCGATGGAAGTCCAAGATTTCACTCTAAACACGTGCTACTTTGAGGCCTATGACAAGTGATTCTTAGAAAAACTCTCTAATGGTCCACTTCTTCAAATTTAGGTTTCTCTAGGGTGAGGCATTTGATTCCACAACCGCGAAAATGTCTAGCTCGATTCTATAGCCGGATTGGAAACCTCTCCTTGTTTTGAGTTCGCGCTGAAATCAGCGCCAACAATCTCTAATGTCACATCCAGAAACATATATTAACTGTTGGGGAACACAATGTAATTGATCCTACCATCATATAACCTATCCACCCTAACTTCCTAGGTAACTTTCGTGTCGTTCCCCTTCTTGTTTCGGTACGTAGGTCGACAGAGATTTTTGATGGAATTCAAAGATTTCACTCTAAACATGTTCTACTTTGAGGCCTATGACAAGTGATTCTTAGAAAAACTCTCTAATGGTCCACTTATTCAAGTATAGGTTTTCTAGGGTGAGGCATTTGATTCCACAATCGCGAAAGTGTCTAGCTCGATTCAATAGCCTGATTGGAAACCTCTCTTTGTTTTGAGTTCGCGCTGAAATCAGCGCCAGCAGTCCCTAATGTCACATCCAGAAACATATATTAACGGTTGGGGAACGCAATGTAATTGATCCTACCATCATCTAACCTATCAACCCTAACTTCCTATGTACCTTTCGTGTCGTCCCCTTCTTGTTTTGTTACGTAGGTCGACATAGAGATTTTCGATGGAAATCCAAGATTTCACTCTAAACACGTGCTACTTTGAGGCCTATGACAAGTGATTCTTAGAAAAACTCTCTAATGGTCCAGTTCTTCAAATTTAGGTTCTCTAAGGTGTGGCATTTGATTCCACAACCGCGAAAATGTCTAGCTCGATTCTATAGCCGGATTGGAAACCTCTCCTTGTTTTGAGTTCGCGCTGAAATCAGCGCCAACAATCTCTAATGTCACATCCAGAAACATATATTAACTGTTGGGGAACGCAATGTAATTGATCCTACCATCATATAACCTATCCACCCTAACTTCCTAGGTAACTTTCGTGTCGTTCCCCTTCTTGTTTCGATGCGTAGGTCGACATAGAGATTTTTCGATGGAATTCAAAGATTTCACTCTAAACATGTTCTACTTTGAGGCCTATGACAAGTGATTCTTAGAAAAACTCTCTAATGGTTCACTTATTCAAATTTAGGTTTTCTAGGGTGAGGCATTTGATTCCACAATCGCGAAAGTGTCTAGCTCGATTCTATAGCCTGATTGGAAACCTCTCTTTGTTTTGAGTTCGCGCTGAAATCAGCGCCAGCAGTCCCTAATGTCACATCCAGAAACATATATTAACGGTTGGGGAACGCAATGTAATTGATCCTACCATCATCTAACCTATCAACCCTAACTTCCTATGTACCTTTCGTGTCGTCCCCTTCTTGTTTAGTTACGTAGGTCGACATAGAGATTTTTGATGGAAGTCCAAGATTTCACTCTAAACACGTGCTACTTTGAGGCCTATGACAAGTGATTCTTAGAAAAACTCTCTAATGGTCCACTTCTTCAAATTTAGGTTCTCTAGGGTGAGGCATTTGATTCCACAACCGCGAAAATGTCTAGCTCGATTCTATAGCCGGATTGGAAACCTCTCCTTGTTTTTGAGTTCGCGCTGAAATCAGCGCCAACAATCTCTAATGTCACATCCGAAACATATATTAACTGTTGGGGAACACAATGTAATTGATCCTACCATCATATAACCTATCCACCCTAACTTCCTAGGTAACTTTCATGTCGTTCCCCTTCTTGTTTCGATACGTAGGTCGACAGAGATTTTCGATGGAATTCAAAGATTTCACTCTAAACACGTCCAACTTTGAGGCCTATGACAAGTGATTCTTAGAAAAACTCTCTAATGGTTCACTTATTCAAATTTAGGTTTTCTAGGGTGAGGCATTTGATTCCACAACGCGAAAATGTCTAGCTCGATTCTATAGCCTGGATTGGAAACCTCTCCTTTGTTTTGAGTTCGCTGAAATCAGCGCCAACAATCTCTAATGTCACATCCAGAAACATATATTAACTGTTGGGGAACGCAATGTAATTGATCCTACCATCATATAACCTATCCACCCTAACTTCCTAGGTAACTTTCGTGTCGTTCCCCTTCTTGTTTCGGTACGTAGGTCGACAGAGATTTTTGATGGAATTCAAAGATTTCACTCTAAACATGTTCTACTTTGAGGCCTATGACAAGTGATTCTTAGAAAAACTCTCTAATGGTCCACTTATTCAAGTATAGGTTTTCTAGGGTGAGGCATTTGATTCCACAATCGCGAAAGTGTCTAGCTCGATTCAATAGCCTGATTGGAAACCTCTCTTTGTTTTGAGTTCGCGCTGAAATCAGCGCCAGCAGTCCCTAATGTCACATCCAGAAACATATATTAACGGTTGGGGAACGCAATGTAATTGATCCTACCATCATCTAACCTATCAACCGTAACTTCCTATGTACCTTTCGTGTCGTCCCATTCTTGTTTTGGTACGTAGGTCGACACAGAGATTTTTGATGGAAATTCAAGATTTCACTCTAAACACGTGCTACTTTGAGGCCTATGACAAGTGATTCTTAGAAAAACTCTCTAATGGTCTAGTTCTTCAAATTTAGGTTCTCTAAGGTGTGGCATTTGATTCCACAACCGAAAAAATGTCTAGCTTCGATTCTATAGCCGGATTGGAAACCTCTCCTTGTTTTGAGTTCGCTGCTGAAATCAGCGCCAACAATCTCTAATGTCACATCCGAAACATATATTAACTGTTGGGGAACGCAATGTAATTGATCCTACCATCATATAACCTATCCACCCTAACTTCCTAGGTAACTTTAGTGTCGTTCCCTTCTTGTTTTGATGCGTAGGTTGACATGAGAGATTTTCGATGGAATTCAAAGATTTCACTCTAAACATGTTCTACTTTGAGGCCTATGACAAGTGATTCTTAGAAAAACTCTCTAATGGTCCACTTATTCAAGTATAGGTTTTCTAGGGTGAGGCATTTGATTCCACAATCGCGAAAGTGTCTAGCTCGATTCAATAGCCTGATTGGAAACCTCTCTTTGTTTTGAGTTCGCGCTGAAATCAGCGCCAGCAGTCCCTAATGTCACATCCAGAAACATATATTAACTGTTGGGGAACGCAATGTAATTGATCCTACCATCATCTAACCTATCCACCCTAACTTCCTATGTACCTTTCATGTCGTCCCCTTCTTGTTTTGATGCGTAGGTCGACAGAGATTTTTCGATGGAATTCAAAGATTTCACTCTAAACATGTTCTACTTTGAGGCCTATGACAAGTGATTCTTAGAAAAATTCTCTAATGGTCCACTTCTTCAAATTTAGGTTCTCTAGGGTGAGGCATTTGATTCCACAACCGCGAAAATGTCTAGCTCGATTCTATAGCCGGATTGGAAACCTCTCCTTGTTTTGAGTTCGCGCTGAAATCAGCGCCAACAATCTCTAATGTCACATCCAGAAACATATATTAACTGTTGGGGAACGCAATGTAATTGATCCTACCATCATATAACCTATCCACCCTAACTTCCTAGGTAACTTTCGTGTCGTTCCCCTTCTTGTTTCGGTACGTAGGTCGACAGAGATTTTCGATGGAATTCAAAGATTTCACTCTAAACATGTTCTACTTTGAGGCCTATGACAAGTGATTCTTAGAAAAACTCTCTAATGGTCCACTTATTCAAGTATAGGTTTTCTAGGGTGAGGCATTTGATTCCACAATCGCGAAAAAATGTCTAGCTCGATTCAATAGCCTGATTGGAAACCTCTCTTTGTTTTGAGTTCGCGCTGAAATCAGCGCCAGCAGTCCCTAATGTCACATCCAGAAACATATATTAACGGTTGGGGAACGCAATGTAATTGATCCTACCATCATCTAACCTATCAACCCTAACTTCCTATGTACCTTTCGTGTCGTCCCCTTCTTGTTTTGGTACGTAGGTCGACACAGAGATTTTTGATGGAAATCCAAGATTTCACTCTAAACACGTGCTACTTTGAGGCCTATGACAAGTGATTCTTTGAAAAACTCTCTAATGGTCCAGTTCTTCAAATTTAGGTTCTCTAAGGTGTGGCATTTGATTCCACAACCACGAAATGTGTAGCTCGATTCTATAGCCGGATTGGAAACCTCTCCTTGTTTTGAGTTCGTGCTGAAATCAGCGCCAACAATCTCTAATGTCACATCCAGAAACATATATTAACTGTTGGGGAACGCAATGTAATTGATCCTACCATCATATAACCTATCCACCCTAACTTCCTAGGTAACTTTCGTGTCGTTCCCCTTCTTGTTTCGGTACGTAGGTCGACAGAGATTTTTGATGGAATTCAAAGATTTCACTCTAAACATGTTCTACTTTGAGGCCTATGACAAGTGATTCTTAGAAAAACTCTCTAATGGTCCACTTATTCAAGTATAGGTTTTCTAGGGTGAGGCATTTGATTCCACAATCGCGAAAGTGTCTAGCTCGATTCAATAGCCTGATTGGAAACCTCTCTTTGTTTTGAGTTCGCGCTGAAATCAGCGCCAGCAGTCCCTAATGTCACATCCAGAAACATATATTAACTGTTGGGGAACGCAATGTAATTGATCCTACCATCATCTAACCTATCAACCCTAACTTCCTATGTACCGTTCGTGTCGTCCCCTTCTTGTTTAGTTACGTAGGTCGACATAGAGATTTTTGATGGAAGTCCAAGATTTCACTCTAAACACGTGCTACTTTGAGGCCTATGACAAGTGATTCTTTGAAAAACTCTCTAATGGTCCAGTTCTTCAAATTTAGGTTCTCTAAGGTGTGGCATTTGATTCCACAACCGCGAAAAATGTCTAGCTCGATTCTATAGCCGGATTGGAAACCTCTCCTTGTTTTGAGTTCGTTGCTGAAATCAGCGCCAACAATCTCTAATGTCACATCCGTAAAACATATATTAACTGTTGGGGAAACACAATGTAATTGATCCTACCATCATATAACCTATCCACCCTAACTTCCTAGGTAACTTTCGTGTCGTTCCCCTTCTTGTTTTTCGTCCATGCGTAGGTCGACCGAGAGATTTTCGATGGAATTCAAAGATTTCACTCTAAACATGTTCTACTTTGAGGCCTATGACAAGTGATTCTTAGAAAAACTCTCTAATGGTCCACTTATTCAAATATAGGTTTTCTAGGGTGAGGCATTTGATTCCACAATCGCGAAAAATGTCTAGCTCGATTCTATAGCCTGATTGGAAACCTCTCTTTGTTTTGAGTTCGCTGAAATCAGCGCCAACAATCCCTAATGTCACATCCAGAAAAATATATATTAACGGTTGGGGAACGCAATGTAATTGATCCTACCATCATCTAACCTATCAACCCTAACTTCCTATGTACCTTTCGTGTCGTCCCCTTCTTGTTTAGTTACGTAGGTCGACACAGAGATTTTCGATGGAAATCCAAGATTTCACTCTAAACACGTGCTACTTTGAGGCCTATGACAAGTGATTCTTAGAAAAACTCTCTAATGGTCCAGTTCTTCAAATTTAGGTTCTCTAAGGTGTGGCATTTGATTCCACAACCGCGAAAATGTCTAGCTCGATTCTATAGCCGGATTGGAAACCTCTCCTTGTTTTGAGTTCGTGCTGAAATCAGCGCCAACAATCTCTAATGTCACATCCAGAAACATATATTAACTGTTGGGGAACGCAATGTAATTGATCCTACCATCATATAACCTATCCACCCTAACTTCCTAGGTAACTTTCGTGTCGTTCCCCTTCTTGTTTCGGTACGTAGGTCGACAGAGATTTTTGATGGAATTCAAAGATTTCACTCTAAACATGTTCTACTTTGAGGCCTATGACAAGTGATTCTTAGAAAAACTCTCTAATGGTCCACTTATTCAAATATAGGTTTTCTAGGGTGAGGCATTTGATTCCACAATCGCGAAAATGTCTAGCTCGATTCTATAGCCTGATTGGAAACCTCTCTTTGTTTTGAGTTCGCATCAGCGCCCCAACAATCTCTAATGTCACATCCAGAAATATATATTAACTGTTGGGGAACGCAATGTAATTGATCCTACCATCATCTAACCTATCAACCCTAACTTCCTATGTACCTTTCATGTCGTCCCCTTCTTGTTTTGATTCACGTAGGTCGACATTTTTCGATGGAATTCCAAGATTTCACTCTAAACACGTGCAACTTTGAGGCCTATGACAAGTGATTCTTAGAAAAACTCTCTAATGGTCCACTTATTCAAGTATAGGTTCTCTAAGGTGTGGCATTTGATTCCACAACCGCGAAAATGTCTAGCTCGATTCTATAGCCGGATTGGAAACCTCTCCTTGTTTTGAGTTCGCTGAAATCAGCGCCAACAATCTCTAATGTCACATCCGAAACATATATTAACTGTTGGGGAACGCAATGTAATTGATCCTACCATCATATAACCTATCCACCCTAACTTCCTATGTAACTTTCGTGTCGTTCCCTTCCCTTCTTGTTTCGGTACGTTTCACTCTAAACATCATTTGAGGTCGGGAGATTTTCGATGGAATTCAAAGATTTCACTCTAAACATGTTCTACTTTGAGGCCTATGACAAGTGATTCTTAGAAAAACTCTCTAATGGTCCACTTCTTCAAATTTAGGTTTTCTAGGTGAGGCATTTGATTCCACAACCGCGAAAATGTCTAGCTCGATTCTATAGCCGGATTGGAAACCTCTCCTTGTTTTGAGTTCGCTGAAATCAGCGCCAACAATCTCTAATGTCACATCCGAAAAACATATATTAACGTTGGGGGAACGCAATGTAATTGATCCTACCATCATCTAACCTATCAACCCTAACTTCCTATGTACCTTTCGTGTCGTCCCCCTTCTTGTTTCGATGCGTAGGTCGACATTACGAGATTTTTTCGATGGAAATCAAGATTTCACTCTAAACACGTGCTACTTTGAGGCCTATGACAAGTGATTCTTAGAAAAACTCTCTAATGGTCCAGTTCTTCAAATTTAGGTTCTCTAAGGTGTGGCATTTGATTCCACAACCGCGAAAAATGTCTAGCTCGATTCTATAGCCGGATTGGAAACCTCTCTCCTTGTTTTGAGTTCGCGCTGAAATCAGCGCCAACAATCTCTAATGTCACATCGAAAACATATATTAACTGTTGGGGAACACAATGTAATTGATCCTACCATCATATAACCTATCCACCCTAACTTCCTAGGTAACTTTCGTCGTTCCCCTTCTTGTTTCGATTACGTAGGTCGACAGAGATTTTTTCGATGGAATTCAAAGATTTCACTCTAAACATGTTCTACTTTGAGGCCTATGACAAGTGATTCTTAGAAAAACTCTCTAATGGTCCACTTATTCAAAATATAGGTTTTCTAGGGTGAGGCATTTGATTCCACAACCGCGAAAATGTCTAGCTCGATTCAATAGCCTGATTGGAAACCTCTCTTTGTTTTGAGTTCGCGCTGAAATCAGCGCCAGCAGTCCCTAATGTCACATCCAGAAACATATATTAACTGTTGGGGAACGCAATGTAATTGATCCTACCATCATCTAACCTATCAACCCTAACTTCCTATGTACCGTTCGTGTCGTCCCCTTCTTGTTTAGTTACGTAGGTCGACATAGAGATTTTCGATGGAAGTCCAAGATTTCACTCTAAACACGTGCTACTTTGAGGCCTATGACAAGTGATTCTTTGAAAAACTCTCTAATGGTCCAGTTCTTCAAATTTAGGTTCTCTAAGGTGTGGCATTTGATTCCACAACCGCGAAAATGTCTAGCTCGATTCTATAGCCGGATTGGAAACCTCTCCTTGTTTTGAGTTCGCTGAAATCAGCGCCAACAATCTCTAATGTCACATCCAGAAACATATATTAACTGTTGGGGAACGCAATGTAATTGATCCTACCATCATATAACCTATCCACCCTAACTTCCTATAACTTTAACTTTCGTGTCTTGTTTCAAAAGACCCTTCTTGTTTCGATAAACATGTTCTAGGTCCGATGACAAGAGATTTTTAGAAAAACTCTCTAATAATTTTCGATGGAATTCAAGATTTCACTCTAAACATGTCCTACTTTGAGGCCTATGACAAGTGATTCTTAGAAAAACTCTCTAATGGTCCACTTCTTCAAATTTAGGTTTTCTAGGGTGAGGCATTTGATTCCACAACCGCGAAAAGTCTAGCTCGATTCTATAGCCCGATTGGAAACCTCTCCTTGTTTTGAGTTTGCGCTGAAATCAGCGCCAACAATCTCTAATGTCATATCCAGAAACATATATTAACTGTTGGGGAACGCAATGTAATTGATCCTACCATCATCTAACCTATCAACCCTAACTTCCTATGTACCTTTCGTGTCGTCCCCCTTCTTGTTTTGATGCGTAGGTCGACATTACGAGATTTTCGATGGAAATCCAAGATTTCACTCTAAACACGTGCTACTTTGAGGCCTATGACAAGTGATTCTTAGAAAAACTCTCTAATGGTCCAGTTCTTCAAATTTAGGTTCTCTAAGGTGTGGCATTTGATTCCACAACCGCGAAAATGTCTAGCTCGATTCTATAGCCGGATTGGAAACCTCTCCTTGTTTTGAGTTCGCGCTGAAATCAGCGCCAACAATCTCTAATGTCACATCCAGAAACATATATTAACTGTTGGGAAACGCAATGTAATTGATCCTACCATCATCTAACCTATCCACCCTAACTTCCTATGTACCTTTCGTGTCGTTCCCCTTCTTGTTTCGTTACGTAGGTCGACATAGAGATTTTCGATGGAAATCAAGATTTCACTCTAAACACGTGCTACTTTGAGGCCTATGACAAGTGATTCTTAGAAAAACTCTCTAATGGTCCACTTCTTCAAATTTAGGTTCTCTAAGGTGTGGCATTTGATTCCACAACCGCGAAAATGTCTAGCTCGATTCTATAGCCAGGATTGGAAACCTCTCCTTGTTTTGAGTTCGCGCTGAAATCAGCGCCAACAATCCCTAATGTCACATCGAAAACATATATTAATGGTTGGGGAATGCAATGTAATTGATCCTACCATCATATAACCTATCCACCCTAACTTCCTATGTAACTTTCATGTCGTTCCCCTTCTTGTTTTAAGATACGTAGGTCGATAGAGATTTTCGATGGAATTCAAAGATTTCACTCTAAACATGTTCTACTTTGAGGCCTATGACAAGTGATTCTTAGAAAAACTCTCTAATGGTCCACTTATTCAAATATAGGTTTTCTAGGGTGACGCATTTGATTCCACAACCGCGAAAAATGTCTAGCTCGATTCTATAGCGGATTGGAAACCTCTCTTTGTTTTGAGTTCGCGCTGAAATCAGCACCAACAATCTCCCTAATGTCACATCGAAAAACATATATTAACGGTTGGGGAACACAATGTAATTGATCCTACCATCATCTAACCTATCCACCCCTAACTTCCTATGTACCTTTCATGTGTCGTTCCCATTCTTGTTTCGATGCGTAGGTCGACACAGATTTTTGATGGAAATCAAAGATTTCACTCTAAACACGTGCTACTTTGAGGCCTATGACAAGTGATTCTTAGAAAAACTCTCTAATGGTCCACTTCTTCAAATTTAGGTTCTCTAAGGTGTGGCATTTGATTCCACAACCGCGAAAATGTCTAGCTCGATTCTATAGCCGGATTGGAAACCTCTCCTTGTTTTGAGTTCACTGAAATCATCGCCAACAATCTCTAATGTCATATCCGTAAAAACATATATTAACTGTTGGGGAACGCAATGTAATTGATCCTACCATCATCTAACCTATCAACCCTAACTTCCTATGTACCTTTCATGTCATCCCATTCTTGTTTTAGTTACGTAGGTCGACAGAGATTTTTCGATGGAAATCCAAGATTTCACTCTAAACACGTGCTACTTTGAGGCCTATGACAAGTGATTCTTAGAAAAACTCTCTAATGGTCCAGTTCTTCAAATTTAGGTTCTCTAAGGTGTGGCATTTGATTCCACAACCGCGAAAATGTCTAGCTCGATTCTATAGCCAGATTGGAAACCTCTCCTTGTTTTGAGTTCGCGCTGAAATCAGCGCCAACAATCTCTAATGTCACATCCAGAAACATATATTAACTGTTGGGGAACGCAATGTAATTGATCCTACCATCATATAACCAATCCACCCTAACTTCCTAGATAACTTTCGTGTCGTTCCCCTTCTTGTTTCAAAGCGTAGGTCCTTCTTTTTCGATGGAATTCAAAGATTTCACTCTAAACATGTTCTACTTTGAGGCCGATGACAAGTGATTTTTAGAAAAACTCTCTAATGATTTTCGGTAGAATTCCAAGATTTCACTCTAAACATGTCCAACTTTGAGGCCTATGACAAGTGATTCTTAGAAAAACTCTCTAATGGTCCACTTCTTCAAATTTAGGTCCTCTAGGGTGAGGCATTTGATTCCACAACCGCGTGAAAAATCTGTAGCTCGATTCTATAGCCCGATTGGAAACCTCTCCTTGTTTTGAGTTCGCTGAAATCAGCGCCAACAATCTCTAATGTCATATCCGAAAAACATATATTAACGGTTGGGGAACGCAATGTAATTGATCCTACCATCATCTAACCTATCAACCCTAACTTCCTATGTACCTTTCGTGTCGTCCCATTCTTGTTTCGGTACGTAGGTCGACACAGAGATTTTTGATGGAAATCCAAGATTTCACTCTAAACACGTGCTACTTTGAGGCCTATGACAAGTGATTCTTAGAAAAACTCTCTAATGGTCCAGTTCTTCAAATTTAGGTTCTCTAAGGTGTGGCATTTGATTCCACAACCGTGAAAATGTCTAGCTCGATTCTATAGCCGGATTGGAAACCTCTCCTTGTTTTGAGTTCGCGCTGAAATCAGCGCCAACAATCTCTAATGTCACATCCAGAAACATATATTAACTGTTGGGGAACGCAATGTAATTGATCCTACCATCATCTAACCTATCAACCCTAACTTCCTATGTACCTTTCGTGTCGTCCCCTTCTTGTTTCGTTACGTAGGTCGACATAGAGATTTTCGATGGAATTCAAAGATTTCACTCTAAACATGTTCTACTTTGAGGCCTATGACAAGTGATTCTTAGAAAAACTCTCTAATGGTCCACTTATTAAAATATAGGTTTTCTAGGGTGACGCATTTGATTCCATAACCGCGAAAAAGTAGCTCGATTCTATAGCGAGATTGGAAATCTCTATTTGTTTTGAGTTCGCGCTGAAATCAGCACCAGCAGTCCCTAATGTCACACCAAGAAACATATATTAACGGTTGGGGAACGCAATATAATTGATCCTACCATCATGTAACCTATGCACCCTAACTCCTATGTACCTTTCATGTCGTTTCCATTCTTGTTTCGGTACGTAGGTCGACACAGAGATTTTTGATGGAAATCCAAGATTTCACTCTAAACACATGCTACTTTGAGGCCTATGACAAGTGATTCTTAGAAAAACTCTCTAATGGTCCAGTTTTTCAAATTTAGGTTCTCTAAGGTGTGGCATTTGATTCCACAACCGCGAAAATGTCTAGCTCGATTCTATAGCCGGATTGGAAACCTCTCCTTGTTTTGAGTTCACGCTGAAATCAGCGCCAACAATCTCTAATGTCACATCCAGAAACATATATTAACTGTTGGGAAACACAATGTAATTGATCCTACCATCATATAACCTATCCACCCTAACTTCCTAGGTAACTTTCGTGTGGTTCCCCTTCTTGTTTCGGTACGTAGGTCGACAGAGATTTTCGATGGAATTCAAAGATTTCACTCTAAACATGTTCTACTTTGAGGCCTATGACAAGTGATTCTTAGAAAAACTCTCTAATGGTCCACTTATTCAAGTATAGGTTTTCTAGGATGAGGCATTTGATTCCACAATCGCGAAAGTATCTAGCTCGATTCTATAGCCAGATTGGAAACCTCTATTTGTTTTGAGTTCGCGCTGAAATCAGCGCCAGCAGTCCCTAATGTCACATCCAGAAACATATATTAACGGTTGGGGAACGCAATGTAATTGATCCAACCATCATCTAACCTATCAACCCTAACTTCCTATGTACCTTTCGTGTCGTCCCATTCTTGTTTCGGTACGTAGGTCGACACAGAGATTTTCGATGGAAATCCAAGATTTCACTCTAAACACGTGCTACTTTGAGGCCTATGACAAGTGATTCTTAGAAAAACTCTCTAATGGTCCACTTATTAAAATATTGGTTTTCTAGGGTGACGATTTGATTCCATAACCGTGAAAGTATCTAGCTCGATTCTATAGCCAGATTGGAAACCTCTATTTGTTTTGAGTTCAAGCTGAAATCAGCGCCGGCCGATCCCTAATGTCACATCCGAAACATATATTAACAGGTTGGGGAACGCAATGTAATTGATCCTACCATCATCTAACCTATCCACCCTAACTCCTATGTACCTTTCATGTCGTTCCCCTTCTTGTTTCGGTGCGTAGGCTCGACCACGTAGATTTTCGGTGGAATTCAAGATTTCACTCTAAACACGCCTGTCGTCGGTTTATCGGCGATAGTCTAGCGGTATGCCCGCTAGTGGATTGAGTGATTAGGGATGTGCTAGACGGCTAACGGACGTTAAGCAAAAACGAGCGAAGGACAAAACACACGGGTTTTACCTGGGTTCGCCGCCTTGATGGCGTAAAACCTACGCCCCGCTTAGTTGTATTGATTGATTGAGAATATCGTGTCCCTCGGGGGATCCCTGCTCTCCTTATATAGTCCGGGAGCGAGGGGTCACGAGTCGGATCTAGCCCGACAAGATTTATCCTGATCGGTTACAATAAGAAAGTATGTAGTGATTACGATAGAGCTATACTAGGGAAACTATCTTGGCGACTCAAGTTTAGGCCGTGATCTCCGATAATTGCGGTCTTCTAGCGCCAAGGGCTTCAAATTGCCGCCCTAGGCCAGCCCGAAAGGCCTAGCCCGAAGTGACCCGTGAGGGGATAGGGGTTTATCCCCCCACGCCTAGTCCCCGAAAAGCACGCCAGATGCGCGTGTGAGAGAGTCTTGACGCTTCAATCATCGGGAGGTGTTGTCGACCAATCTTGATACGGTGTCGACCAGACTAGTTAAACGCGTCAACTAGCCTGGGACAGCTCTCGACCAGCCACCCATGTTCCTGTAACTCCTTTCCATTGCTTCCGACCAGTCTAGTCTTGACGAGTCCGCTCTGGATGGATCTTTGGGTGCTCCAATGAAAACAAATCTTTTTCTTTCTGGCGAAGTGTGCCCACGTATAGTGGAAAAAACTAAAAAATGTAATAACGAAAATGAGCACGATTCACCGTAGGTGAAGTGTGCCCACTTAGTCCCCGAGCCTAGGAGTAGGTGAGTAATCACGTACTGCTAGGGTCATAAGAAAAATGCGAGCAAAAAGTCCCCGAGTAATCGGAAACCTAACTGGCGCAAGACCAAACTCCGTGGATGGAGCCCGCACGTGGAGTCCCCGAAAGAAATCGTTGTATCCGCCTCGACGTAGGGTGCCAATGCATCATGCATGGGTCAAGGTGCGCACAGCACCAATCTGGAGAATATCCGGGACATACCATAATGGTAACAAATCTCAATAGCCCGGGGTTTAAGGAAAAGTTGATCAGAGAATCTGTAGACCCCAGGATATCGATGAATCTTCGTCGAGAAGATTGGGCTGCTCGTGTCCCAAAAAATCTGGAAGGCAACGTATCTGGCCAATTAATATCCCAGATCGTGTATGGGAACAAACCGGAGCGAGAATCGAGGGGATAGGACGCGTGGCAACGCCTCAACTCACGCGCGGCGCTGGAAAGCGCAATGATAGCAATCCCGACGCCACCGCCGCCACACGCACTCAACCCAGGAAATGGGGAGGCGCGGGCCCGTAGCGCGCATGGTTGCCCATGCAGCAACCCTAGGGGCGGACGGGTTTATAAATACCAGCGCCCGCTTCTCCTCGTCTCATCCGCCCCGAGCGCCCTTTCGTCGCCTCGAGCCCCTTCTTCTTCTTCCCGCTCTGATGAGCACCGGCTAGGGTTTGCGACCCGCACCGGGCGCCAGATCTTCAATCGCGCCGCCATCGATCTCGAGAGGTAAGTACCTCATAGGTCTATGGATTTGCCGTTACTTGACTCCCCAATGTAGTCGATTTGGTTTGGATTTGGGTCGTTTCGATTTTGCCAACACTGTTCATCTTCTTGAAATGTAGAGCCAATTGGGGGAGATGGATCGTCGTGCACGCGGAGGGGCGCCAGGTCGTAGCGGAGGTGCTTCTTGAGGGCGCGGCGGAGCTGCTGCTGGCAGCGGAGCGCCGCCGCCGCCGACGTGATGGAGAGCCCGTGCCGCCAAGACGGCGCGATCCGGTAATCCGGATGGATAGGGAGTGGCCAGGCTCGCTGTCCACGAGGGGACGGTGAGGGAGCTGGTGGACGCCCGTGTATTGCCGGAGAGGGTCATCGCCGGTTGGAGAGTGCCGGAGGCGGAGCCATACCCCATGCCTCAAACCGATGAGGTAGTGGTGTTTGAGAGCCACTTCTGGCGAGGATTTGGGATGCCGGCGACTCGTTCCTCACCGGAGCTCCCGATCTTTGTACGGGCTCCAACTCGCCACACCGCCGAACGCCATCCTCGACATCGCCATCTTCATAACGCTTTGTGAGTGTTGCCTCGGCATCCTGCCCAACCTTAGTCTGTGGAAGTATTTCTTCTATGTTGGGTTGAAGGGGGATTCGGGTTCGCGTGTGGCTGGTGGCGTGTTTGTGAAGCTCCGTGGCAACCGAGCGAGTCAGTTTCCTTCCACGCCTATGCCATCGAACGTGGCTTGCTGGGTACACACGGTGGTTCTACCTGCCCCGTCGGAGGTGCCCATCCCAGCCGATCCACCCGTGCCGGTGAGACAAGCAAGCCGAAACGCGAGCCAGCGGTCGCCGACATGCCACACGCGTCGCGGGAGCTGCTGGCCATGATCGAAGACCTTCATGTGGACGGCATCGACCTTGCCCACGTGTTCGTGGAGCCGGATCCAGCCACTCAAGCGGAGGGATCACCCCGGGTTTCAAAGACACCAGCCGAATGATCCCACCCGCGAGTCGGGCGGAGTTTACGCCGGTCGATCGGGTCCGTGAGCCGGGTAGCCAAAAATATCGGCGACGGCCGGATGCCGCACGCGATCCGGCGTCGGCGGTGCCCATATTCGCTACCGGAACCCGCCCATCGCTGGTAAGTGTAGTCCGGATTGGATTGATGCGGCGTTGCTATAGATTGCAATTATCTTTACCGCCGATGATACTTGCGGATCCACGGATGACGCGCAGCCGGTACCGGCCGCCACCCGAGGAAGCCCGCCGCTCGTGCCCGTTTGCTCGTAACGCTGCCGCCCCCACTCCACAGCACCGAAGTGCCCGGGAAGGGCGGCGAGAGGGTGTTTGGGCCAGCGGCAAGCACCCGCTGGAGAACCCATCGGCCGAGGCGTTTCCTCGAGGAAGGTGACGGCTATGCGCCGCCGCCGTCACCAAGCTGAAGCTTGCCCACCAAGATGACTTTCTTTGCCGATGAAGATCTTGAAGCCTTTGTTGAGTCGACCGCAGTTGTAAGTATGCTTCAAACGTTCGAGTCCCATTAAAGCTAAGTAGACTGATTGGCGCCATGTCATGTGCGGCGATTCTCGAGGAGAGAGGGACGCCAAGTGCACCAATCGGTCCACTTGCGTGCAACGGCCAGCCCACACGGTGACGTGGCGGCGCCACGGAGTGGAGGAGGCCGCAAGTGGTGGCACCGGAGGTCGTATCCAGCGGTCTACGCTTCGCCAATGTAAGCATACTTTACCGCCGATCGTGATTGGTCATATTGCCCAGAGTGAGAACATGTGATCGACGCCGTTGATATAGGGGGACCCGTCGCCCGAGCCAACACAGCCGCGGCACGCCGCCGACACCCAACAACAACAGGAGCACTGCCAGGCACAGCCTCCCGGTGCACCCGAGCGGAAGTGCCGGTGAAGACGCTCCGGCCGCCCTAGCACCACAAGGTAGCCGGCAGCAAGAGCCACCGGGCGACGCGCCCGAGCCGGCGGTGCCAAGACCGGAGGCCGCCCCCTGGCCACCGTGCCCGAGTCCCCCCGACTACATCCAAATCGAGGGCGAGGACCGGGGGATGGAGGAGGTTGACGGATGGTACGAGGCCGCCGAGGACCCGTGCCCCGTGTGGAGCAAGGCTGGCCCGACGTTGAAGAGGAGGACCGAGCCGACGCGCATAGCTCGCCAAGTGGAGGAGGGAGCCACCACCCTGCGCGTAAGTATACGGCCACCCCGTTTTGCATTGTGATTTTGCCATACACATCCCGTGATTGCATGTCATTGTATAGCATAGCCGGAACGAAGAAATCCGTCGGCTACGCGAAGAGCCGGAGGAGTGCCAAGGGGCCCTTCTTGAGGCCGTGTGGCGGGATGAGCTCTCCGCGAACGCGCGCTTGCCGAAGAAGCGAAGCGGTGCTTGCGGTCGAGAGGACCGCCACGCTGGCCGGGTATCAGCGACGCGCAGCGCCCACGCCTTTGCATAGGAAAGGGCGGCACTGGCCAAGGAGCGTGAAGTCCTAGAGATCGAGCGAACCCGCCCGAACGCGAAGCTGCTTTCGGGTTGCCGTGGAAGGTAAGGCCTTGGAAGCGGAGCGCAACCTGGCCGCCCGGCCGCAAGCGCCTTGAGGAGGAGCGTGTCCGAGCTCATCGCCGTGAGCAGCGGACGCGCCACGATGTCCGCACAAGTACTTGGTATGTATGACGAACTCTCAAATAATTGATTCAAGATACCTCACAAGAAGTGTTAGTAAAATAATTAATGTGCCCGTTGTATAATACCTTGCGGTATGAAGCGCCCGTCGAGACCTGCAGCGGCGGCTTGATGGCGAATTAGTCGACGGATCAGCCGCGAGGAGCTTCGAACACCACCGCCGACCGTGATGGTATGTCCGCTTTGCCGCTGAACAATTACCGCCGAAAAATTATATGAATCGGAGTTTGCCGACCTTACCGCGCATGGATTGTCAGCCCTTGGCGCGTGGCCTCCAGTTACCGTGACGTGATCCGAGGTCGATCGTGCTCGCGGAAGGGTCGTACGCAAAGTCTCCTGCAGGGCGTGGGCCAATTCTCGACGCCATTCATGGCTATGCGGTTGGCGGGGCAAATGGAGGAAGCACCGCCGACCGACGCGCAAAACGTGGAGCAGCGGAGCACGGCGGCCTGGGCAAACTTCATGGAGTTCACTCGCCAGGCTACTCGTGACACGGCTCGACACGCTCTGGCGGTGGCGCGCTCCCACTATCCCGAGGTGCGGTTTCAGCGCGTCCGCCTAGGCTACGCACTCGGGACGACGGAGGCCGCCGCTCTGGACCTGCGCCAAGAAGCCGACGAGGCGGCGACGACACTCGCCGACGAGATGAACCCACTCCTGTGAGCCGTTGAAGGTAAAGTCCTGGGTGAAGTTGCCCCAGGCATAATATTGTGCTTCTTTTGGCCGTGGCAAAGAAACGAATACAGTAAAAAACAGTAAAAACTCTTTGAGATTTTAGCCGAGCCACGCCCGGATGTGGGTGGCATTAATAGCTAGTACTTTGTTTTTATCTCACAATCGTTTCAGCATGCATACGATTATGGTCGATGATGAAGTGTAGACTGTAGACGAAAAAAGGGGTCACTTATGGTAGACGCCAGTCCTAGCCTTAACGCGCCGGTATAGCCGCAGCAAGGAGACGCGATGCTCAGGCAAGCTATTGGGCTGTTCGACTACGTTAAGGAGTCATCCGCGCCGTCGCCTATGCGGGAGTACACACACACACATACTGCGAAACGACCAAGTGAGAGAGACGACTCTAGGGGTCCAGTGACTTTGGAGTGTGGTCGAGCATGGAAATAAATTGTTACGTCGGTCGAAAGAAAATATAACCATGTCAACATACTCAAATGAACTTTATTAAACTGTGCGACAACAGAAGGCAAAAAATGATACAAGCTGGCTTACAGAGTCCCCGAGTTACGGGAAAAATCGTCGTAGGTGCTCGATGTTCCAAGAGTTGGGGATGTCAATATCCTCCATGGTCGTCAATCGGTACGCTCCTGGCTGGGTAACCTCTTTAACTTTGAAGGGGCCTTCCCAATGAGATCCCAGCTTGTGAACACTCTTCTGCTTCCTTCGAAGGACCAGGTCGCCAACCGCAAAGGCTCTCCCGCGTACATTGCGATTGTAATATCTTCAAATGCCCTCGAGGTATTTAGCGTTCCGCGTGCAGCATTGCAAGCAGGTTTCCTCGAGCGCGACGAGCTCATCTTCTCGAGTAGCGTCCAAAGTTTCTTCATTATAATTCTCGACCCGGGGAGAACGAAAGGCGATGTCGGCCGGGAGGACTGCTTCTGAGCCAAAAATCATGAAGTATGGGGAAACACCTGTACTGCGGCTAGGCTGGGTTCGGAGTCCCCAGACAACGGCAGGCAGCTCTTTAAGCCAGCGACCAGGGTATTTCCCGTCTGGTCGGAAGAGTCGCTTCCGCAGTGCCTCTAATATCATGTCGTTCGCTTGTTCAGCCTGCCCGTTGGCGCGAGGGTGGGCGACAGACACATTTTTCACCCGGATGCCCTTATCTTCGCAATAATCCCAAAAGTGGCTGCCAGTAAATGTGCTGCCAAGATCTGTGATGATGGAGTTTGGGATGCTGAAGCGATGGACCACCTCATCTAACATCTCAACGGCCTTGTGCTGGTTGGCGTCGACCAGCGGGAGGTATTCAATCCACTTGGAGAACTTGTCGACCATGACGAAGATCCACGTGAAGCCACTGTTGGTAAAAGTTAAGCCCACAGAAATATTTATGATTTGTATAATCCGCAGCGCACGGATACCGGTGAGCACTTCACCCGGAGATGGGTTTCAAATATCGTATCCACAAGGAGAAAGGTTTACTGAATAGTGATGATATAACTAAGGCCGAGAATCTCAACAAGGAAGGAAGTTGATAAATCTTTAAGAAGACGGCTATGGTTGTCTAATTGATATCCTTGTAAGGCTTGTGAATATATCTTATGGGAACTTTATTCAAGGAGAAAGACACTAGCAAAGAGTGCAAACTCCTAGCAAATAGGTTCTACCGAGGCCTATCCAACGGGATGTGGACCACAAAGAGTTAACGCAGCTATAAGTCACCTACGTTAGTTACCACAGTCCGGAAGGTAGGGTGCATCTACGAGCTGTCTAGTCTAAGCACCACGCTCACACTAGGGGTAGCAACCTCAATCCAAGAGCGACAAGAATTGAAGTACTCTAAAAAGAGTCGCAAAACCATAAGAATAATATAAACAAGTAAACTTACTCAAATAAGAAGTCGATCCACCGTAGTTGTCTTAGGATCAAGCTCCAAAGGAGGCTTGGTCCCGGAGGTACAAGCGAAGAGGAGACACCGACAGGTTCGGAGCTTCCCCTAAACTTCTCCTTCCACTCAATCTCTATCTTTCGAACAAGACTAGATTTAGCTACTCTCGCAGGGAGCTATGAACTAGTCTCTCAACTTGCTAATCTTCTCTCTCAACTAGATCTAGAGCTCTTCTAATTAGAAGCTAGGGCATAGGCTGTTGATCAGGCTGAGCTGATGGAGTAATGAACTAATGAACCATCATTGCCGCAGGCCGGGGGCATGCTTATATAGCCGGGGTCGATGAACCGTATCCCTTGGATGAAACCGACCTTGATAGATGGACAGGATTGATCCTCAATGGCGGTTGTGAACCGACATAGAACAGGAGGCTGACAGGGGGGCCCCACAGGGCGGCCGCCGCCAGGGCCTCAGCGGCCGCCTGTCAGCGGCAGTGGGGCCCGGCCCCCCGCGGCTTCGAGTCTTCTAGGGTCTTCTTACGTCGGTTTCAAGTTGGGTTGCTTCACGGTCACGTCCTTCATCGTATGGGGTGCAAACTCTGGGCTTTTTCCTGTTAATCCCTGAAAAATATATAATTCACCAAAACTCGTGAAAATTGTTAGTAAAGCCCCTAGTTCTACATAAATATTTATTTATACCCTTATTTTAGTTTTAAATGAGCTGTAAAAATATACTATAAGATGTGTCAACAAGCTCCCCCACACTTAGGCTTTTACTCGTCTCGAGAAAAGGATGGATATAGCAAAGCTGTAAGTTAAGACATCAAGCATAAATCAATCTCATGGTCTTATTTATTTGCAGGATTCATTGTGTCTACCAAGAATTTTGAGGAGTTGGAGAACAGAATAGTTGATATAGAGTACCTTTTTCTCTCAATCGAGCCAACTGGAGATTTTGCAGTGATATATTATATATTTTTTTTTGAAAAGAAACATAGCTTACCATCCTCCTTTGTGGTACTCTCAATCACTCAGTATATCTATATGTGGTATTTTTGATCCTCACAAGGCACAAATGTGATTGTTGCCCTTAAAAACATCCTTCTTCTAATAAAGCTTTATCCGAGTTTCGGTATGTCAAGGATGTAGCGTACTTACCTTGCATGTATTTGCAAAGTCAAAGCTGGATCCGAGGAGAGACATTCTCAAGATGTGCAAATGTGTTTAATTTTCTAATTCTACTATGCTTTTTGTAGATTCTCTCTTTTTGAAAGAAGGATACTATGCAAGTAAGGTCATGGGCTATCTTTATTATTTTATTATATATATTTTTTTGGAGAGGTGGGCTCTACTCTCCCCTGACTTTTGTCCTTTTATTTCCTCTCTTTAAGAGATGTGGGTTCTACTCACCCTTGGACACTTGTCCATTCTTCATCTCTTCTCTTTTTTTCTTTCTCTTCTTTTTTAAATACTTTTGCATAGCCCATGCCTTGTCTCACATTTGTATCATGCCTTTATTATGGAGAGATCAAAACTTGGAGCATATAACAAATAAAGTAACATATATATGTAAGTGTACGTGTTCTTGATAGCTAGTCTCTCAACTTGGATCACAGGACTTGACAAAGCTCAATGCAAAACAAGTAGCTCATGACTAGTTTTTTTTTCAGCAAGCATGGCTTTGGTAGGATAATTACCACAAAGAGGAAGTATAGCTATCATTTTTAATATTTTCGAAATAAATTCTCCAGTAGACAGGATATCAAGAATCAGGTTCTCACCAATCTTCTATCTCATGTTCTTCAACAACTTAAGTATCTTGGGATTTCTTTTACTTTTTAGTTTTCAACAATTTAGTTAGACCATGAAAAAGAATTATGTGAGTCCAACTTGAACTAAGCATATCAATCTTTTTTTTTTTTTATATTTATTTATTAGATATCGTAGAGCTTTCGGTACTTTGCGAAACGGAAAACAAAAATCATGTAATTAAAAAGATCGGAGAACAAACCGACACGTGGACGGAAGGGGGGAGGCCGAGAAGGTGGCGTGGCGACGGCGCGCCGCCACCAATCAGCGGTGCCACATGGGTCCCACAGGGGCTCACTGCGATCTTTGTCGTGCGTGATCTCTGCTCTGTATCTTTCGGTTTCTCGGTATTTTCAGGTTCGGTTCCGTTCGTTTCGACATTCGTGCTGTTTCCCCCACACTTTTTCTCTGTTACCTTTTATTCACAACATGGTGGAGACAAGAAACTTTGCACGAAAATAAATGATAAATAAGAAAGATCAACTTCCAGAAAAAATGATAGAGTGTTCCTTTATTTATTCTAGCAAATATTACATAATAATAATTTAATCTAAGCAAACGATCTAGCAAATTTCTAAGCGAACTAATTAAGCAAACTAATTAAACTAGCTAATTGAAACACTCTATTTATTACTAGGGATCCTTCCCTAGTTGCGCTGGCGATTCTCAAGAGATTCAATTCTCTTGACTAACGCTGCGATCTCGTCTCTAGCGTCTTCCACGCGCCTATCTAGAGCCCACGCTTCCATTAAGTGGCACTCCGGCCTGCGATGCTCTGTCGGGGTGAAGCTTCTCAATCCGCGACTTCTTCGCGGGAGGTCAGCCATCGTGCACTTGCCAAAACGACGCTTTGAAGCGTGTTCAGCGGCCTCCTTCCGGTGGGATGAACTTCACTTGCGCCGGCGTAGTGCGCACTCCATCAATGGAGACGCGAGGATGCGTGTAGTTGAGCCGACGGATGTTGTTGAACCTGTCGTTTGACGCCCGTAAGCGTCTCATCCTGACGAGGTGGCAACAATCCGGTGCCCTCCCACCGGGAACTTCTTCATGGCATCATTGCGGCGATTGTTCAGGATCGTCCCTCGCCATGAGAACAGCGGGGACGGTGATGGTGATGGTGGCTGAGGTGGTGGAATAACGGCGAGGGGTGTAGGTGTTGGAGGTACGATGACGAGGAGCGGGCGATGGCGATGACGCCGGAGGTGGCGGCGTGGTGATCATGGTGGGATCATACACCACCATTCTCATCTCGGGGTTGGCCATGGCAGCGATGGTGGTCTTGGGTCGTCGGTCTTTGGAGAGGTAGATGGGAATAGGCTCAAGGTAGAATGGGTCGGTTTATATATCGGGAATGCCTTGGAAGGGGAGTTAGGATGACGGTTATCGGGACGCCAACGCGAGAATCGCACCAAAAGATTCGGTATTCGGTAGGATATCCTAGGGTAGATCCGTGGGAAGATGCGGACGCTGGGGCGCCACGTGGCGCGCTGGCGGCCGCGGCCAGCCAGACGGGACGCGGCCGTGTGGGCCCCATAGGTCCACGCCCAGCTTCCGCCTGCGGTCTTCTAAGGTTGATTCCGGTCTAATACTGTACTTTTGGGCCGAAAAAAGCGGACACTACGCGATCAAGGCCTAATGATTAGGTAAAGTAAAGAATTCTAAAACATCTAATTCCTTGGGTTCTTTATTGGGCTCATAAAAGATTTTAAGACGTTGGCCATTTACCTTGAATAACTTACCTTCAAGTATCCTCAAGAGTGATCTCCATGTGATGATGAATTCACCACCTTGAAGGGTCCTTCCCATTTGCTCCAAAGTTTTCCATGCCCTAATAATTTAACCCTGAATTAAAAAGTAATACCCGACGCCTGAGTGAAGTTCTTCTTTTTAATTTTTTATCATGCCACCTTTTTGTTCTTTCTTTGTAGATCTTGGCATTATGATAAGCTTTCTCGCCATTCATCGAAGTTCTGATAATTGCATCTTTCTTTTTACTCCCGCGGTTTCTAAATCCATGTTCCATCTCTTGATTGCCCGCTGAGCTTTAAACTCTAGCCTCGACAGTGCAAGTGACAAGTTTTGCCATAAACAAGTTGGTATGGTGACATTCCAATCGCTGTTTTGTAGGCTGTCCCCAGACGCCCATAATGCTTCGAAGTCTATCCTTCCACTTTGTTCCCATCTCTTCTACTGTTTTTCGCAAGATATTCTTGATTTGCTTATTCGATGTTTGTGCTTGTCCACTTGTTTGAGGGTGATAAGGCGTAGCAATGTTGTGACGAACTCGTGCTTTTGCTAAATATCTTTTGAATCGACTATCAATGAAGTGGGATCCTCCATCACCGATTACCATCCTTGGCACTCCAAACCTTGGAAATATTATTTCTTCAAACATCTTTATCGAAGCTTCATATTCTGCAGACTGCATGGCACAGCCCTCAACCCATTTTGACACATAGTCAATCGCCACTAGTATATGTTCATAATTTCCATTTTGGAAACGGTCCCATGTAATCAATTCCCCAAACATCGAAGAGTTCTATCCGAGGTTGGTTGTAAGAGGCATGGCGCTCTCTTGCATTGATATTCCCATGCCTTTGACAAAGCTCCACATCTTTGAATAAAAAATCTTTAGTATCTTGATACATGGTTGGCCAGAAAAAATCCTGCTTGCCAAATCTTTTATGTGTGTTCTGAATGCCCCATAATGTCCTCCATACGGTGATGAGTGACATCTTTCAATGATCCGGATTCCTTCTTCCTCAGAGGCACACATCTTCCGAGTAACCCATCCGAGCAAACCCCTCAAGAGGTATGGTTCATCCCAAAGGTGATAACGACTATCATAAATAAGCTTCCTCTTATCAACCCCCCGGTGGTACATAACCCGCAAACCATAAAATTAACAATATCTCATACGTACTGTGGTTATCCGATAAAGAGTATCATCCTTGAGTGAGTCATTAATGGGCAAATCATTGGGTTTCTCAAAATACATTCTAGATAAATGATCGGCAAAGAATTTTCTACTCCTTCTTATCTTTTATTTCTAAATCAAATTCTTGGAGTAACAAAATCCATCTTAATAAACGAGGTTTAGCATCTTTCTTGGTGAGCAAGTATTTTAAAGCAAAGATGATCAAGATAAACAATTACTTTAGCTCCTACCAAGTAAGATCTGAACTTATCAATGGCATAAACAAATTTTAGCAATTTTTTTCAGTAGTAGCATAATTAAGTCAGGGCCTACCAAAAGTTTTGTGGCATATGCAATGGCATGATGCTTTCTATCTTTAGTTTGCCCTAACACCGCCCCACAAAGATAATCGCTGGCATCACACATGATTTCAAAAGGCAAAGACCAATCAGGGGGTTGAATGATAGGTGCAGAAATGAGGGCCTTTTTCAAAGTTTCAAAAGCTTTCAAGCAAGCATCATCAAATTCAAAAGGGACATCCTTGGCTAACAAGCTGGTGAGTGGTCTAGCAATATGTGAAAAATCTTTTATAAACCTACGGTAGAAACCAGCATGACCAAGAAAACTTCTAATCCCTTTGACATTTACAGGGGGAGGCAATTGTTCTATTACTTCCAGTTTAGCTTTATCTACCTCTATTCCCCTTTCTGACACTAGGTGTCCAAGCACTATTCCTTCTCTAACCATAAAATGACATTTCTCCCAATTTAGAACTAAGTGCTTCTCTTCACATCTTTGCAAAACCCTATCCAAGTTTCTAAGACAATCATCAAAAAGTTTTTCCATATACGAGAAAATCATCCATAAAAACTTCCACAATTTCTTCAATCATATCGAGAATATGGACATCATACATCTCTAAAAGAAGCCGGAGCATTACATAACCCAAAAGACATTCTTCTATAGGCATAGGTTCCGTATGGGCATGTAAAGGTGGTTTTGCTTTGATCACTGGGATCGATTGGAATTTCGTGATATCCTGAATATCCATCAAGAAAGCAAAAGAAAGAGTGATTTGCCAATCGCTCTAACATCTCATCAATGAAGGGCAATGGAAAATGATCTTTTCTTGTGGCTTTGTTTAATTTTCTATAATCTATGCACATTCGCCATCCCGTGACTGTTCTTTGAGGGATTAATTCATTCTTATCATTTTTAACAACTGTCATGCCTCCCTTTTTAGGCACAACTTGCACAGGGCTTACCCACTCGCTATGTGGCACAGGATAAATAATCCTAGCGTGTAATAACTTTAGCACCTCTTTCTTAACTACCTCTTTCATCGCATTGTTAAGTCTACGTTGGGGTTCTCTAGAAGGTGGAATATGTCCGGATCTGTTGGAATACGATGAGTGCAGAGAGCGTGGTTAATTCCTTTGAGGTCCTCGAAAGTGAATAGCCAAAAACTGATCAATGATGTTCTAAGACAGGTTATCAATCTAAAAGTCTCCTCCTCGGAGTGAGTTTATCACTTATAATCACAGGGGACTCTGGATCATTATGGAGGAAAGCATAAGTAAGACCAGGTGGTAGAGGTTTAAGCTCTATTGGAGGTCTAGGAGGGTTTTCGAATTCATTCAAAGGTTCTGTGGTGGTGGGATTTTCATCTTCTTCTTCTACGAAGAATTCAGTATAATCCTCGTAACCGGATTCTACAAAATGTTCTACTGATGCCTCCTTAACTTCTTCCATATGATCTGGTTCAGGACAAGATTCTGTTTTCGAATTGATGGCTTGGGCAATAGGCAATGAGAATTTTAATCCCTTACCTAAGCGTATGCCTAATTCTCCTGTTTGTCCTTCTGAAATAAGCCTTTCAATAGGTTGTCCTATCAACACGTCAAACTCCATGATGTCAAAGATATGAAAGCTTAAGTGTACCATGGTACCCTTAACATGGATTGGTAGGACATAAAGAATTCCTGAACTTTGGACAATTTGTCCTGATGGGCTTTGTAGCAATTTATTTGTGGGGCTTAATGGCATGCTTAAGAGAAGATCATTAGCAAAAGATAATGACATGATGTTTATCCCCACAACCTGATTATAAAAGGGCGTCGAAAGAGTCTCTATGAATTTGGCAATGAATAGGTATAGAAGGTGAATCCAAACGGACTACATCGAGGAAAGCTCGATTCTTCTAACCATTCACCGCTACAATTGAAACAAGCTCTTTAGTGGTCCTTCGTAAAGTATTTTATCGGAAGGATCTACACGTGAATGTTTAGCCTTCTCGAAATATCTTTTTGGTTTTGTACTTCGAGGTATCTCCAAAATCGGAAAATAAATCATCCTCGATATCAAGTAGGAAATCGATATTGGAGTGTCCTCCGTTTTTGATGATTCTGATGGCTCTAGATTAGTTGGTGGATTGGCTAAAGGTTGCAATGAATTTGGTATGAAATCGTCCTCAACTAATCCTATTTCTTCTTCTTCTAAAGAGTTCTCTGCAATAGGATCCTTATTATTCTCCGCAATTATGGTCAAGAGTTTTCTAGCTTGTATAGGTGGGAGATGGATAAAAGATCCATTTGCTGAGGTATTCAATTCTTTTCTAGATTTTCTGTTCAGACCAACATAAAAATGTTGAAGTAAAACTGGGTCTGGCATGGCTAAGTCTGGTCCGGATTTGGAAAGAAGTTCAAGACGCTCCCGAAGGCACTCAAAGATTCATTATCCCTTTGTGTAGAGGATAGGATAGAGAGCCTAAAGTTGACTACTTTGGACATGGGGTAAAAATCTAGGCAAAATTCGACTAGTAACTTCCCCCCGCGCCTTCCATCTTCTCCTTGTTCGGTCGTACTAATCGGCGAGCCTTCCTTTCAAAGAGAATGGAAAGAGCTTCCAAATGATAGTTTCATTGGACATGCCTTTTATGTGAAGGCGGTCACATGTTTCTTCAAGGTCCGAGATGGTGATAAGGGTTTTCGTCTATTGTACACGAGAACATATGATTTTGGACCATCTCTATTAACCTAGGGCCGCAACTCGTAGTCATCGGTAGTGATTGGTTTAGATGATGGCAAAGGGCTACGAGAGTGTTCCGTGGGTGCCATGTATTTGTAAAGAGGGATGGTATCCATTTGGATAGTAGAAAAAGATAAATATAAAAGAAAGGAAAAAGATAAATTCTACGCTACGAGAGTTTACAAGACTTAGTTATACTCACGTTTTCTTAAACAACCGTTTCTCCCCAAAGAACGGCGCCCGTAAATGCTTGTTGGTAAAAGTTAAGCCCACGTAAATATTTATGATTTGTATAATCCGCAAGCGCACGGATACCTAAGTGAGCACTTCACCCGAGATGGGTTTCAAATATCGTATCCACAAGGAGAAAGGTTTACGAATAGTGAAGATATAACTAAGGCCAGAGAATCTCAACAAGGAAGGAAGTTGATAAATCTTTAAGAAGACGGCTATGGTTGTCTAATTGATATCCTTGTAAGGCTTGTGAATATATCTTATGGGAACTTTATTCAAGGAGAAAGACACTAGCAAAGAGTGCAAACTCCTAGCAAATAGGTTCTACCGAGGCCTATCCAACGGGATGTGGACTACAAAGAGTTAATGCAGCTATAAGTCACCTACGTTAGTTACCACAGTCCGGAAGGTAGGGTGCATCTACGAGCTGTCTAGTCTAAGCACCACGCTCACACTAGGGGTAGCAACCTCAATCCAAGAGCGACAAGAATTGAAGTACTCTAAAAGAGTCGCAAAACCACAAGAATAATATAAACAAGTAAACTTACTCAAATAAGAAGTCGATCCACCGTAGTTGTCTTAGGATCAAGCTCCAAAGGAGGCTTGGTCCCTGAGGTACAAGCGAAGAGGAGACACCGACAAAACCGAGCTTCCCCTAAACTTCTCCTTCCACTCAATCTCTATCTTTCGAACAAGACTAGATTTAGCTACTCTCAGGGAGCTATGAACTAGTCTCTCAACTTGCTAATCTTCTCTCTCAACTAGATCTAGAGCTCTTCTAATTAGAAGCTAGGGCATAGGTCGCTGATCGAAGCCGAAATGATGGAGTAATGAACTAATGAACCATCATTGAACCATCACGGCAGGGGCCGGGGGCATGCTTATATAGCCGGGGTCGATGAACCGTAGCCCTTGGATGAAACCGACCTTGATAGATGGACAGATTGATCCTCAATGGCGGTTGTGAACCGACATAGAACAGAGGTCGACGGGGGGCCCCCACAGGGCGGCCGCGCCGGGGCCTCAGCGGCCGCCGCCATCGACAGTGGGCCCAGCCCCGGGTCCCGCTTGGCTTCGAGTCTTCTAGGGTCTTCTTACGTGGGTTTCAAGTTGGGTTGCTTCACGGTCACGCCCTTCATCGTATGGGGTGCAAACTCCGGGCTTTTTCCCATTAATCCCTGAAAATATATAATTCACCAAAACTCGTAGAAATTGTTAGTAAAGCCCCTAGTTCTACATAAATATTTATTTATACCCTTATTTTAGCTTTAAATGAGCTGTAAAAATATACTATAAGATGTGTCAACAGCCACCGGTGCTTTTGAAAGGCCCGATGGCGTCAAGTCCCAAAGACGAAAAGGCCATGCCGACGGTATAGTCCGGAGCTCATGTGTCGGCACGCAAGTCGCTGCGAAGAATTGACGCTTCATGCAATGCCGTACTAGGTGTTTTGCATCGGCTACCGCCACCGGCAATAAAATCCTGCGCGGAAAGCCTTGCTTGACCAAAGTGCGAGAGGTAGCATGATTGCCGCAAATCTCGCCATGGATTTCGTCGAGCAGCTTTATACCATCTTCCTGAGATGCACTTCTGCAGACCCGGTCTCCTATACTCTTCCGCATAAGGAAACCGTCGACTAGGATGTAATTCTTGCTTCGCCGGATGAGACGCCTCTCGCTCAGACGATCCTCGGGGACGAGAGTTCCTACGGATATTTGATTATCGGGGACCCGCCAAATCCTCGCCGACGGTATTGGATAACGGGGCAACGATGTGGTCGGGCCGTCTCAAGTGGAAGCCCCGCGCAGGATCACCGGATTGTCGGTTTCCATAGATCTTCGACGAAGACTCCTGCCAGATCTTTGCCCGAGAAGAACCGAGCTTGGAAAGTTCATCGCGGCTTGGTTGTAATCGAATCACATGATCAAAATCGAGCCCATAGAACTTGCCTTCCAACTTTCTTATAGCCGCCACATATGCATCCATCTTCTCGCTCTTGCAATCCCAATCTTTATTGACTTGCTTGATTACCAACGCCGAGTCCCCGAATACCCGTAGTCTGCGAATCCCAAGCCGGGACGGCGATACGGAGGCCGTGAAGGGCAGCCTCATATTCGACGGCTGCGTTGTTAGACGCCGAAGTGGATCCGCAAAACATACCGAGCGTATCTCCGGATGGTGATATAATGTAGACGCCGCCCCGCCCATCGATGTTGAGCGAACCATCGGCACATCGCCCAGCCGCCTCTCGGCCGGTGTGTCTTCGAGGGGAGTCCCGGATCCGCCCCACTCGCAAACGAAATCCGCCAATGCTTGCGATTTGATTGTACTCTGTTCTTGTATTCGATAGTGAACAGGCCGAGCTCGACGCCCACTTTGCATATACGACCATTGGCATCTTTATTCCGCGCAGACGCCGCCTATCGGTAGTCCGACACCACGGTGATCGGGTGAAGGTCGAAAATAGTGACGCTTGCTTGGGGACGTGATGAGAATCCCGTGAGAGCAATTTACGTATATGTAAGTACCTTTGTTTAGAGTCATTTAGTACCTCGCTAACGAAGTAGACCGCCGCTGGACAGGGGTACACATGCCCTTCCTCCATACGCCCAACAACCAAGGCGGAGTGCTAACCACACCCGATTGGTCGCCGCGATGTAGAGCGTGATCGTCTCCATCGCTGCTCGGGGCCACCAACACCTGAGGTGTGGGTGAGAAACTTCTTGAAGCCGTTGAAGGCCTCTTGAGCCTCGTTAGTCCACCAAAGCTTCTCTGCGCCAAGGAGTTTGAAGAACGGTAGTCCCTTTTCGCCGAGCCATGCAACGAACGGCTAAGTGCCGCCATGCATCCATCAATTTACGGACATCCTTGACGTTTTTGGGCGGTTTCATCCGCATGATGGCGCTGATTTTCTCCGGGTTTGGCTCAATGCCATGCACGCTAACAATGTTGCCGAAGCAAGTTCTGGGAGGGGGACGCCAAAAACACACTTTCCCGGGTTAAGTTTCCATTGGTACTCGCTTAGCTTGGCGAACACCCTTGCAAGATCGTCGACCGGGGAAAGAGCGCCGGTCTTCACCACGACGCGTCGTCGACGTAAGCTCGAGCGGAGGTCGGGGATAAGGTTCCCCAAGCAGCCCTCAGTATAGCCCGGCCGGTAGGTGGCTCCGGCGTTCTTGAGCCCGAACGACATGGTAGTGTAGCAAGAGGGCGCCAAATGGAGTGATGAAGGAAGTCTTCTTCCGGTCTTCGACCGCGAGGGCAATCGATGATAGCCCGAGTAACAATCCAGAAGCTAAGTAGCTCGCAACCTTGTAGTGGAGTCGACAACCCGATCGATACGCGGGAGACCGAAGGGTCTTTTTAGGGCAAGCCCTATTGAGATCGGTATAATCAACGCACATCCTCCATTCATTATTCTTCTTTCTTACAAGGACCGGGTTAGCTACCAAGTCGAGATGATACACTTCGCGAATAAAGCCAGCAGCTAACAATCTAGTTACTTCTGCTTTAATAGCGGCTGACTTTTCTTTATTAAAGCGGCGTATTTTCTGAGCACACGGCTTGGCCGTTGGCTTGACACGTAGGCGGTGCTCGATCCGCCCGAGGTACTCCCGCATATCGGCGGGTTTCCACGCCAAAATGCTCACGTTCTCCCTTAGGAACCTGACGAAGCGTCTTCCTATTTGGGGTCGAGGTTGACGCCTATCTTGGTCGTCTTGGACGACGCCCTCCACCAGTTTGGATGTCTTTAGTGTCCGATGGCTTGGTGGTCTTCTTTCGTCCTCCTCCTCCTCGGTATCTCGAGGTCGAGGGGTTCAGCTTCTTTGCGTTCTTGATGACCTCCTCCCGTCATATCGACCGAGGATGAACTCCCGCTTATCGAGGCCCTCCTTCTCGCAGACATAGGCCATGTGTACGTTGGCCCTGCATGTGAGGACCCCTTATCCGTGGGGATCTTGAGGATGAGGTAGGTAGTGCAGGGACCGCCATGAGCCGGGTTAGTCCAGGTCGCCCGATAATGACGTGGTACGATGAATCGAAGTCGCGGCCAACGAAATTCATGTACTTGGATGCGATGATGCTTGAGTCGCCGAACCGCACGCGTAGCGCAACCCGCCTATGGGGGAATCGATGACTCTCGGTAGGATCCCCTGCACGGGTGGTCGTATGGCTTGAGATCGCCCTTCGTGATGTCCGCAGCTTTCATCGAAGTTCCTGAACGGCATGTTCCGGGGCGCTCCCTCCGTCGATGACGACCTTCTCGAAGCGCAGCGCCCGATCACCGGTCCAGGGACGAGTGGGAATCGGCCGAGTACGGGTTGTTACACCACCGGGTCGTCGCGGGCCAAGGTTATGACCCGCCGAGAGAAGGTAGGTTATATCGGGTCCGTGGACCCCCGGCTCAAAGTCTTTGACGGTCGACATTACGGTGGAGATCTTGCGATCCCGCCCCACCTCGCAACCGTAGTGTCCGCCCATGATCATGTGAATGACGCCGTCTTCGCGCTAGCGGTGCCTCGATCGACGCCCTCGCTCGGTCTTCTTCCTCGGTTGTTACGACAACCTTGGGCGCCGATCGCCGGCCATCGGTGATCTTGAGCTTCTACGCCGCCATACTCGGCGTTAAAGTGCCGGCATTCCGCCGCACTATGATTCAAAATCCGGTGTCGAGGGCACTTGCCGTGCGCGAGCTTCTTGATCGGGTCTTGCCGGTTGAGCATTTTCTTTTTTGCCACCGGCTTTGACGTTATTGACGCCACCTCCCGGACGGTTCCGATCACGGCGGCGCTCGCGATAGTTGCCGCGACCTTCTTCCCGGCGACTCATGTCGCGGAGTCGTCGTCGCGGCGGTTATCGTGGCGCTTCGTCGCGTCGCTTATCATCGCGAGGGCATCACGCCCCTGGAATAGTCTCGGCGGGTAGAGTAGCGTAATCCTTATGGAAGACGTGCTCGGCCTCATCTTGCCCGGCGAACCTCGCGCCCGTCCGATGGTTTGGACATGGTTGTGATTTTGGACCCGTGAAGCTTCTTCCGCGGCTCTACGGGCTGCGGCGGCGTTGCCCGTTAGAGACAAGGCCCTTGGTGAATCTTGCGCCGACGCACTCCTCGTCGATGTCCGGGATTGTCGGGCGCACCTCGAGAAACGGCGGATGTACTCCGGAGTGGCTCGTTGCGGCCGGCGCAACCTCCGTGTCGTACTTTGTGCCCGATTGCTTGCACGTGGACTTGTAGGTGCTTTGATGAAGATCTCCTTGACGTCATTCCACGTCGCGCCAGATCTTCCTTCTCGGGAGGGCCGGGGAGCCGGATTGGCCGCTGGTCGAGGCCGATCGGGAAGTAGTTCGCCATGACATCCTCCCGCCTCCGCCGATCCGATTGCGATTCCGTAAATCATGACCCGGGCCGTGATCTTGGTCGCGGAGTACTTTGAGAGGGCGTTAGTGCCATTGAAGCCCGGAGGCCATCGGATGGGGAGATCCGGTGGTAGGGCCGATCGTAGTGATCGTGAGGTTCCCGTTGATTTCCGTCACAGCATGTTGTATTCCTCACGTCGCCGATCTCGGCGTCTTCGCGAGCCTATCGGCTAGTGGTAATGCGGCAGCGGGCGCCTCGAGCCATGTCAATGGGGCTCAGGTCGGGGACGCCGGTTTCCCATGCTGACCGGGGCGCCGGGTGGTTGACCACCACAAGCACCGGCCGAGCACCGCGCCCAGCCCCGTCTCCGACCGGCCGACCCTCCCGCCTCGCGAGCCGCCCCTCGGGCGGAGCTGCGCGGGGGGCGTCGCCGCGATGCCGGGTATGTTAAGCCCGCCTTGGCATGGAGGATGCCTCTTCCTCGCCTTGGTTGATGCGACTCCTCCGCGCGGCGCCGACGGATGACCGGGCGCTGGCGCCAGATGAACCCGAGATCGGGTGAGCTGGGCGTGGGTGGCGTAGGAGATCTCCACGACCTCATCGATAGTAATGTTCTCCCACGGCCGGAGGGTCGCGGCGCAAGCGATGTTCCCGCTCGGTGTCTTATGAACCGGGATGCCAGCCACGTTGTCGAATCGAGCTTTAGATTCCGGGCGAGTCGGGAGCTCCGGCCCGATGTCCGGCCGGGCTCGAACCGCCGCATCCCGCTCCGCATGTCGGCGCCATGCACGACCGGGCGTTGCGCTCTTCCCGAGCAATGCGCCGGTCTTCGCCTCCTCCGGGGTGCCGAAATCGCTGCCGACGAAGACCCTCCGCCACGTATCTCCCTGTGGAGCGTACCCCTTCGAACAGCGGGAGTCGCTCCATAGCCGATTCTAGCCCATCGGTCCTCCCGGAGGATGGTAGTAGTGGCATTGAGGAAGACAAGGAGGCGAAAAGCACCACACGAGCCGGCGGTTCTCCCCTCCCCCTCCAGATCGGAGAGCTTGGCCATGCAGAGATGGTCACGCGTTGTCGACGGGCGCCTTCATGGTACGTTGGTGCGTCGATGAAGTCAGAGGGCCCAGCACGGTCCTCCTCCGACCAGCCCCGCAGCCCAGCGCTCGTCGCCGCTGCTGGGACGGGCGAAGCGACAACCCGCCCTTCGGAGTAGCGGGTGACGACCAGACCCTCGCCAAAGGGAAGAGTCCTCGACCAGCCCGCTTTCCCTCGAAGGTGTGCCTGCAGCCCATGCATGGTCGATGTTGTCCCCGCGGCGTAGTGCCGATGTAGTCGAAGTCAACCAAAGGGGGAAGACTCACCCATACCGACCGGAGCCCGCTGGTCGCCGAGTAGATTGTCGACGCCGTGGACAAAGCGCCGCGCGGTATGGTATGAACGGGTGGGTGAGCCTGACGGGAACCGAAGCGCCCCTGCCCGAGTCGGAGTCGGCGCCGCGCTCTAGAAGCGTATGCCGGCGCAGATTGAATCAACCGCCAAGCAGGTTGTTGACGCCGAGCGGGCGTTGTTGTTCCGCACGAGCCCCCGAACTAGATGTCCCTCCATCGGGTCGACCGCCATGGATTCAGTGGAAGATCACCATCTTGTTAGCCATGGCATCTTCGTGCACACCCTCCTACCTAGCGCGCCAACCGCCGCCGCTTATCGGCGATAGTCTAGCAGGGGTATGCCCGGGCTAGTAGATTGAGCGATTAGGGATGCGCTAGACGGCTAACGAGACGTTACAGAACGAGAGCGAAGGACAAAACACACGAGTTTTACCCAGGTTCGGCCGCCTTGATGGCGTAAAACCTACGTCCTGCTCTGTTACAATAAGAAAGTATGTAGAGTCCGGGGAGAATATCGTGTCCCTCCTGGGATCCTCTGGGGGATCCCTGCTCTCCTTATATAGTCCGGGGAGCAGGGTTACAGGTCGGATCTAGCCCGACAAGATCTATCCAGATCGGTTACAATAAGAAAGTATGTAGCGATTACGATAGAGCTATACTAGGAAACTATCTTGGCGACCAAGTTTAGGCCGCGGATCTCCGATAATTGCGGTCTTCTAGCACCAAGGGCTTCAAATCCGCCGCCCTAGGCCGGCCGAAAAGGCCCTAGCCCGAAGTGACCTCGTGAAGGGATAGGGGTTTATCCCCACAACGTCCTACTTTGAGGCCTATGACAAGTGATTCTTAGAAAAAAATTCTCTAATGGTCCACTTCTTCAACTTTAGGTTCTCTAGGGTGAGGCATTTGATTCCACAACCGCGCTGAAAATGTCTAGCTCGATTCTATAGCCGGATTGGAAACCTCTCCTTGTTTTGAGTTCACGCTGAAATCAGTGCCAACAATCTCTAATGTCACATCCGAAAACATATATTAATTGTTGGGGAACGCAATATAATTGATCCTACCATCATATAACCTACCCACCCTAACTTCCTAGGTAACTTTCGTGTCGTTCCCCTTCATGTTTCTGCAGACGTAGGTCTATTGAGAGATTTTTGATGGAATTCAAAGATTTCACTCCAAACATGTTCTACTTTGAGGCCTATGACAAGTGATTCTTAGAAAAACTCTCTAATGGTCCACTTATTCAAGTATAGGTTTTCTAGGGTGAGGCATTTGATTCCACAATCGCGAAAGTGTCTAGCTTCGATTCTATAGCCCGATTGGAAACTCTCTTGGTTTTGAGTTCGCGCTGAAATCAGCGCCCGGCAAATCCCTAATGTCACATCCGTAAACATATATTAACGGTTGGGGAACGCAATGTAATTGATACTACCATCATCTAACCTATCAACCCTAACTTCCTATGTACCTCTCGTGTCGTCCCCTTCTTGTTTCGTTACGTAGGTCGACATAGAGATTTTCGATGGAAATCCAAGATTTCACTCTAAACACGTGCTACTTTGAGGCCTATGACAAGTGATTCTTAGAAAAACTCTCTAATGGTCCAGTTCTTCAAATTTAGGTTCTCTAAGGTGTGGCATTTGATTCCACAACCGCGAAAATGTCTAGCTCGATTCTATAGCCGGATTGGAAACCTCTCCTTGTTTTGAGTTCGCGCTGAAATCAGCACCAACAATCTCTAATGTCACATCCAGAAACATATATTAACTGTTGGGGAACGCAATGTAATTGATCCTACCATCATATAACCTATCCACCCTAACTTCCTATGTAACTTTCATGCCGTTCCCCTTCGAGTTTTGGTACGTAGGTCGACAGAGATTTTCGATAGAATTCTAAAATTTCACTCTAAACAAGTGCTACTTTGAGGCCTGTGACAAGTGATTCTTAGAAAAACTCTCTAATGGTCCACTTATTAAAATATAGGTTTTCCAGGGTGACGCATTTGATTCCATAACCGCGAAAGTATCTAGCTCGATTCTATAGCTAGATTGGAAATCTCTATTTGTTTTGAGTTGGCGCTGAAATCAGCACCAGCAGTCCCTAATGTCACATCCAGAAACATATATTAACGGTTGGGGAACGCACTATAATTGATCCTACCATCATCTAACCTATCCACCCTAACTCCTATGTACCTTTCATGTCGTTCCCCTTCTTGTTTCGGTACGTAGGTCGACATAGAGATTTTCGGTGGAATTCCAAGATTTCACTCTAAACACGTCCTACTTTGAGGCCTATGACAAGTGATTCTTTGAAAAATTCTCTAATGGTCCACTTCTTCAAATTTAGGTTCTCTAGGGTGAGGCATTTGATTCCAAAACCGCAAAAATGTCTAGCTCGATTCTATAGCCGGATTGGAAACCTCTCCGTGTTTTGGAGTTCAAGCGCTGAAATCAGCGCCAACAATCTCTAATGTCACATCCGTAAACATATATTAACTGTTGGCGAACGCAATGTAATTGATCCTACCATCATATAACCTATCCACCCTAACTTCCTAGGTAACTTTTCGTCGTTCCCCTTCTTGTTTCTGTATGTAGGTCGACAAAGATTTTTGATGGAATTCAAAAAATTTCACTCTAAACATGTTCTACTTTGAGGCCTATGACAAGTGATTCTTAGAAAAACTCTCTAATGGTCCACATATTCAAGTATAGGTTTTCTAGGGTGAGGCATTTGATTCCACAATCGCGAAAGTGTCTAGCTTCGATTCTATAGCCTGATTGGAAACCTCTCTTTGTTTTGAGTTCGCCCGAAATCAGCGCCAGCCCCTCCTAATGTCACATCCGTAAACATATATATTAACGGTTGGGGAACGCAATGTAATTGATCCTACCACCATCTAACCTATCAACCCTAACTTCCTATGTACCTCTCGTGTCGTCCCCTTCTTGTTTCGTTACGTAGGTCGACATAGAGATTTTCGATGGAAATCCAAGATTTCACTCTAAACACGTGCTACTTTGAGGCCTATGACAAGTGATTCTTACAAAAACTCTCTGGTCCAGTTCTTCAAATTTAGGTTCTCTAAAGTGTGGCATTTGATTCCACAACCGCTAAAATGACTAGCTCGATTCTATAGCCGGATTGAAACCTCTCCTTGTTTTTCACGCTGAAATCAGCGCCAACAATCTCTAATGTCGCATCCGAAAACATATATTAACTGTTGGGGAACGCAATGTAATTGATCCTACCATCATATAACCTATCCACCCTAACTTCCTATATAACTTTCATGTCATTCCCTTCTTGTTTTGATGACGTAGGTCGACAGAGAATTTCGATGGAATTCTAAAATTTCACTCTATACAAGTGCTACTTTGAGGCCTATGACAAGTGATTCTTAGAAAAACTCTCTAATGGTCCACTTATTCAAATATTGGTTTTCTAGGGTGAGGCCTTTGATTCCACAATCGCGAAAGTGTCTAGCTCGATTCTATAGCCGATTGGAAACCTCTCTTTTTTTGAGTTTGCGCTGAAATCAGCGCCCAGATCCCTAATGTCACATCCGAAACATATATTAATTGTTGGGGAACGCAATATAATTGATCCTACCATCATATAACCTACCCACCCTAACTTCCTAGGTAACTTTCGTGTCGTTCCCCTTCATGGTTCGGTACGTAGGTCGACAGAGATTTTTGATGGAATTCAAAGATTTCACTCCAAACATGTTCTACTTTGAGGCCTATGACAAGTGATTCTTAGAAAAACTCTCTAATGGTCCACTTATTCAAGTATAGGTTTTTCTAGGGTGAGGCATTTGATTCCACAATCGCGAAAAGTGTCTAGCTCGATTCTATAGCCTGATTGGAAACTCTCTTGGTTTTGAGTTCAAGCTGAAATCAGCGCCAAAATATCCCTAATGTCACATCCGAAAACATATATTAACGGTTGGGGAACGCAATGTAATTGATACTACCATCATCTAACCTATCAACCCTAACTTCCTATGTACCTCTCGTGTCGTCCCCTTCTTGTTTTAGCTTCGTAGGTCGACATAGAGATTTTCGATGGAAATCCAAGATTTCACTCTAAACACGTGCTACTTTGAGGCCTATGACAAGTGATTCTTAGAAAAACTCTCTAATGGTCCAGTTCTTCAAATTTAGGTTCTCTAAGGTGTGGCATTTGATTCCACAACCGCGAAAATGTCTAGCTCGATTCTATAGCCGGATTGGAAACCTCTCCTTGTTTTGAGTTCGCTGAAATCAGCACCAACAATCTCTAATGTCACATCCGAAACATATATTAACTGTTGGGGAACGCAATGTAATTGATCCTACCATCATCTAACCTATCCACCCTAACTTCCTATGTAACTTTCATGCCGTTCCCCTTCGAAGTTTTGGTACGTAGGTCGACGGAGATTTTCGATAGAATTCTAAAATTTCACTCTAAACAAGTGCTACTTTGAGGCCCGTGACAAGTGATTCTTAGAAAAACTCTCTAATGGTCCACTTATTAAAATATAGGTTTTCCAGGGGTGACGCATTTGATTCCATAACCGCGAAAGTATCTAGCTCGATTCTATAGCTAGATTGGAAATCTCTATTTGTTTTTTGAGTTGGCGCTGAAATCAGCACCAGCGATCCCCTAATGTCACATCCGAAACATATATTAACGGTTGGGGAACGCACTATAATTGATCCTACCATCATCTAACCTATCCACCCTAACTCCTATGTACCTTTCATGTCGTTCCCCTTCTTGTTTTTGATGCGTAGGTCGATTACGTAGATTTTTCGTGGAATTCCAAGATTTCACTCTAAACACGTCCTACTTTGAGGCCTATGACAAGTGATTCTTTGAAAAATTCTCTAATGGTCCACTTCTTCAAATTTAGGTTCTCTAGGGTGAGGCATTTGATTTTCCACAACCGCAAAAAATGTCTAGCTCGATTCTATAGCCGGATTGGAAACCTCTCCGTGTTTTGAGTTCGCGCTGAAATCAGCGCCAACAATCTCTAATGTCACATCCGAAAACATATATTAACTGTTGGCGAACGCAATGTAATTGATCCTACCATCATATAACCTATCCACCCTAACTTCCTAGGTAACTTTAAATAATCGTTCCCCTTCTTGTTTCGGTATGTAGGTCGACAAAGATTTTTGATGGAATTCAAAAATTTCACTCTAAACATGTTCTACTTTGAGGCCTATGACAAGTGATTCTTAGAAAAAAACTCTCTAATGGTCCACATATTCAAGTATAGGTTTTCTAGGGTGAGGCATTTGATTCCACAATCGCGAAAGTGTCTAGCTCGATTCTATAGCCTGATTGGAAACTCTCTTGGTTTTGAGTTCGCGCTGAAATCAGCGCCCGGCGATCCCTAATGTCACATCCAGAAACATATATTAACGGTTGGGGAACGAATGTAATTGATACTACCATCATCTAACCTATCAACCCTAACTTCCGATGTACCTTTCGTGTCGTCCCATTCTTGTTTCGTTACGTAGGTCGACATAGAGATTTTCGATGGAAATCCAAGATTTCACTCTAAACACGTGCTACTTTGAGGCCTATGACAAGTGATTCTTAGAAAAACTCTCTAATGGTCCAGTTCTTCAAATTTAGGTTCTCTAAGGTGTGGCATTTGATTCCACAACCGCGAAAATGTCTAGCTCGATTCTATAGCCGGATTGGAAACCTCTCCTTGTTTTGAGTTTGCGCTGAAATCAGCGCCAACAATCTCTAATGTCACATCCAGAAACATATATTAACTGTTGGGGAACACAATGTAATTGATGCTACCATCATATAACCTATCCACCCTAACTTCCTATGTAACTTTCATGCCGTTCCCCTTCTTGTTTCGGTACGTAGGTCGACAGAGATTTTCGATGGAATTCTAAAATTTCACTCTAAACAAGTGCTACTTTGAGGCCTGTGACAAGTGATTCTTAGAAAAACTCTCTAATGGTCCACTTATTAAAATATAGGTTTTCTAGGGTGACGCATTTGATTCCACCACCGCAATAGTATCTAGCTCGATTCTATAGCCAGATTAGAAATCTCTATTTGTTTTGAGTTCGCGCTGAAATCAGCACCAGCAGTCCCTAATGTCACATCCAGAAACATATATTAACGGTTGGGGAACGCAATATAATTGATCCTACCATAATCTAACCTATCCACCCTAACTCCTATGTACCATTCATGTCGTTCCCCTTCTTGTTTCGGTACGTAGGTCGACCGCGAGAGATTTTTGGTGGAATTCCAAGATTTCACTCTAAACACGCCCTACTTTGAGGCCTATGACAAGTGATTCTTTGAAAAATTCTCTAATGGTCCACTTCTTCAAATTTAGGTTCTCTAGGGTGAGGCATTTGATTCCACAACCGCAAAAATGTCTAGCTCGATTCTATAGCCGGATTGGAAACCTCTCCGTGTTTTGAGTTCGCGCTGAAATCAGCGCCAACAATCTCTAATGTCACATCCAAACATATATTAACTAACTGGCGAACGCAATGTAATTGATCCTACCATCATATAACCTATCCACCCTAACTTCCTAGGTAACTTTCGTGTCGTTCCCCTTCTTGTTTCGGTATGTAGGTCGACAAAGATTTTTGATGGAATTCAAAAATTTCACTCTAAACATGTTCTACTTTGAGGCCTATGACAAGTGATTCTTAGAAAAACTCTCTAATGGTCCACATATTCAAGTATAGGTTTTCTAGGGTGAGGCATTTGATTCCACAATCGCGAAAGTGTCTAGCTCGATTCTATAGCCTGATTGGAAACCTCTCTTTGTTTTGAGTTCAAGCTGAAATCAGCGCAAAGAAATCCCTAATGTCACATCCAGAAACATATATTAACGGTTGGGGAACGCAATGTAATTGATCCTACCACCATCTAACCTATCAACCCTAACTTCCTATGTACCTCTCGTGTCGTCCCCTTCTTGTTTCGTTACGTAGGTCGACATAGAGATTTTCGATGGAAATCCAAGATTTCACTCTAAACACGTGCTACTTTGAGGCCTATGACAAGTGATTCTTACAAAAACTCTCTAATGGTCCAGTTCTTCAAATTTAGGTTCTCTAAAGTGTGGCATTTGATTCCACAACCGCGAAAATGACTAGCTCGATTCTATAGCCGGATTGGAAACCTCTCCTTGTTTTTCACGCTGAAATCAGCGCCAACAATCTCTAATGTCGCATCCAGAAACATATATTAACTGTTGGGGAACGCAATGTAATTGATCCTACCATCATATAACCTATCCACCCTAACTTCCTATATAACTTTCATGTCATTCCCCTTCTTGTTTCGGTACGTAGGTCGACAGAGAATTTCGATGGAATTCTAAAATTTCACTCTATACAAGTGCTACTTTGAGGCCTATGACAAGTGATTCTTAGAAAAACTCTCTAATGGTCCACTTATTCAAATATTGGTTTTCTAGGGTGAGGCCTTTGATTCCACAATCGCGAAAGTGTCTAGCTCGATTCTATAGCCAGATTGGAAACCTCTCTTTGTTTTTTGAGTTTGCGCTGAAATCAGCGCCAGCAGTCCCTAATGTCACATCCAGAAACATATATTAACGGTTGGGGAACGCAATGTAATTGATACTACCATCATCTAACCTATCAACCCTAACTTCCTATGTACCTTTCGTAATGTCGTCCCATTCTTGTTTTGATGCGTAGGTCGACCATTACCTGAAGATTTTCGATGGAAATCCAAGATTTCACTCTAAACACGTGCTACTTTGAGGCCTATGACAAGTGATTCTTAGAAAAACTCTCTAATGGTCCACTTCTTCAAATTTAGGTTCTCTAAGGTGTGGCATTTGATTCCACAACCATGAAAATGTCTAGCTCGATTCTATAGCGGATTGGAAACCTCTCCTTGTTTTGAGTTCGGGCTAAAATCAGCGCCAACAATCTCTAATGTCACATCGAAAACATATATTAACTATTGGGGAACGCAATGTAATTGATCCTACCATCTTATAACCTATCGACCCTAATTTCCTATGTAACTTTCATGTCGTTCCCCTTCTTGTTTTAGAGACGTTGGTCGAATGTGAGATTTTTCGATGGAATTCCAAAATTTCACTCTAAACAAGTGCTACTTTGAGGCCTATGACAAGTGATTCTTAGAAAAACTCTCTAATGGTCCACTTATTCAAATATAGGTTTTACGGGGTGAGGCATTTGATTCGACAATCGCGAAAAGTGTCTAGCTTCGATTCTATAGCCGATCGAAACCTCCCTTTGTTTTGAGTTCGCGCTGAAATCAACGTCAGCAGTCCCTAATGTCACATCCCGAAAACATATATTAACGGTTGGGGAACGCAATGTAATTGATCCTACCATCATCTAACCTATCCACCCTAACTTCCTATGTACCTCTCGTGCCGTTCCCCTTCTTGTTTTGGTATGTAGATGTTGGGTGAATGCTCAACACAACATGTTATTGATGATGAAATGGTTTACAAAGTGGCCATTCAACATGGCTTTTACAAAGGATGTCGGGGTATTTATAGTCCCCCTAGCCGTAGTTGTCTTAAAACACTAATAATTCTAAATTGATCTTTTACAAATTGTTCTTCCCGGCGGAGATACATCCTTTATCTTCGCAGGGGGCTTTCAAAAGGCAACATTTAGCTTCACAATGCTTCTTGTCCCTTTGTAGTTGTCTTAGTGACTTCGTGAAAGTCCTTGTGGTCATCTTCGCCTGGATTCCTGGCTCATTCTTTCTCATTTTGTTCTTGCCTTTCTTTTTTGGAAGCTAAAGCCTTGCGAAGCCATCTTCGATGTAGAACTTTGTCTTTGTTACGCAAGTATCCTGAAATCTTCAAAGTTTGGGACGAAAGTTAAACGAAACCATAGTTAGATCCCAACGGCAGCCCCTCGTGGGGCGAAGGCCGACTTCAAAGGCATGAAACCCACGAATCATAAGTTTTCTCAAAACTTTGTTTCGATATGAAAACGTCATCCCAGACTTTGAAGTTGGACTTTGAGTTTTGATTTTAAGCTTTGCGGACATCTTAAACTTAATTAAAAAAATTCTTCTTTTTTTTTTTTTTTTTTTTTTTTTTTTGTAACGGCTAGTTTGACCAGAAGGGGTCTATAAATAGCGAAGGACACCCCCCGTTTTCTTCATCTTTTTTTTAGAGGGGCCACCTTTTTGAATTTTTCACAGCAACACGAAGTCAACTTTTCTTGCGAAGTGAGAACTTTTTCACGAAGTTGATTTTTCTCGCGAAGTCGAATCTTTTTCGGATCCCGATTCAGGTGCATTACCTTTTCAAGTGTGTTTTGCTTATTTCTGTTTGTTATGACTCTAAGTGTTATTTCTTCTTAAGTTTAGAATGGCTCTTGTTGACGATGTCCCGACCGGTTCTCAAGAACAAAAAGTTGATGAAGAAGTGACTTCTCAACAAGAAAATTCAGGCGAAGGGCTTTCGATGTGTCTCGCTTTAATCGGAGTTGTTACCCGATGATAGGATTTCGTTGACATTTGGACTTAGTAAAATGATTGGAGAAGATTTTGAGAAGATGGTTAAAGATGGAATTCTCGGGGAGGGGCAGTATAGGCCAAGCGGGCCGAATGAGAAAGTTCCTAAGCCAAGCCCGATGAGTGCATTGTGTTCAAAGATTTATTTATCTGTAGGCCTTCGTATGCCTCCTCAAAATTTTCTTGAGGAAATTTTCAAGAAATTTAACATTGAGATGCATCACTTGACTCCCAATGCAATAGTCAAGTTGTCTATTTTTCTTTGGGCGTCATGAAGTCAAAATGTAAAGCCGGACATAGATGCCTTCTGTTTCCTTGTATGAGCTTCATACTCGGTTCGATCAAAGAAAATTGAGCAGCGTCATGGTGAAGTTATATTTTGGATGTTGTAGTTTTAAGACTGCTCGAGGACAAAAACAGATTTCGCCTGCCTTGGAGAACAAATGGGCAGATGGTTGGTATAACTATTGGTTTTACCATAAAGTTCCTATGATCGAAGAGAACCGTGGAAGGAAGGGAGTTGTTAAGAGTTACCCTTTGGCTTCGCGTATGCACAGGGAACGCTTTGAATGCAAGCCTGAGCCTTCGAAGTCCCAATCTTGTTCTGAGTGTCTAAGGGCTTTCAAGAGGGTTGTTTCTCAACAATCGACTCGAGATCTTGTTGAAGAATACTTGGCTGCTGGAGTCTGGCCACATAGGCTTGGTTGGGATTTTCTTCGCTTTCATACGAAGAAAATTAGAGAAAAAGATTACATTTTCCCCGGACGGGAATACTTTGTGATGCCTTCGCGTTTCAAAACCGAAGAGGAATTTGTTGCTGATGTTGAGAAGAAAGCTGTTGATTTGCTTGGAAAATATCTTCATACAGAGAGGAAGTTGATGGATGAAATCATTGGCACGGATTATGTTAGGCTAAATCGTATTTTTGATTTGGCCAACATAACTTATAAGATTCGCCCACCTCCTGCTTATGCTCGTAAGAAGGACAAGAAAGATAAAAAAGAGGCTGCCAAGGATTTGAAGAGGAAGCGAAGTGATAAGGCGAAGCCGCCCACTTCGCGAAGACACCGGCGAAAGCAGTTGTTGAGCAGCCTCGAAAAAAGAAGGCGAAGAAGGTGATGGCAGGTTTAGTTGATAATTTAGACTTAACCGACAAATGAGGTTGATGGGTCGATGCTGATGTTTTTGTTCAAGATTTAGAGGTTAGGGAAATTTGTAAAACCTTTGCTCCCTCTTGGTTTGACACCGGCTCTACGCTTACTCCGCTTTGCGGGCTACTTACAAAATTTTGGGCCTTCGCAGAACTTGGCAACTTCGGTAATCTTTGGTGAAGGTGCTGATGTTGATGCTTGCTATGATGGAAACTTCACCCACCGGTACTTGCATCTCCCCTTTCACCTAGACTTAGGGATCCAACTCCTGATTTTCCAAATAAGTTAGATGCATCAACTTCGCTTCATGCGATGATCACGACTTTCCCGAGTTAACTAAATTAGCCAAAAATATTCACATGAGTCACTTGTTAGTGAACCCGAGAGAATCCTTCCTCGTTTCCCCCGACCACGGGGTTCCCGAGAAGAATGATGGTGTTGACGCCGTGCTGCGCGGCTTGCTCCGAGCCTTCTAAGGTTTCGAGGTTGTTCGAGAAAGACAAATGGTATGCTAGGCGAACATGATGCTTGTCATAATTTTCTTTTTATGTTAAGTTATTCTTTTTTGATATTTGTCTTCATTTTGTCTTGACTCCATTTGTAGAGCAATCTTTGAAAGAAAGGGCTCATATTGCGGTTGAAGTTGTTAAAGAAAAACTTCAAAAGAAAGGGACCAGGACTGCAAATTTTACTTTTTTGATGATTTTGATGATGTGGTGGATGAGGAGGCCGAGGCAGACCAGCGAAGCCGTTTATCGAGTCTTTGGTAAATGTTGAGGCTCAACGAGAAGATTCCTTGCCCTTTAAAAAGAGAGGGTGAAAAAATTTGTAAGTTTTCTTTTACTTTTGTCTTTGCTAATTTTTATTTTGAGATTCATACTTGTTGATTTTGTTTTTGTTTTTTTTTTTCAGCTCAATATTTCCCTGATGCTTCAACTTCATCCAAAGAGAAGATTATTGATGTTGGATCTACGAAGGATGTACTCGGAGATCATCCGACTCATAAGTAGTTGTTGAGACTCAAGAAATTTCTTCTGAGGATATCCAAAAGTCTTTGGATAATACTTTGAAGTTTTGTTTTGATAGCGGAGTCAATCTTGATTCTTATAAGTTTGTTGGAGTTGGTATAGATAAGCTTCGCGTTCTTCCGAAGAAGCCAGAAAAGCAATTGTCTAAGTGTATAGATGATGCTTTTTGGGTTCCCGATGCTGAGGCTGAGCTAGCGAAGATGAACCCCTTGGAATTGGCTGATGCTGGGATAAATTTGATGTATAAGGTAACTCTATTTATTTGTGATTGTATCTTTGTGCATGCGGAGTTGTTTGTTTACAAACTCTTTCTGACTGATTTGTTTTGTATGTATAGGGTGCTCTTGTCAATCGTGGCCTTAGGAAATCACTTGAGGATAGTGCAGCTGCCTTTGCTGTTCGCGAGAAGTCACTCTTGGGTGAGATTGAGTCCTTGAAGGCTCAACTTGCTGAAAAAGAGTTGGAGAGGAGCAAAGTTGTTGATGACTGGCATGATCTTGACAGATTATATCATGGAGCTTCGGACACTATTAAGGAGAAAGATAACGAACTTGCTATCGCGAAGACTACCATTGATACTCTTAGAAAAGAGAAGGCATCTCTAGAGAAGAAGAAGATTGAAACTGATGAACTTCTGAAGCGGAGGTTTGATAGGACTTGGGAGTTATGCAAAAAGGCTTATGAGAAGTGGGGAGCTATGCCTGAGGATCCTTGCTGGGATCTTGGAGAATATGACCCTTTTTCAGCTGGCTCTGTAGGCAATATGAAGACCTTGGAGTTATGATCCAGGGCTGCCTCGGATACAAGTGTCATGTACTCCACTCGAGCGCTCCTTCATCTTATGAAAGAAGCTAAAGATCCTCTGTACAATACCTTCGCTAAATGACTTCAAGTTTCCTGGAGATGCTGTTAGCAAGATTTCTCCGCGTACACACTTGTTGTGTAAGAAATTTTTTGAAGAGTATTGGTGTAATTGTGGGCAAGAGCATTGCCTTGAGAAAGTGAAGGAGAAGTTGAAAAGGGTACTTATATTTTCCTCTTCTTTTCTATTGAATTGTTCCTCTTTTTTTACTTATTTTTATTTGTTGGTTTTCTGACTTTGTCTTTTAACAGCTTGAACTTGACATCTTACAGGAGGAAGAAGGTTTGAAGAAACTGAAAGAAGAAGAGGAACGGAAGGCCTGAGAAGAGGAGGAGAGGGAGAAGAACAATGTTAGTGAGAGAAGGGGCTAGCTGTTTTTATGGACTGGTTTTTATTTTGAGTGCTTTGAGAGGGGAAACAAAACTTGTTTGGCAAGCGGTGTTGTAAATTTTGTTAAGTTAATAGCTCATGTGATGTTGTTTAAGCTTATGTTTTATGAAGTGCGAAGTTTTTATTATCGCGAAGTCATATTGTGTTTGTGATATTTATGCCAAATTTTGATCTTGGAATATCCTGCACGGGTTTCTCAAACGAAGCCTGCGCAAGATATCATTGGTGTTTTGCCTCTTATGATTGCGAAGGATAACTTTGTTTTTGAGACTTTGGAATTCTTGGAGGCTTCGGCGGTGTTGATATTGGTGGTTTTGTGAATAAATGCCTTGGGAAGTCTAAAGCAAAGGATTCCTATAGGATGCCTAGACTTGTTGATTTTAGCACTGTTGGGCAGGTATCATTTGTATAACCAAGTTTTTGTTTTTGCTTTATCCTTGCTTTTCCTTATTCCCTAAAATATTTTGTTTCAGTCATCGTGTTCAAGTGCGTCCCCAAGCTTTGTTTTTTTTTAGGGGACGGTTTTCATGATATGGCGGATAAAAATAATTAACGAAAGTTGTTGAAGATATTTTGAGCGAAAGCTGCAACTAGTGTTGCTTCCGAGGAGTTTTGATTGTTTAATCTTTGTATGTTTATGCTGTATGTAAGCTTGAATAAATGCTTTGTAAGATGTATTAATATCTTTTATGTAAACTTGTCTCTTTGTATATGTGAAGAAATAATGGAGATTTTTTTTTGGAGTAATAATTCTTTTTGTTTGAAATTTTCCTTCTTTTTTGTCTATTCACCATCTTGCAAGTGGCCAGGTTGGTTCAATGTGCTGGATTGGATTAGCTTTGGAGCATTTGACTTGCTTGCTGAAATTTGGCAGTTGTGACAAGTTTTCACTATTTCCTTGTTATCTTTTTGTGCTGTTGGCCAATAGAACCCTTGTCTAAATGCTTTTCCTGCTATGGCTCTTGGGCCTGCATGATTTCCACATGTTCCACTATGTATTTCTTGTAGCAATTCTTTGCCTTCTTCGGTTGAAATGCATTTGAGTAACGTTCACAAATTCCATGCTTGAAAAGTTGATTATTGATGAGCTTGTAATTTCTTGTTTTGTGCTTCATTCTTGTTTCTTCGACTTCGCTTTCTGGCTCATAGAATCCTCTTAGAAAGGCTATTATTTGTGATCTCCAATCTTCGCTTTCAATGATGTGGATATACTTTGGTTCTTCGTTTTTTGCTCTTATTGAAGATTCTGAGAGTACTTGGTAAAACACATCTGGTGGCAATTTTACTTTTTGGGCTGCTGCCTTCGCGATTTCATCTGCTTCTTCGTTGCTTGTTCTTGAGATGCTTCGTACTGTGAATCCTTCGAAGTGTTTTTCTTGATCTCTAACGCTTTGCAAATACTTCGCTAGTTCAGGATCTTTTGCCTTGTAATTTTTCTCAACGTGGCCTGCAACAACCTGAGAATCTGTTTTGATCAGGATTTTTTGTACTCCCATTGCTCTTGCCTTGCGGGCCCCAAAGAATCTTGCTTCATATTCCGCGATGTTATTTGTGCATCTAAATTCTAGTCTTGCTGCGTATTTCATCTTGATGCCTGACGGCTTAGTTATTATTGCTGCTACACCAGCCCCTGAAGAGCCCCATGCTCCATCACAATTCATTGTCCATTCTTGTTAAGACAAAGTCCACTCTTGATGATCTTTTTTTATCTTCGTAGGTTGTTGCCGGTGTCCAATCGAGATAAAATCTGCCAATACCTGTGACTTTATTGTCGTTCTCTTCTCAAATTCGATGAAATATTGTGATATTTCAGCTGCCCATTTGCTAAGCCTTCCGGAAGATTTTACAACTTTAGAGTACGTCTTTGAGTGGTTGATTTGTTGGGATTCTTACTTTGTGCGCCAAGAAGTAATGCTTCAATTTTCTTGTTGCCATGAGTACTGCATATGCTATCTTCTCTCAATCTCCGAATAGAACATTTTTGAGCCGAGAGGGCTTCGGAGACAAAGTATATTGGTTCTTGTTTCTTCGCATGGTCTTTTCTCTTTCTTGTACCAAGACTGCACTTACAGCTTTCTCGGATCTTTGAGATGTACAAAAGTAACTCTTGATCAACGTTTGGTGTAGTTAATGTTGAAGGATTTGAAAGATACTTCTTTATTTCTTCAAAAGCTTTTTGTTGCTCTTCTCCCCGTGTGAAGTTTGTCTTCGCTCCTTTGAGCGCTTCAAAATTGGAAAGCTTTTTCTGCTGACTTTGATATGAACCTATTCAGCGAAGCCAATCTTCTGTTAGTTTTGGATGTCTTCGATGTTCTTTGAAATTTCTGTTTGCATGATTGCTTTTATCTTCTCCTCGGATTTGGGTCAATGCCTTTTGCTGAAACTATACATCCGAGGATCTTGCCCTTTTGCACACCAAGGTACATTTCTCAGGATTGAGTTTGATATTTGATTTTCTCAAATTTTCAAATGTTTGCTTCAAATCTTTGATGTGGTCTTCACGCTTTTCTTGCTTTTTTACTATTATGTCGTCAACATATGCCAGCAGATTGTCTCCGATTTGATCTTTAAGTGCTACCGAAGTCATTCGATGAAGCTTGACCCGGCAATGCGAAGCCCCTCCGCCATTCTTTTGGAAACAATAAGTTCCAAATGGTGTGATGAAACTTGTCTTTTTCTTCATCTTCTTTCTTCATATAAATTTGATGATATCCCGAGAAGCAATCAAGGAAACTCAGCATTTCACTTCCTTGCAGCTTGATCGACTAATGTGTCGATTCTTGGTAACGGAAGTTGTCTTTTGGACCAGCTTTATTGAGATCTGTAAAGTCTATGCACATTCTCCATTTTCCATTGCTTTTCTTCACCATCACAATATTTGCTAGCCAAGTTGTGAATTGGACTTCTCTTATGACCTTCACAAGCAAGCAATCTCACGTACTTCAGCCTTCTCGCGAGCTATTGTTCTATCTTCGGAGATTTTTCACAACTTTTGTTTCTTTGGTTTGTAACTTGGGTCGATGTTTAGGCGATGCTCGATAATGTCTCTGCTGACTCCTTCTAGGTCTTTTGCTGACCATGCGAAGACATCTTGATTGCTTCTTAGAAAGCTTATCAACTGTTCTTCCTCTTCTTTTGCTAGATTGGCTCCTATGATGACTTTCTTGTCTGTTACCATTGGATCTAACAAAACTTCTTTGGTTTCTGCCTTGGAGCATGTCTTTGCTTTCTTTTGTGACTTCGCGTTCTCTGTCATGTCTTCTTCTTCTTCGATTTCTTCTATGGCCAGGACATTTCTTTAAGCTGGAGTTGAATCTTTTTCAATGTTTCTTGCTTCCGTTTGATTTCCGTGGATTGATATTGGTCCATTGATTGCTGGAACCTTCATGCATAAGTAGGAGTAGTTTATCACAGCCTCGAAGATGTTTAGGCTTCCTCTCCCGAATATTGCATTGTATTGGCTATGCATTTCAACAACATCAAATGCTACTTGCTCTGTTCTTGCATTGCTTTGCGTTTTGAAGGATACGGGCAGCACAATTCTTCCAATTGAATTTATCCTTTTTCCGCCGAAGCCAACCAGTGGATATTCTGCTCTTCCCAAGTTTTGTCTTTTGATTTGCATTGCATCCAGTGTTGATGCGAAGAGTATGTCCGCGGAGCTTCCTCCATCCACTAAGATCTTCGTAACATCCCAACCATCAATATTTGCTTCTATGACCATGGCGTCCATGTGTGGATAGTCTTTAAGTTTCATGTCTTGCTCTGTGAATATGATTGGTTGGTGTGACCATCTTGTTTTCTTGTAAGGTCCCTCCATTGTTATTGCGTTGACTCTTCTAAAATAGTTTCTTCTCTCGTTGTTGGTTGCATGCTCTATGCTGTTCCCTCCACAGATTGTCATTATTCTCCCTCTGCTTGCTGTTGAAACAGCCGGTGAGCCGTTGTTTTGAACATTTGGTGTGTTATTTGCCACCGAAGCTTCAGGCTGTAAACTTTGTATTTGTCCCCATTGTGGCGGAGCCATTGCCAATGGTTGACAATTGTATATTGGGGGTGGTCCTGGTAGCACTTGTTGGTTGTAACTTGGATCAAAGTATGCCTAATTATGCGAAGTGCTTGCTTGAGACAAAAAGTTTATTGATCTTTGATTTTCCAGCGATTTGCTCTCTTGTTGTAATTGCTCTATGCTTTTCTTCACCATTGGGCACATTTTTTATGTGTGTCCAGCCCCTTTGCCATGGATGATGCAATACATTTCTTCAGGCTTTAGAATTCTTCTTTCCCCGAATCTTTGATTGAAACCTCCTCTTTGGCTGTTATTGAAGTTTTTGTTGTTGTACTGGCTTCGCTGGTTATTTTGTGCTTGAATATTATCTTCGCTTTGCTCATTGTTAATTTGGTTCACGCGAAGTGGTGGTTGATATTGATGGTGGTATGGTCTTCGCTCGAAATTTTGTGGCCTGAATTGATTGTTTGTCTTCGCTTGATTTCTTTGTGCATTCTCTTCTTCGGTCTTTTTCCTGAAATCATCGTCTGATCGTGCATATTTTTGAATTTCTTCGTATAGTTGAGCAACAGTTGTTGGTCTCTCTCTTTTGAGATGCGAAGACAATTGTCCGGCTCTAAGGCCCCTGATTGCAGCAATGATGACGACTTCGTCTGATACTTCTGGAATTTGGGTCTTCATTTGGATGAATCTCTTATAGTATTGAATTATTGGTTCTTTCGGGTATTGCTTGATGTCGAACAAATCATCACTTGTTAAGCTTGTGTGTTGGAATCCTTGGAAATCAACTAACAAAGTTGTTCTGAGTTGTTCCCAACTTTTGAGGGATCTTGGCTTGAGCGAAGCATACCTTTTCTGAGCTGGTCCTTTCATTGCCACGATAAGTGCCTTTGCTAGTGTTTTATCATCTCCTCCTCTTGATTCAACAGATGCTTCAAAGCTCATCAAGAATTGCCTTGGATCCGCCAAACCTTCATAAGTTGGTATGACGTTGAACTTGAAGCCTTTTGGCCATTTTGCCATTTGTAAGTCCACCGATAATGGAGATCCCGGGTCGATTGTGACTATTGCCTTTTCATTGCTTTGATTTGTTTTTGACTTCGTTTGTTATGATAACTTCACGATCTTGATCATTGAGTTCTTCATTCAATCTTTTTAGCTCGCCCAGCTTCCTCTATTCTTTGCTTCAAAGTATTTTCTCTGGTTCTAGCTTTGCAAGCCTCAAGTTCTTTCTGTTTTTTGATCAATTCTTCTTCTAGTTCTTGCAACTTTCTTGCCTCTTCGCTTTGATCTTAGTGGGGAATGACTTCTTTGGAGACGTTGTCTCCGCTTGTTCTTGGTACTTCATTCTCTGTTGTTGTTGTGTCCTCGGCAACGCTTGCTGACTTGTTCTTGGGAGGCCTCCCCATGATTTCTTGATGGCCGTGGGATAGATTGTTGCTCACACAAACGGTAGGCGCCAAGATGTTGGGTGAATGCTCAACACAACATGTTATTGATGATGAAATGGTTTACAAAGTGGCCATTCAACATGGCTTTTTACAAAAGGATGTCGGGGGGTATTTATAGTCCCCCGGCCGTGGTTGTCTTAAAACACTAAGAATTCTAAATTGATATTTTACAAATTGTTCTTCCTGGCGGAGATACATCCTTTATCTTCGCAGGGCTTTCAAAGGCAACATTTAGCTTCGCAATGCTTCTTGTCCCTTTGTAGTTGTCTCAGTGACTTCGCAGCGAAGTCCTCGTGGTCATCTTCGCTGGATTCCTGGCTCATTCTTTCTCATTTTTGTTCTTGCCTTTCTTTTTTATGAAGCTAAAGCCTTCTTATGGCCATCTTCGATATAGAACTTTGTCTTTGTTCTCATAAGTATCCTAAATTTTTCAAAGTTTGGGACGAAAGTTAAATGAAACCAAAGTTAGATCCCAACAAAGAGGTCGACATAGAGATTTTTAGATTGGAATTCCAAGATTTCACTCAAAACACGTCCCACTTTGAGATCTATGACAAGTGATTCTTAGAAAAACTCTCTAATGGTCTACTTATTAAAATATAGGTTTTCTAGGGTGACGCATTTGATTCCATAACAAATAAAGTATCTAGCTCGATTCTATAGACAGATTGGAAACCTCTATTTGTTTTGAGTTCGCGCTGAAATCAGCACCAGCAATCCCTAATATCACATCCAGAAACATATATTAACGGTTGGGGAACGCAATGTAATTGATCCTACCATCATCTAACCTATCCACCCTAACTCCTATGTACCTTTCATGTCATTCCCCTTCTTGTTTTAAGATGCGTAGGTCGACATTACGTAGATTTTTCGGTGGAATTCCAAGATTTCACTCTAAACACGTCCTACTTTGAGGCCTATGACAAGTGATTCTTAGAAAAATTCTCTAATGGTCCACTTTTTCAAATTTAGGTTCTCGAGGGTGAGGCATTTGATTTCACAACCGCGAAAATGTCTAGCTCGATTCTATAGCCGGATTGGAAACCTCTCCTTGTTTTGAGTTCAAGCTGAAATCAGCGCAACAGTCCCTAATGTCACATCCGTAAAACATATATTAACGGTTGGGGAACGCAATTTAATTGATCCTACCATCATCTAACCTATCCACCCTAACTTCCTATGTACCTCCCGTGTCGTTCCCTTCTTGTTTCGGTATCTAGGTCGACACAGAGATTTTCGGTGGAATTTGCAAGATTTCACTCAAAACTCGTCCTACTTTGAGGCCTATGACAAGTGATTCTTAGAAAAAAACTCTCTAATAGTCCACTTATTAAAATATAGGTTTTCTAGGGTGAGGCATTTGATTCCACAACCGCGAAAGTATCTAGCTCGATTCTATAGCCTGATTGGAAACCACTATTTGTTTTGAGTTCGCGCTGAAATCAGCGCCAGCAGTCCCTAATGTCACATCCAAAAAACATATATTAATGGTTGGGGAACGCAAAGTAATTTATCCTACCATCATCTAACCCATCCACCCTAACTTCCTATGTACCTTTTGTGTCGTCCCCTTCTTGTTTTGGTACGTAGGTCGACCGAAGATTTTTAAATTGGAATTCTAAGATTTCCTCTAAACACGTCCTACTTTGAGGCCTATGACAAGTGATTCTTAGAAAAACTCTCTAATAGTCCAATTATTAAAATATAGGTTTTCTAGGGTGAGGCATTTGATTCCACAACCGCGAAAGTATCAAGCTCGATTCTATAGCCCGATTGGAAACCTCTATTTGTTTTGAGTTCACGCTGAAATCAGCGCCACCGTCCCTAAATGTCACATGCGTAAAACATATATTAACGGTTGGGAACGCAATGTAATTGATCCTAGCATCATCTAACCTATCCACCCTAACTTCGTATGTATCTTTTACGTGTCGTTTCCCTTCTTGTTTTGGTAGACACGTAGATTTTTAGTGGAATTCCAATATTTCACTCTAAACACGTGCTACTTTGAGGCCTATGACAAGTGATTCTTAGAAAAACTCTCTAATGGTCCACTTCTTCAAGTTTAGGTTCTCTAGGCTGAGGTATTTGATTCCACAACCGCGAAAAAGTCTTGCTCGATTATAGCCGGATTGGAAACTTCTCTTTGTTTTGAGTTCACGGTAAAATCGGCGCTAGCAGTCCCTAATGTCACATCCAGAAATATATATTAACGGCTTGGGAACGAATGTAATTGATCCTACCATTATCTAACCTATCCACCCTAACTCCTTTGTACCTTTCATGTCGTTCCCCTTCTTGTTTTGCATGACGTTGGTCGACACAGAGATTTTTGGTGGAATTCAAAGATTTCACGCTAAACATGTTCTACAATGAGGCCTATGACAAGTGATTCTTAGAAAAACTCTCTAATGGTCCACTTATTCAAGTATAGGTTTTCTAGGGTGAGGCATTTGATTCCACAATCACGAAAGTGTCTAGCTCGATTCTATTGCCAGATTGGAAACCTCTCTTTGTTTTGAGTTCGCGCAGAAATCAGCGCCAGCAGTCCCTAATGTCACATCCGTAAACATATATTAACGGTTGGGGAACGCAATGTAATTGATCCTACCATCATCTAACCTATCCACTCTAACTTCCTATGTACCTTTCGTCTTTTGTTCCCCTTCTTGTTTCGAACGTAGGTCGACCACGAGAGATTTTCGTGGAATTCCAAGATTTCACTCTAAACACGTGCTACTTTGAGGCCTATGACAAGTGATTCTTAGAAAAACTCTCTAATGGTCCACTTCTTCAAATTTAGGTCCTCTAGGGTGAGGCATTTGATTCCACAACCGGAAAAAAAGTGTAGCTCGATTCTATAGCGGATTGAAAACCTCTCCTTGTTTTTGAGTTCACGCTGAAATCAGCGCCAACAATCTCTAATGTCACATCCGAGAAACATATATTAACTATTGGGGAACACAATGTAATCGATCCTACCATCATATAACCTATCCAGCCTAACTTCCTATGTAACTTTCGTGTCGTTCCCCTTCTTGTTTCGGTATGTAGGTCGACAGAGATTTTCGATGGAATTCCAAGATTTCACTCTAAACAAGTGCTACTTTGACGCCTATGACAAGTGATTCTTAGAAAAACTCTCTAATGGTCCACTTATTCAAATATAGGTTTTTCTGGGGTGAGGCATTTGATTCCACAATCGCGAAAGTGGCTAGCTCGATTCTATAGCCAGATTGCAAACATCTCTTTGTTTTTAAGTTGGCTTGAAATCAGCGCCCGAGGCCCCTAATGTCACATCCGGAAACATATATTAACGGTTCGGGAACGCAATGTAATTGATCCTACCATCATCTAACCTATCCACCCTAACTTCCTATGTACCTTTCGTGCTGTTCACCTTCTTGTTTCGGTACATAGGTCGACACAGAGATTTTCGGTGGAATTCCAAGATTTCACTCTAAACACGTCCTACTTTGAGGCCTATGACAAGTGATTCTTAGAAAAACTCTCTAATTGTCCACTTCTTCAAATTTAGGTCCTCTAGGGTGAGGCATTTGATTCCACAACCGGAAAAAAGTGTAGCTCGATTCTATAGCCGGATTGGAAACCTCTCCTTGTTTTGAGTTCACGCTGAAATCAGCGCCAACAATCTCTAATGTCACATCCAGAAACATATATTAACTATTGGGGAACACAATGTAATCGATCCTACCATCATATAACCTATCCAGCCTAACTTCCTATGTAACTTTCGTGTCGTTCCCCTTCTTGTTTCGGTACGTAGGTCGATAGGGATTTTTGATGGAATTCAAAGATTTCACTCTAAACATGTTCTACATTGAGGCCTATGACAAGTGATTCTTAGAAAAGCTCTCTAATGGTCTACTTATTCAAGTATAGGTTTTCTAGGGTGAGGCATTTGATTCCACAATCGCGAAAGTGTCTAGCTTCTAGGGTGAGGCATTTGATTCCACAAACATACTAAACTAAATATATAATCATAATAAGCATGCAAACATATAAATAAGAATATAATCATTAAATAGAATAAAGTCATAGCAATTGTATTCTAGCTAAATACTTACAATGGTGAATACAAGAGAGAAGCCACGAGAAGCTTCGGCTCCCGCTACTTCTTGACAATCGGAATTCAAGACAATACTTGACTTCCTCTACAACTAGCCTAGATAGCTATTGCTCTTGTTATGGTGGAACTAGGGCTTAAGGTCTTGACTTGGGGTCTTGATGATGGACTTGATATGGAGTAGAATGACTTAGGGTTTTGCCCAGGGGTCAGGGGGTCTTGTTATATAGCCCCGGAGGATGCACGAGAGCCCTTGGATCAAACCGACCTTGATGGATGGACTAGATTGCTCCTCATAGGCGGTGGTGAACCGACCTTGAATCGGTGACGGGGGGGCCCCACCGAGGCGGCCCGCTGGCTCTCCCCGGTGGGCCCCACCTTCCTACGGAGCTCTCTGGTCTCTTTCGGAATGTTCTTGTGTAGGTTCCACGTTGGGTTCGCGTCCGCGGATCGTCTTTATGTCGTAGGGCTTGCAAACTCTTGGGCATTTTCTCGCTTAAATCCCCGAAAAATATATAAATCACCAAAACTAGTGGAATCATGTTAGTCAAGCCCTATACTATGTTAATATTCATTTTAAGCCCTTATTTTCATTTTAAAACCTCTATATTTTATGCTATAAGGTATACCAACAAGCTCCCCCAAAAACTTACCTCTTGCTAGTCCCTAGCAAGACTATGTTGGATCGAGGGAGTTCTTTAACGCTTTCACACCTCGTAAGTACACATGCTTTCAAACAAAATTTCATCTCCTGGATAAGGAATAAACTCTTTTCGACTTCCAACTTACCCATATTACCTTTAATCATGGAGCTTGTAGCTTTTTCTTGTGATCTTGGGCAATTGAAAGATAGAACAATCAAGTCAAGCACTAGATCTCAAACTCTTTGTTCAACAATCATTCTGAGTTTCTTGCTAATTTTCGAAATAAAACTCAAAGTTCCTTCAAGTATGACCCTTTCAAGTCTCTCATATGTGGTAATGGTGAATCCTTACTAAGGCAATAAGGTTGTTTTGCCTTTCTCTCATAATATGTGGTATTTTTTTGGACTAAAGGCAAGTAGGACACTATGCCTTTTCTCTCTCACCCTATATCTAAAGCTTATATCCGGAGTTCATAGGTGGGGAGAAAACTAAATCTACTTGCTAAGCATATATTGTAAGTTCAAACAATGGATCCGAGGTTACGAGTCACACTGATGCATGTGCATGATGGAATGAAATGAATATGATGGTAGGTGTGAATGGAATGAATATGATGAGAAAAAGTCTAATTCTATTCTAGCTCTCTTGAAAAGTCATTTCTCTTTCTTGAAAAACACTTGAGAGAACCTTTGGGTTGCACTTTTTTCTTTTTTTTTTTTTTTATGGAGAGGCGGGCATCTAAGTACCCATTGTTTTCAGCCGGACACTTGTCCATTTTTTTTAACTCTCCTTTTATTCTCTTTTTTTCTTTTTAGGGAGGTAGGCTCTACTCGCTTGAGTAGGACACTTGTCCATTATTCATCTCCCTCTCTCTTTTCTCTTTCTTTTCCTTTTTTTTTAAATAAGACAACCCAAGTCTCTTTTTGCAATAAACTTTTGGGAGGTAGACAAGAGCTTTATAAGATTGTTGACTAAAATGGAATATTTTTGGTTGATCTTCTCCCCGAGACAGGAGTGGAACATATTTGGTGGATGTATATGTATAGTAGATGCGTACTTCGGGTTAGAAGCATATATATATATATATGAGTGGAGTCTAGTGGAATGAAATATATGCGTGGTAGATGGATGGAGTGTACATCAGCATGACATGTTTCTAAGGGTTAGACAAAGGTTGAACAAACTCAATGCAAAACAAACAACCTATATATATAAAAAGGTTTTCCTTATCTATGGAGCATGTATATATGGCTCGTAGGAGTTTCAACACTCACATACGGAACTTATCATGTATATTTGTATAATTTTCAAAAGATAAATCTCCAAAAATCTAGTGTCACTAGGAGCAAGAGAAATAGCAGCTCAAAACTTTCATATATCATATCCGTCAATTACCTAGACTCTAGAGCAAGCATTTGCAATCCATAGATTTCAGGTTTAGAGTAAATTTCAAGTCAAAGCAGTTTTACATTTAAGCTTTGAGAGAAATTAAGCTTGAAAGCTAGGTACTTGAAAGACATTACTACGGAGCAACTATTCATCATCTCCTTTATTATTTTTATGTATTTAGTTGAGCAAAAGCATAAAGGTGTACACTCTCTCTTGATCATTTATTCATACTATAGCAAAGACTCTGTAAAGATTATATAAAGACTCACTTTCGAAGCAAACTAAAAGCAAACCAAATATCTAGCTAATAATAATAGTAGTAGTAGAGATACTTATCGGGATAAGTGGGGGTGCTCTCCCCAAGCTAGATTGGAATATCGGGTTGATGATATGGGGGTTGAGGTAGATGGTGACAAAGTGGTGTCGTTTCATTATGTCTCTTTTCCTTCGAAATCCTGCTAAACTCAAATAGACAACAAAGCTAGTGGAACTTGATTATGGGTTAGAGTTTAGCCACGTTGCTTTTGTTACCCGAGATCTTAGCATGAAATATATTTTTTTGGATTTTCTTATTTTGTATGCAAAAGAAGATAAAGAACTTATGAATGCATTTTTATTTTATTTTTATGCCACCACAGCAAGTATCTCTGAAGGTGTTAAGCCTTAGATTTACTCACATGGGGCTTTAAGCTTTTTAAACATGCAAAGCACTAAATATTTTTATTGTCTTTTCTAATGCAATTTAGAAAGGGAAATATGCAATGCTGGGAATTAAATATGGGTAACTTACCGAATTACCTTTCGGCGAAGGTTCGAGGGATTTAAAGTCCTCCGAACAAGACTTTTCTTGTTTCTCTCATTACTCCCAAGGTATGTCGGTGGTCACAATTGGGGGTTTCTGGTAATTCAATCGATATTTCTTACGATGGTGTAATTGGGTCACCTCTTTCTCACTCCATTGTTCCTTCTTCGGAGTGGTAGGTTTTCTACTTCTTCTAAGGATGATTCAGGTGTAAGGGACTTTTACCTTTTTAGCTTTTAATTCTTTTCTAGCTTCTTCTAGCAAGGAGAAAACTTGTTGGTCTCTATTCCACCAATACTCATTGCGTGCTTCTTCATAATCTTCCCATGATTCTCCTAGTTCTTCGGAGAACTCATTGCTTGTGAGACAAAGCTGTCTTTCCGGTGAAAGTCGAGCAAGTTTTTCCTTGATGTATGTTGAATCTTCCTTTACTTTTACATTCAATTTCTTCATGGCTTCTTTGTGTGCCTTAATATGATGCCCCATTATTGAATCTGCTTTGGTACCTTAGTGTGATTTTTCTGGATTCATGATCCATTGCTTCTTTTGACAGCGTCTTCGTGCTGACCTGTTCCTCTTTGGCTGTTCATAATTAGTATAACTGTTGAAATGCAAGCGTACCTTCTCTTTAGGGAATTGGAAGTGGATCTCCCCTGTTCTCATATAGATGATGGCGCATGTAGTGTTGAGGAATGGTCTCCCCAAGACTATTGGTGGATCCTGTTCTTCTCCCATGTCCATGACTAAAAAGTCGGATGGGACATAGTGATCATTTATTTTCACAGGTACATCTTTAGCAATTCCTTCTGGGTACCAAAAAGACTGGTCCGCCATCTGCAGCTGTAAATATGTTGGGTGCAAAGGCATCTTACCAAATATCATTTCATACGTTACCTTTCCCATTAGGTTGATGTCGGAGCCCGTGTCACAATAAGTGTTATAGAAATTCCATTGGTTAATAGAACAATGTATGGTAGGGGCTCCTGGATCATCTAACTTTTGTAGCATTGGAGATTTAAGTGAATGGTCGTTTTACGAGCGTGCACGATTAATCATCATTACCTTTGTAGGTCAGTGCCTTCTTATTTCTGTTCTTGTTCTTCTTGGCCTTATTCATTGGCTCTCGCTGGCATCTCATAGATGTATGGTGTTCTTGGTTGAGCAGGGGAGGAATTTTTCTTGTTTCTGAAATAAAATGTCCTCTTTCTCCCCTTGACTTCAAAACAAATCTTTGCACTGTTGGCATAGAGGATTGCCTTGGTTGTGTTCAAGAAGGGTCGGCCCAATATAATTGGAGCCTTCTCATCTTCCCCTGTTTCAATTACTGCAAAATCCGCAGGCACATATGCGTTTCCAAAACTAATGCAAACATCTCTAAGTATACCCATTGGGTAGCATAGTGACTGGTCTGCAAGTAAGCTGCAAGCATATAGATGTATATAATAATGGTCTACCATGAATTTTCTCATAAATTACATTAGGCATTAGGTTGACGCTTGAACCAAAATCACAAAGTGCATTCTTGAATTCATGTGGTCCTATCTGAATGGTGATGACTGGCCTCCCTGGATCTCCTTTCTTAGGTGGTAGAGAGTCATCTAGCCAATCACTTCTGAGGTAGTCCGTGTGAAAATGACCTGCATTATATATATCGACAAGATTTGCGGTTTCTACTTCCTTCGGGTTGGCTCGCATCTCACCTGGTAAGGTTAGTTCCATAGAATTTGCCAATCTAGAAAGTTGATCCTCTATCATTTTATTAAAGCTATGTTGATTTTTAATTGCTGAAGAAAAAACTATCCATTCTATTATTTATGGTTTCTAATATTTTGTCATTGGAGGCTAATTTTCTAGCTAAATTTTCCATAGCTTTTCCTTGGGTTAAAACTAAATCTCTTAAAGAAGGTTGATTGAAACTAGTAAAGTTATTGCCTTGATAATTACCTTGGAAGTTACCTTGGAAGCTTGGCCTCTGTTGGTTCCATCCAAGATTCTCGTGGAGGACGGTAGTTGTTCTTTGTTATTGATATAGTGTACCTCCTCTCTATTTCCCCGGGCAACTCTTGCCCATGTGGCCGATGTTGCCACATTCTTCACATGTCATGCGAGAGTCGAATTGCATGACAAATCCTTGGTTCAGATCTCTATCCTCAAGTTTCTTCATTATAAAGGTCCATTTTGGCGGGGCGGGCATGTCTACCTCTTTTCAGGTAGTGCGTTCCACTTGTTCTTTTTCGCGGGTTGGGCGATCTTCATTCCAACCGTGGTTGGAAGCCATCTTTTCCACAAGTTCTGTAGCCTTGGAGATTGTAAGTGAAAGGAAAGCACCTCTGGCTGCGGCATCCATTGTCTCACGGGTACTTTCGTGGTGAGCCCATGATAGAAAGTCTGCATGAGTAACCACTTCTCCATCCCATGGTGTGGACATTCGAGATGTATTCTTGGAAGAGCTCCCACGCTTCTGTGACAGATTCATCGTGCTGTTGTTGAAAATTTGAAATCTTTTCCCCTCAAGGCATTGGTCTTGCCAATTGGGAAAAATTTTGCTAGGAAGGCAATGGAGCAAAGTGACCACGCGTCGTATTCTTCTCTTTATTGGCGTAGAACCATCTGCCGCTTTCCCCAAAAAGTGAGAATGGGAAAAGGCGAAGTAGGATTGCATCTCTTGGTATATTTTTTTGATGGTGAAAGTCTTTGCAAATCTCCGTGAAGTGTTGGAGATGAGCACTAGCATCTTCGTGTGCCTTTCCGCAAACCGGCTGGCTTGCACCATGTTAATAAGTCCAGGCTTGAGTTCGGCTACGATCTCCAATCTCAACTTCCGGTCCAAAGGCGAACATTGGCGTAGTTGGAGCAGAAAAACTCATGAAGCATCTTATCGACCATAGCCTCAAACCACGCGTGATAGGCTCGCCTCGATCGATCAACGTCCGAACCCAGGGTGTTGGTGTCTTTCTAAGTCCGGATCTTGCCCTTCGATTAATACTTACGGATCGTCTATATAATTTTTCCTGACGATTACTCCAATTCATTCATTTACCCCCGCATAAGATAAAAACAAGTAGACAAACAAGGGTAAGCCTTGTTTGAGTAGTTGATAATGGGTCCTCGATACATTACGTGATGCAAGTGATATCAATCTATCCATGTATGTGTGTTTAGGTTTGGCTAGCACCCTTCCTTCCTCGGCAACGGCGCCAGAAATGCTTGTTGACATCTCTAACGCGATCCATATCTAGGGGCGGCGCCCGGAAATGTATAAATGGTATCTATCTAATAAGTTAGCTTGGATGTGGAGTTCGTGTTTGAAATCAGCGCCGGCAAATCCCTAATGTCACATCTAGAAACATATATTAACGGTTGGGGAACACAATGTAATTGATCCTACCATCATCTAACCTATCCACCCTAACTTCCTATGTACCTTTAGGTGTCGTTCCCTTCTTGTTTTGATGCACGTAGGTCGACCACGAGAGATTTTTCGGTAGAATTCCAAGATTTCACTCTAAACACGCCCTACTTTGAGGCCTATGACAAGTGATTCTTAGAAAAACTCTCTAATCGTCCACTTCTTCAAATTTAGGTTCTCTAGGGTGAGGCATTTGATTCCACAACCGCGAAAAGTGTAGCTCCATGTTGACATCTCTAACGCGATCCATATCTAGGGCGGCGCCGAAATGTATAAATGGTATCTATCTAATAAGTTAGCTTGGATGTGGAGTTAATCTCACATTCGAATAAAAGTTAGAGCGGAGAGTTAATAAAGTTAGACGGAATTAGTTATGGTGTATGACTCAGAACATTATCGATGGTGGAGTTAATCTCACCATGATAGACACAAAAAGCTGTACCACACATTCTAGCATTGCCTACGAAACTAGTTTATCACCCTAGCTCACAACGCTAAAAGAAATGCGTGAACGGATATTCTTTATATGACACTTGAAACTCTTGCAATAATAATATAATTCTGGTATCCGCAAAAGCGCCTTTATAGAATTACCCAATTGTAGCACTTCACCGTGAGTCTATCCGGGTATCGTATTTATATTCTACCGAAAAGGAGATGGGTAGGCTATGGGTAGGTTGATGATTTAATGATGATTCACCGGGCAATGGTGTAATGTAGAGTAAACCATATGCATCATACTAAACTCAAACTAGGTAAGTCACAAGATAATGATAAATAATAATAATAATAATAATGATAATAACATCCAAGTCAAAGATAATGGTATGCCACTAGATGGTGTCATAACAGGCTAATATCATGGTATAGGTAGAATAGGATGGAATATTCCTAAGTTACTCCTAATTACATGTCAATGCATACTACAATTAGTGCAATACATCTAGTCATCATCGTTGTGAAAGCATTATATCTACACATGGTGAATATTACTAAGGAAGATTAGGAACAAAACCAACCTACCAAAGTAACAAAGCTCAACTAGCCCTACATTCGGGGTGGACTCCAAAGGACTCAATGGGAGTATCACATCCACGATCTACCACACATCCTCGAATATAGGGTGATGTCAGCAGGCAAACGTTGTATAAACACCACGCGTTTACACATTGTCGACCACCCACATAGTGATCATCTAAATAAAAGCATGGAAACATATAAGACAAACATACTAAACTAAATATATAATCATAATAAGCATGGAAACATATAAATAAGAATATAATCATTAAATAGAATAAAGTCATAGCAATTGTATTCTAGCTAAATACTTCTGATGGTGAATACAAGAGAGAAGCCACGAGAAGCTTCGGCTCTCGCTACTTCTTGACAATCGAATTCAAGACAATACTTGACTTCCTCTACAACTAGCCTAGATAGCTATTGCTCTTGTTATGGTGGAACTAGGGCTTAAGGTCTTGACTTGGGGTCTTGATGATGGACTTGATATGGAGTAGAATGACTTAGGGGTTTTGCCCAGGGGTCGGGGGTCTTGTTATATAGCCCCTGGAGGATGCACGAGAGCCCTTGGATCAAACCGACCTTGATGGATGGACTAGATTGCTCCTCATAGGCGGTGGTGAACCGACCTTGAATCGGAGGTCGACGGGGGGGCCCCACCAGGCGACGCCGCCGCTTCGCTCGCCGGTGGGCCCCCACCTTCCTTCCGGTGCTCTCCTCGGTCTCTTACGAATGTTCTTGTGTAGGTTCCACGTTGGGTTACGTCATGGATACGTCTTTATGTCGTAGGGCTTGCAAACTCTTGGGCATTTTCTGTTTAATCCCCGAAAAATATATAAATCACCAAAACTAGTGGAATCATGTTAATCAAGCCCCTATACTATGTTAATATTCATTTTAAGCCCTTATTTTCGTTTTAAAAACCTCTATATTTTATGCTATAAGGTATACCAACACTCGATTTCTATAGCCGGATTGGAAACCTCTCCTTGTTTTTTGAGTTCATTTGAAATCAGCGCCAACAATCTCTAATGTCACATCCGAAAACATATATTAACTATTGGGGAATGCAATGTAATTGATCCTACCATCATATAACCTATCCACCCTAACTTCCTATGTAACTTTAGTGTCGTTCCCCTTCTTGTTTGGGTACGTAGATCGATAAAGATTTTTGATGGAATTCCAAGATTTCACTCTAAACAAGTGCTACTTTGAGGCCTATGACAAGTGTTTCCTAGAAAAGCTCTCTAATGGTCCACTTATTCAAATATAGGTTTTCTTGGGTGAGACATTTGATTCCACAATCACGAAAGTGTCTAGCTCGATTCTATAGCCAGATTGGAAACCTCTCTTTGTTTTGAGTTCGTGCTGAAATCAGTGCCAACAAAATCCCTAATGTTACATCCGGAAACATATATTAACGGTTGCGGAACGCAAGTAATTGATCCTACCATCATCTAACCTATCCACCATAACTTCCTGATGAGGACATGATCAAGCTCAGATATGACCGTGATAACCACTCCAAAACTAAAGGTGAATCAACTCTATTGCAAGTTTAGATTTGATACATTTGAACAGTTGTTGCTGCACCATGATCTTTGTGTGTTTTCCTTTTCGAATTACTTACATGGATCAAGGGAAGGGTTGACTTCACCTATAAAGCATGGAAGATTAATGAAGTTGATTGGGGGCTAATCCAAGAACAATGAAGAGGATCGTGAAGAGAATAACCATGAAGAATTTGGGCGAGGACATCACCTATGTTTAGCGAACAGCCATGCATCCTTGTTGGCATGAAGAACTTGGAACCAAGGACGTCCACCACCTATTTTTGTCCATTTGGCCGTGAAGAACATGGAGGAGGACATCACCTATATTTTGCTAACAACCATGCACCCAGTTGGCTTGGAGCCGTGAATAAATTGGAGAAAGACAAAAGCCATGTTTAGACAATAAACATGCCTTCCACACAATAACCACGGGATCACTAGTCGCCACGCATCGTGGTTGTCGGATCACCCAACACCATGACATTTCCTTTCATCACCAATTCATTACTTAACGCTCCTAGAGCTCGCACTTTCTCTTTGGGTTTTGTTTCGTTGTAAGTTTAGCCATTGCTACTTCCTTGTAGACGCGTGTGTCGACTAGACCATCCGCTCTACTTGATTCAGAACCCACATTTGTAATTTCAGATTGAGTAGCATCTCCATATTTGCAATTGAGTTGCTTGTTCTACCAGTTCTTGCATGTTCTTCGATTGCTTGCAGGAATTACCCTAGTGGTTTGGTTGGTCGTGCATCCACAAGATCGCGTGATCAACCGCTGGAATTGGTGTATCGATCGCTAAGGCGCAGTCTTGGAAGGCTGTAGTCGGGCCGTGAACGCCGCCTCCATCCCCAAATCGATTTATCCCCACCCTCTCACCGAAAGATCGGGAACTAACCCCAGTGGTTCTCATCCGTTGGTAATCGAGCAAAAGGTTTATCGGTGAGAGATTTCCAATTATTCATATTATTATTAAATTCTATAGTCCGGAAAAAAGCCTACAAAAATTAGTAGATTACTTTACTTGCAATCATATAAACTCTTTGAGGCATTACTAGTACTACTTAATTTGGGCTTGTTGAATCGTGGTTGCATCGGTTCTGTCAAGTTGCTGGTTTTAGTTTTAGTCCTTTAGAGTTTCGAGTTCTTGTCACTTGTTTTTTTGTTACCATCAATCATATACATCTCTGCTTCCATCATTGTCAACATATACATATTTATTTATTTCACCAGATACATCTCTATTTTTCTATCAACATCTTTTGCTACTCCATAATCAACACCCTTATTTTTTTTTACACCAGCAAAGTCCTCCACTTGAAAACATTGCATGCTCCCTTCCTTCCACCACTTACAGGCCGCACAAACATTGCATGCTCCTTCCCTATCCTATTTTTAGCACCTCTGCAATCCTTACAGGGCTGCAAACATTGCATGTTGTTTCCTATGCACGCAATCATCCGCTATTCTTAGCACCTCTCCATTGCAATCCTTTTTGTTCCTTATACATGCGCAACACCACATGCATTTTTATTTACACCATCAAAATCTCATTTTAATTATACAAAATCTCATTTCGATATACATAGGCAAAAGCTAAGTGTCTAGTTCTATTATTGGCACTCTTGAAAAAAAAAAATAGACAGAAAAGAAAAGCAAAAGAAAAGAAAAGAAAAAAGCAGTAAGAGAACAAAAAATCAGAAAGAAAGAAAAAGAAAGAGAGAAAAAGAGTGATTTCTTAATGTTCTTGTGCCTGATTCCCACTCTACTATGATTTCATTTGTGTCCAGGCTCAAGCGTCTCTAGCACGGTCTAGCCTAGGACCAGCACAGTACCGCCGTTGAACGATTATTCACTTGCTTTTATAACTAATGTGGTGCTAGTTCATTCCTTATTTCAGCCCACCTATAGCTCCACATATTCTACAGCTTGACAGGTCTTGTTGCCACGACACCGATACACTTCATTCCATCGCTGCAGACTTGTTGGTTGCCATCCCGTCCTGTTTGGCTTGGAAGAACTTGTAAGAGCTTGTTTTGAAACAAGTTGAGTTTGAGAGATTTACAACCAACACAATGTAGTAGTTGATAGGATGATACATTTTATTTTTGTATTTCTTGTCTTCTACTAATCATGGTAGATGATACAAAGATTTTTGAGCAGACGAAACGACAACATTTTAGAGCAGACCTACAGGAGGTACATGATGATGTTCTAGTTGAGATAAGTAATTCTTTACCTTCTTTTGAGGGAAAATTTGACCCTCATGCATACATTGACTGGGAGCTTAAAGTAGATGCAAAATTTGATGAGTATGATTTGTCTGAGGAACAAATGAATTTTGCTGCTTCTAATGCTTTAACTAGATCTGCTTTAAATGTCTGGAAAAATGTTTGTAGGTGTAATAAAGTTCCACAATCATGGACAAACTTTAAAATTATGTTTAGAGATCTCTATATTCCTGAATATTATGCTGATCATTTGTTGGCCAAATTAGAGAGATTGACACAAGGTAGTAGAACTGTGAGAGAATACTACCATGATTTTAAAATTTGTGTCTTGTTTGGAGGAGTTTAGATGAATGCATGGAAGATACAATGATTAGGTTCATACGAGGGGCTTAAATCTGATGTTCAAATGTTGCTTTTGAATGAAACATATAGCCACATCTCTCACTTGTTTTTGCTAGCTTGTATGGCTGAAAGAAAAACTGTTTTGACACATGATGAGCCGCATTTGTCCACTTCACATGCTAATCAAGAGAAGCACGTGATGGAAACCATTGCTGAATTACCTTTGTCACATGATGAATTATTTGTTGTTCCCTGTGATAAAGAGGACTTGTGTGCCGATATTTCTTTTGATCCTATGCCACAACTAATGAATAAGTGTGATAAATTTGCTTTGGAACAATGCAAAGGTGCTGAAGTGAAGCTTTTTCTTCCCACTTTGCAAGTGCACAAGATGAAATAACATTGTTGTCTTCTTTTAAATACTTTGGGTTATATTGAATTTGATATTCCGTGTAATCAAAACTATTTGGAAGAGAGACTTGTTGCACCTTCTAAATTAATATGCTTGTCTAATCTTATATATCACTTTGTTGGCAAATATAATTGGAAAGGAGAATATATGGTACATCGTTTTTATATTTGTTCAAAACTGAAATCTCTATTAGATGTGCAGCCATATGATCAGGTAGAGAACCATGATAACACTAATCCTATAATGCCAAGTTTGTATGGTTCTGTTTTAAGAAAACAGGTTCCATTTCAAGAAGGGGAGCACAATTTGGTATTAGCTAAAACATGTCCTCTAACCGTGGTCAAACCGAGGACGGTTTTGCTGTCAAGAAAGGGAGAATGATGAGGACATGATCAGCTCAGATATGACCTTGATAACCACTCCAAAACTAAAGGTGAATCAACTCTATTGCAAGTTTAGATTTGATACATTTGAACACTTGTTGCTGCACCATGATCTTTGTGTGTTTTCCATTTTAGAATTACTTACATGGATCAAGGGAAGGGTTGACTTCACCTATAAAGCTCGATTCTATATCCGATTGGAAACCTCTCCTTGTTTTGAGTTCACGCTGAAATCAGCGCCAACAATCTCTAATGTCACATCCGAAACATATATTAACTATTGTTGGGACACGGATCCCAAAGGGCTGGCTGAGGTGATCCCGGTCGGAGAGAGCACGCGCGATGACCTGTACTAACGATCGGGTTTTGTCATCTTCCCCGTCGTCCTTTCGGGTAAGGCGGGCAGCGTAAAAACCTCTCGCCACCGAGGGCTGGCGGAGGTGCTCACCTTCGGGGGGGGGATCTCCCTCGGGACTAGCAACCCGCGCTGCCGCGGCGTCCGGGGCGGAGGTCGCCACCTCCGCTTGCTCCGAGCCGAACGCCCCCGAGGGGCACCGAGAGGCTGGACTCGTCGCGAGGCCCCCCGCAGGATCACGGCAGGAGGCTGGCGGAGGTCCCCAGGAGTGGGTCCCGGGCTAGCATGCCGGACCCGTCAGGAAGAAGGCGGTGCAGAATGTGCAAGTACACGAAGAGCCCGCGCCGCGTTTAAACAGGGAAGGAATATGCTAGGGATATTGGAGGGCAAACTTGTAATCTTATATTCCTAAGCAATTGTAAAACTATAAATAGGGAGGAGTCCTCCCCCTTAGGGGAGGTTGGTGAATACCATTTATGGACCATAATTATTCACTCCTGCGTTTCATTCCACCATTGTAACAAATCTCCTCCAGGGCTCCGCTTGGACGGAGGTATTACACCGTGTTGAAGAACCCCTAGTTCAACATTGGCGCCCACCGTGGGGCCGAACAGAAAAACCATGGCTCCATAGAAGAGAAAGAAAACCTCCACGAGAGCCAAAGCTCCAACAAGAAACACCCGACCCAGGCGAAACACCAGGAGCACATACGCAACGGGGGGAGAGGATCCTCTGCTTGACGAAGGGCAAGAAGAGGAGGAAACCGCGGGCGAGGGTGAGGAGACTGCCGCGCCCATGGATGGGACCTCCGCCCAAGCCCGAGCCGCTGCGTCGGTTGCGGAGCCTCCAAAAGCTGCAACTGGAAAGAGACCGGCCGCCGTGGCATACGCCGAGATCGTCAAAGCACAGCAGGCGTCCGCGCAAGCAGCGGAGATCAGGCAGCAAATCGCGCTCTTGCAGGCAGAGATACAAAGCATGCAATTTGTTGATCAACCTCTGCCGACCCGGCCACCACTAGTCATACCGTCCATTCCCATATCCAGTCACCCCAGGATAAACACAAACCCAGAAATCACGCCCAACCCACTGATCGTCCACGATGTCCCTCGGGAGCGGAGGTCCTTCGACCCCAAATCTCCCTATCGGGAAGGGATACAGCGGACACCGTGGCCAATCAGATAAGCCTACCCAACTCCCGGGTTTAACGGGAAAAACGGGACCCACATCGGTTCATAATGAGTTACGAGAGCGGCCGGTAGCCTCGTGGAGGCAATGATGCAAAGATTGGCGAAGGCCTTCATAATTGCAGTGAAGGAGATGCCTTAGCCCGGTACTCACGCCTGAAGCCCAGCACCATATACTCTGGGAAAACCTCCGCGATAAGATATTGGAAAATTTCAAAGGATTGGTTGTACAATCACTCACATCCATGGACTTGTTCCAAAGCAAAAGCGAGGCCATAACGAGCCACGAAGGATTACTTCCGAGAGATTCCTTCAGCTCAAAGCGAAAGCCCCCGATGTCCCGGACCGGGTGGCGATAGATGCGGCCATCGAGGCCTCCGCACGGGCCGTTTATGGGAGAGCTGGCATGAAACAAGCCAAAAACGATTCAAGAACTCGTGAGCAATTTGAAATTTGGATCCGATCGGATGAGGATTTCCTAAGAGGTTGGAAGAACAAAACCAGGATAGGCAGCGAGGCCAAGGGAAACAAGAGGAACCAGCAACAGAGCCTCCGCAACCCCAACATAAACAAACCCAAGGGCAACATGTGCTGACCATGAATCAAGCAAATGGAGCCCAACCAAGCAGCGCAACACTCAGGGAACAAGGCCACCCGACAATCGAAACCATACCAGGAAAAAGGACCCCAGAAAAACTGGAATAGAAGGCCAAGAAAGCGGTTTTGGGCCATACATGGCGAAGAAAAGGGCCACTATACAAGAGACTGCCCGGTAATTCAGCAAGAAAGAGATAAGGTACTCAAGGGACCAAACAACCAGCCCCGATGAACCAACTTCCGCAGCCGACCGGGGAGGTCAATAATTCCTACACCTACACACGTTGAGCCTCCGCCGCCTGCAGCCGACACCAACAATATTGCCCAATTTACCCATCCCTCACATCAAATCAAGTACACCCTTCCACATTAGCAAATGCCTACTACCCCAACTTCTTACCGGCCCGAGACCTTCGCCCTCTCCACCAACACCGAACTACTCCTCCAAATCAAGTATGTCACTCAAACCCCAAGCAACACCTAACCTATGTCGAGACAGGGGCAGCCTCAACATATGAATAGGCAACCCGTCAATCGGGTTTCCAATTTGCACTTACCACCACCTCCTGCGGGACCCCCACCCGGCCCCCCATGAAAAAGCGAGCCGAACTCGAGAATCAATACAACCCCACACTCCGCCCTCCGTCCATCGGCACCATAATGCCCATCACGGGGCTCATCAATAGAATACTGAAACCAAAAGCAAAAAGAGACCATCTCCGATCGGTGAACAACGTAGCTGTCCGGCCAAATCTCGGGTTTGGCGAGTGGTCCAGACCCTCATAACCTTCTCGAGGCGGATCCCAAGCTAGAGAGCTACCCGCACATTGATGCCTTGGTAATAGAGACAAATGTAGCAACTTGGGAGATGAAAAGGGTACTGATCGACACAGGAAGCTCCGCGGACATCATCTTCGCGAATGCCTTTGATAAAATGCGGTTTAACGAAAACCAACTCCGACCTTGAACTCACCACTCATAGGATTTGGCGAAAAACAAGTTCGGGCATTAGGGAAAATAACCCGCCCTTATCCTTCCTGAGATGAAAAGAGTGCGAGAACAGAATACATAACCTTCGACATCGTTGATGTCTACTCACCTTACAACGCAATATTCGGCAGAGGACTCACCAATAAATTCAATCCCGCGATACACATGGGCTACCTGTGTATGAAAATCCCAGCTCTCCACGGGATCATAACCGTGCACGGAAGCCAGAAGGAGGCCAGGAACATAGAAAAGGCCATATACTGAGCACAAGGAAACGTCAAGTCAGTACAGGCAGAAAGCGAAGATCATGAGCCACCAGACATGAAAAAACAGCAAACAAATGTTAAAGGTCAAGAGAAGGTAAAAAAGATCAGAATAGATGACGATCCAGACCACATGGTAACAATCAGCGCCAACCTCTCCACGAGAGGAGAAAAAAGAACTGGCGGAGCTCCGTGTCAGGGGCAAGGACATATCTGCTTGGTCAGCAGCAGATCTCCGAGGAGTCAATAGGGACACCATTGAACATGTCCTAGACATCAACCCAAAAATGAGACCGAAAAAACAGCGGCAAAGGAAAATGTCAGAAGACATAATACTCGCAGCTCAGGCGGAGGTCCAAAGACTGCTCGACGCCAAAGTCATCAGAGAAGCCAAGAACACCGACTGGCTAGCAAACGTAGTACTCACGTCGAAAAAGACCTCCGAAAAGATGAGGATGTGTATAGACTTGACAGACCTCAACAAAGCCATCAAGAAGGACAAATACCCCCCGCCGAGGACAGACACCTCCGTCGATAAGGCGGCAGGTTGTCGGAGGTTCTCGTTGCTAGATTGCTACTCAGGATACCATCAAATCTGGTTAAGAAAGGAAGATGAAGAAAACACCAGCTTCACCGCCCCATTCGGAACATACTGCTTCGTCAGAATGCCGGAAGGCCTAAAAAACGCAGGGGCAACCTTCGCCAGGATGACCGGCAAGGTTCTAGTAGGCCAGCTACTAGAGCGGCAGCAAGGCAAGGAGCTTTCCGCTTGGCGGACACCGAGGGCAACACCTCTGAACACACCTGGAACGTGAACAACCTTCGCAAGTACTATATGTAAAGCCACTTCGGCGTGAGCTATAAGCGGAGGTCGGCCGCAAATTTACTTTCTCTGCGGTAGTAGAACTTACATATCTTCAGCCAAAGTCTTGCACTCTTTTCCTCACGGGGAGCTCTAGCGGAGGTGAGGTTTTTAACGAGGCAAGACTAATGTAAAATCCTCTACAATATAAAGAGGAATATTCCCCAAAACGGAAAGAAAAGCAAAAGTCGAAAGTGACTAGCAACGCAAATACGTAATTCGACAAGGGTGGAAAAATACTCGAAGAGGACATTTTACGGAGAGAACGTGGAGGTTCTAACCAAAAAATGACCTCTAAAGACCAGCAAAAAGCGGTCTCAAAAATCCTCGAAAAAGTCCTACCCAAAGCGTAGGCATCGAGGTGGCACAACAAAGATGTGTCAAAAATAAAAGCTGAAAAAAAGACTGGCCCACATCGGGCATCAGCAACACCTCCGCCAACAAAGGCAGCAAGGAGGATGAAGATAAAAATAAAAGATATCCAAAGATGTTTCTCTTTTTGCAATCACATTTACAAATTACACAGGTGCTCGACATTGTGCCGCACAAAACCGCAAGCATCTTCGCGAAGATGGTACGTGGTAGTAAAAACAAAAGCAAGAAACAAAGATTAGCTACGCCACTATGCTAGGCAACGGCTTCACTCCGAGGGAACAAAGAGACCTCCGCCAGCACCGACGCCTCGTCTCGTAGATCCAATAGACCGCCACGTGAGCCATTAGTACCAGGTAAGCTCCGCCAGCTGAACGAAGCCTAAACCTGAAGCCGTCTCGAGTGGAGATAGCACTAGAACAGCCAAACTCCAACTCCAACCAAACCATCACCACCAACCCTCTAGCTCACCGCCAAGAATTGATAGCCCACGGGCAAGAGCTAACAGTTCGGTGCTCATTCCGGTCTGTCCTTCCAAACGAATAACATGCCACTCCACCCGGAAGCTACAGGTCCCACTTACGAATCCTTACGCGGTGCAAAACCTAAGGAGAAATTCCGTCACTAGACCCACACATAGCTATAAGTAATCAGCCTAGGGGGGAGAAACGCACACATTATATACTAACCTAGCACACCTAACACAACTACCAAAGGACAATACCAATAAGTCATCATAACGAATACCAGCCCTATAAAAGAAAACTCTCCTCCCTACAACCTAGTCAATCAGACAACAATCAGATACAAAGTCGGGATCGGTCACCAACCCAAAATGAGTGCGGACGACAACCTTCGCCACCAACCAGCCAAACAAAGAGGAACCGCATAAAGACTCGTAATGATCTCCGCACAAGGATATGTTGAGGGGGGAGACCGCGTAAAGATTCGTAACATCCCCCCGGAACCCAAAACATCTACAAAATATCCAAATGCGAGATCCACGCTGAAGACCCGCGAAGGTGAGAACCAAGAAGCACCATTCACGCGGGTACCTGAGGCATGTCTCAAAAGAAAAGCAAGCTCCACGCCGGTACTCCGCAGCAAAAGGGATCGGATTGGCGCCGCAATCGAGCGACCAATCTCCGCTGTCAAACCCACAAGCGGAGACCCACAATTAAATTTACGACACAACAAAGAAGAGAGTACAAGTAATAAAACCAAAGCAAACGCTTGAGAACAGTTTAATAAAATTTGTCTTTATTGATAAATGTTTGTACCATTACGAGAGATTATTCTAACAAGCCATAGCCCTAGAAAAATCCAGCGGAGGTCCCTCCCAAGCTACATCATTCGTAAAAGCCATTTGGGCATCGCCTAAATCAAATAAAACATCATCGTACATATCGTCTACACTAGGATTGGCGAAGGTATCCTTCCAAAACAACCAGAGATCTCCGTCAACATACACACCATCACGATAAAAACATAAAGGATCCACTTCCTGCGCAGGCTCCTCAGCAGGGACCTGCGCAGGGAATCATGCACACACACGGATAAAAAGCATCAGATTCCCATTCAATAGTACTTCACCAAATATATACAAAGCAAAGATAAGCATCCGCGCAAAATAATAAAAGGCTACGAAGCCAAGAAAAACCCTAAAGTGCCTAGACCTCCGCGTCATCCACGTGATGGGTGGCCTCTTCCCCGTCGTCTGTGTAGCGGTGGAGTAGCATCCCTGAGCGGCATCCTCGGGCACAACAAAGCTCGACCGAACCTCGGCTTTGGGGTACAGTCATGCGAGAGCACAACCGTTAAAACCAACCCAAAGGTACGTCACAAAATTTGGAAGCAAAAATAAGTAAACACCAAACTAACCGGAGAAGAGAGTGAGAGAGAAGAGGCCTCCGGCGCCCATGGAACGCCTGCAATTTCTTCATGGCCTCTGAACTTTAGGGCGCCATCGCCAAGCTCCGCCAACCACGATGGCTGGTGCGCATCCTTCACTCGAACCCGCCCGACGTGGTCGCAGCCCCTCGGCCGAGAAATGCGAAATGGACATTCGCCGCAACGACCCGAAAGCACCGAAATCGAAACGCCCGAAAGCACCTCCGGGAGCTTGGCAAAGTTCCTCACCATCCAACCCAAAAACACCAGCACTGCCACCGTCCGGGGGGGAAAGGAGCAACCACCGCCCGAAGGATGTAACGGCTGGCGTGCGCATGAGCGGCGGAGGTGCAGGAGGCGCGTGAGCCCGCCCAATTGCCTCTATTTCTCCGAAGCATGGATACGAGACGAGTTAAGGCAAGCGTTGGCCTCCTCAAGCTTCGCCTCCAGGTCACGAACCACCTTCTCGGCACTTTCGGCGCGGGCAACCAGCGAATCCTGCGCCTCCTTCGACGCCAAGGCTTCCCGAGCGGCTCTCTCGTTCCCCGGATAATAGCTTCTCAAGGACGCCTTCTCATCATTCCAGAAGCGACCTTCACCTTCAAGTCCACCAGGATCTTGTCGCGGGCCACGAGTTCTGGTGAACCATGTGCGCAGACGCACTCAAGACTGGTAGTCATCTGCAAAAGGAGCACGGTTAGACCTCCGCAACCAAAAAAGTCAAAAGCAATACAAGTAAGGCAAACGTCCCCGTACCGAAAGGCTTTGGTCCACGGCCTTGTCGAAAAACTTCATACACATCACCCTCTGAAAAATATTGACGAATAGCACCTAATCAAAAGGGTGAGCAAGCTCGCCAAACAGCAAGCATTGAACAAACCTCCAACAACAAGGGCAAAAAAATGCTCACTCAGGTCGCCCTCAAAAGCAAGTTGGGGAGAATTCGCCACCGGCGCAGTACCAGCACCTCCGCCAGCATCTGAGAAGGAAAACAACAAAGTGTTTAAATCATTCAAACACAAGCAAAAAGAACAAGGAATAGAAATTAGAAACGAACCTCCGTCAACAACATGGGCGGAGGCCGCCTCGGTGCGCAGCACTTCCAGAACTTGCGTCACCTTAACCACCTTCGCTCCCAAACTCTCCGCCTCGGCGTCAATCGCCCTGGACGCGCGGTGAGCGTCGCGGAGCTCCTGCATCCGAGCGTAGGTGATATTCACCCCAATTGGCCGGAGAAGGGAGTCCCGGAAGCGGAGACGGCACGTACCTCCCGCTCGGCGGTACCCACGGAAGGGGATGGCGACCGACTCTCCTCCAGCTCCTGGTTTTGCGAGCCAGCGGAGCCATCACTAGAAGACGGCAAGCCGTCCAAAGGATTGGCTATCGCCTTAGAGATCTCTGACCCAGCTCCGCAATCAAAAGCCCGCTCACAGGCAGTGACGGTAGGCGAGTTAGGCCCCGCCCTCATGGCTGAACCAGCGCCGCCACCACCGGCAAGAGCATCACCGCCGGCGGAGGACTCCGCCACCGAGGCTACGTCACCATCGGCCCTTGCCCACAACAACCGACGGAGGCCGCACGGTCCGCACAACAACCGGCGCGGCAAGGAGGTAGGCTGAGGTCCCTCCTCCGTCCTAACCTTTTTAGCCCTCCCACGAGTACTCGGAGGGGCCTTCCGCTTCTCAACAAGCGGAGGAGGCCAAGCCGCCGCCGCTAACTTGGCAGCCTCCTCCTCCTCGCGCTTGGCGATCTCGGCGAAGACACGACCGGCACCTTGTGCAGGCCGTAAAGTAACACGCATCTCTTCGAAGACGCGGTTCAGACGAGGCATGCTCCCCGCCCCGAGACTTCCGAGCGAGGAACTTCCTCAGCCCAATAGGATCCAAAAGATCCTGGGCCTCCATCTCAACCCCCATCACGAAAGCGTCCGCGCTAACGCCTTCAGGGAGTTGTACACCGAGGCGCGGACAGGGAACCATCTCCGCATCACCGTACACAGGGAGGTTAACCTTCTCCACTGGAACTCCGCGTTCCTCTTGGAAAGAGGAGAGTACTTCACCGCACAGTACTCTTCGACAATGTCTCGGCCGCCGTAATACCGGGGGCCTGTAAGAAAGCTTCGTGACACTTGGTCCTCTTCTCCGACATCTTGTCATTTTGATCAGGCTTCGACACAATGTCCACCGGAGTAAGAGTAGACGCGAAGGGATAGCGAACCTCATCGACCCCATCTACGGTCTTCGTAGAGCTCGCGGATCGAGCGTAGAACGAAAACTCCATCCAGCCGGGATCCCACTTGTTCTTCTGAGCAAAGGAGAGCTCCGCCTTCTCCTTGCCCTGGTGGCGACGCGGGCTGAACGTGCAGCAGCCATACTGCAGTTTCTTCTCACTACCATCCGCCATCTTCCGAACCTTCGGCTGCTTATGCAGCTCATAGAACTCTACGAAGTTGTTGATCTCCGGTTTAGCCCCATAAGACTCGCACGCCCACACGAACTTCGCCACCGCGAGAAACGCATTAGGCGTGAGCTGATGAATCTGAACCTGGAAGGATTCCAGCACCGCGAGGAGAAATGCCATGTAGGGAAGGCGGAGGCCGCAGGTAAAGAAATCCTTAAAAACAATAACCCACTGATCTTGGGGCTCCGGTAGCTCGGGCACCGCCTCCTTCCCGGGCAGCTCCACATTGTATGTAGCAGAGATATAGCCCTTCCGGCGGAGCTCATCAATCATCGCCCGGGTCATCCTTGTCGACCCCAACTCATAAGTCACATCAACCTCCTCGCGAGCCATTAGGTCTCCGACAGAAGCTTCAACGTCAGAGAGGGTCTCTTCCAAGTCTTGGGCGCAAAGCAGCCCAAAGATGCACTCCTCGTAGAGGCGAGCGAACGACTAGAGCGATGCCGGAGAAGCTCCGCGTAAGGCCCGCATAACTCAACCTCCGGGAAGCGACCCCTTACGCTAGGAGACTTGGGAGCAGACGCGCATGCACCTAAGCAAGCGGAGGCACGCGAAAGCAAAGGCAATGAATGAACAAACAAGGCGCCAGAAAGCAGAACAGCGGAGCGAAAGCGATAGCTGGGTACCCTCCGCCCAAGGGGGGAGGCCGCCTTATAGTCGTCCGTGCAACCCTTCGCATCCCAAAACGAGCGTCGCGCGACCAACGATGTAAAACGGTCAAATCGGCCTCGAAGGGCACGCCTTCTTGTCCGCTGCTACCGCGACGCTCGAATCCCTCAAGGCGAAGGTTCCACGCGAACACGCACCAGGGGAAGGAACCCTCAACACCTCCGCGCTGCCGCAAACTTGTTGAGAGCGAAGGTACGCCTCCGCTTATGACCATTCGCCCTCAAGGGGGAACTGTTGGGACACGGATCCCAGCAGGCTGGCGGGGTGATCCTGGTCGGAGAGAGCACGCCGATGGCCTGTTGTAACGATCGGGTTTTTGTCATCTTCCTGTCGCCCTTTCGTGTAAGGCGGGCGGCGAAACCCTCCGCCACCCGGGCTGGCGGAGGTCCTCACCTTCGCCGGGGGGATCTCCCCGACCAAAGAATCGCGCCCGCCACGGCGCCACCGGGCGAGGTCGCCACCTCCACTTGCCCGAACGCGCCCGGGAGGGGCACCGAGAGGCTGGACTCCGTGCGAGGCCCCTGAGATCACTTCGGCAGAGGCCGGCGAGGTCCTCAGAGTGGGTCCCGGCTAGCATGCCGGACCCGTCGGGGAAGAAGGCGGTGCGTAATGTGCAAGTACCGCGATGAGCCAGCGCCGGCTTAAACAGGGAAGGAATATGCTAGGGATATTGGAGGGCAAACTTGTAATCTTATATTCCTAAGCAATTGTAAAACTATAAATAGGGAGGAGTCCTCCCCTTAGGGGAGGTTGGTGAATACCATTTATGCACCATAATTATTCACTCCTGCGTTTCATTCCACCATTCTAACAAATCTCCTCCCGGGGCCCGCCGGGCGGAGGTATTACACGTGTTGAAGAACCCCTAGTTCAACAACTTGTTGGGGAACGCAATGTAATTGATCCTACCATCATATAACCTATCCACCCTAACTTCCTATGTAACTTTCGTGTCGTTCCCCTTCTTGTTTGGGTACGTAGATCGACAGAGATTTTCGATGGAATTCCAAGATTTCACTCTAAACAAGTGCTACTTTGAGGCCTATGACAAGCGTTTCTTAGAAAAAGCTCTCTAATGGTCCACTTATTCAAATATAGGTTTTCTTGGGTGAGGCATTTGATTCCACAATCGCGAAAGTGTCTAGCTCGATTCTATAGCCAGATTGGAAACCTCTCTTTGTTTTGAGTTCGCGCTGAAATCAGCGCTAGCAGTCCCTAATGTCACATCCGGAAACATATATTAACGGTTGCGGAACGCAAGTAATTGATCCTACCATCATCTAACCTATCCACCCTAACTTCCTATGTACCTTTTATTGCGTTCCCTTCTTGGCCCGGTACGTAGGTCGACACAGAGATTTTCGGTGGAATTCCAAGATTTCACTCTAAACACGTCCTACTTTGAGGCCTATGACAAGTGATTGTTTGAAAAACTCTCCAATTGTCCACTTCTTCAAATTTAGGTCCTCTAGGGTGAGGCATTTGATTCCACAACCGCGAAAAAGTGTAGCTCGATTCTATAGCCGGATTGGAAACCTCTCCTTGTTTTGAGTTCGCGCTGAAATCAGCGCCGACAATCTCTAATGTCACATCCAGAAACAAATATAAACGGTTGGGGAACACAATGTAATTGATCCTAACATCATCTAACCTATCCACCCTAACTTCCTATGTACCTTTCGTGCCGTTCCCCTTCTTGTTTCGGTACGTAGGTCGACACAGAGATTTTCGGTGGAATTCCAAGATTTCACTCTAAACACGTCCTACTTTGAGGCCTATGACAAGTGATTCTTAGAAAAACTCTCCAATGGTCCACTTCTTCAAATTTAGGTCCTCTAGTGTGAGGCATTTGATTCCACAACCACGAAAAAGTGTAGCTCGATTCTATAGCCGGATTGGAAACCTCTCCTTGTTTTGAGTTCGCGCTGAAATCAGCGCCAACAATCTCTAATGTCACATCCAGAAACATATATTAACTGTTGGGGAACACAATGTAATTGATCCTACCATCATATAACCTATGCACCCTAACTTCCTATGTAACTTTTCGTGTCGATCCCCTTCCTGTTTGGGTACGTAGATCGACAGAGATTTTCGATGGAATTCCAAGATTTCACTCTAAACAAGTGCTACTTTCAGGCCTATGACAAGTGTTTCTTAGAAAACATCTCTAATGGTCCACTTATTCAAATATAGGTTTTCTTGGGTGAGGCTTTTGATTCCACAATCGAGAAAGTGTCTAGCTTCGATTCTATAGCCAGATTGAAACCTCTCTTTGTTTTTGAGTTCGCGCTGAAATCAGCGCCCGCGATCCTAATATCACATCCGGAAACATATATTAACGGTTGCGGAACGCAAGTAATTGATCCTACCATCATCTAACCTATCCACCCTAACTTCCTATGTACCTTTCGCGCCGTCCCCTTCTTCTTGTTTCGATGCGTAGGCTCCACCTGAGGGTTTTCGGTGGAATTCCAAGATTTCACTCTAAACACGTCCTACTTTGAGGCCTATGATCCACTTCTTCAAATTTAGCTTGTCTTGGGTGAGGCATTTGATTCCACAACCGTGAAAAAGTCTAGCTCGATTACATAGCTGGATTGAAAACTTCTGTTTGTTTTTTGGGTTCGCTGAAATCAGCGCAAGCAAATCCCTAAATGTAACATTCGAAACATATATTAACGGTTGGGAACGCAATGTAATTGATCCTAGCATCATCTAACCTATCCACCCTAACCGTATGTACCTTTTCGTAATCGTTCCCCTTCTAGTTTTGGTACGAGGTCGATAGAGATTTTCGATGGAATTCTAAGATTTCACTCTAAACAAGTGCTACTTTGAGGCATTTGATTCCACAACCGCGAAAAAGTCTTGCTCGATTATAGCCTGATTGGAAACTTCTCTTTGTTTTGAGTTGACGCTAAAATCGGCGCTAGCAAAATTCCTAATGTCACATCGAGAAACATATATTAACGGTTGGGGAACGCAATGCAATTGATCCTACCATCATCTTACCTATCCACCCTAACTCCTATGTACCTTTCATGTCGTTCCCTTCTTATTTCGCAGTGCGTAGGTCGACCGCGAGAGATTTTCGATGGAATTCCAAGATTTCACTCTAAACACGTGCTACTTTGAGGCCTATGACAAGTGATTCTTAGAAAAACTCTCCATTGATCCACTTCTTCAAATTTAGCTCGTCTCGGGTGAGGCATTTGATTCCACAACCGCGAAAAAGTCTAGCTCGATTACATAGCTGGATTGGAAACATCTCTTTGTTTTGGGTTCAAGCTGAAATCAGCGCAAGCGATCCCTAAATATCACATTCAGAAACATATATTAACGGTTGGGAACGCAATGTAATTCATCCTAGCATCATCTAACCTATCCACCCTAACTCCTATGTACCTTTCATGTCGTTCCCCTTCTTGTTTCGATACGTAGGTCGACACGTAGATTTTTCGATGGAATTCCAAGATTTCACTCGAAACACGTGCTACTTTGGGGCCTATGACAAGTGAATCTTAGAAAAACTCTCTAATGGTCCACTTCTTCAAGTTTAGGTTCTCTAGGCTGAGGCATTTGATTCCACAACAAAATGAAAAAGTCTTGCTCGATTATAGCGGATTGGAAACTTCTCTTTGTTTTGAGTTCACGCTAAAATCGGCGCTAGCAGTCCCTAGTGTCACATCCGAAACATATATTAACGGTTGGGGAACGCAATGTAATTGATCCTACCATCATCTAACCTATCCACCCTAACTCCCATGTACCTTTCATGTCGTTTCCCCTTCTTATTTCGGGCGTGTAGGTCGACCGCAGAGATTTTTTATGGAATTCCAAGATTTCACTCTAAACACGTGCTACTTTGAGGCCTATGACAAGTGATTCTTAGAAAAACTCTCTAATGATCCACTTCTTCAAATTTAGCTTGTCTAGGGTGAGGCATTTGATTCCACAACCGCGAAAAAGTCTAGCTTCGATTACATAGCTGGATTGGAAACTTCTCTTTTGTTTTTGGGTTCGCGCTGAAATCAGCGCAAAAGCAGTCCCTAAATGTCACATTCAGAAAGATATATTAACGGTTGGGAACACAATGTAATTTATCCTAGCATCATCTAACCTATCCACCCTAACTCCGTATGTACCTTTCGTGTCGTTCCCCTTCTAGTTTTGGTACGTAGGTCGATTGAGATTTTTGATGGAATTCCAAGATTTCACTCTAAACAAGTGCTACTTTGAGGCCTATGACAAGTGATTCTTAGAAAATCTCTCTAACGGTCCACTTCTTCAAATTTAGGTTCTCTAGGCTGAGGCATTTGATTCCCCAACCGTGAAAAAGTCTAGCTCGATTCTATAGCCGGATTGGAAACTTCTCTTTGTTTTGAGTTCACGCTAAAATCGGGCGCTAGCAAATCCCAAATGTCACATCCGAAACATATATTAACAGTTGGGGAACGTAATGTAAATGATCCTACCATCATCTAACCTATCCACCCTAACTCCTATGTACCTTTCATGTCGCTTTCCCTTCCTGTTTTTTACGTAGGTCGACCACGTAGATTTTTATGGAATTCCAAGATTTCACTCTAAACACGTGCTACTTTGAGGCCTATGACAAGTGATTCTTAGAAAAACTCTCTAATGATCCACTTCTTCAAATCTAGCTTGTCTAGGGTGAGGCATTTGATTCCACAACCCTTGAAAAAGTCTAGCTCGATTACATAGCTGGATTGGAAACTTCTCTTTGTTTTGGGTTCGCGCTGAAATCCGGCGCAAGCTGTCCCTAAATGTCACATTCAAAACATATATTAACGGTTGGGAACGCAATGTAATTGATCCTAGCATCATCTAACCTATCCACCCTAACCTCGTATGTACCTTTCGTGTCGCTCCCCTTCTAGTTTTGGTACGTAGGTCGATAGAGATTTTCGATGGAATTCCAAGATTTCACTCTTAAACAAGTGCTACTTTGAGGCCTATGACAAGTGATTCTTAGAAAAACTCTCTAACGGTCCACTTCTTCAAATTTAGGTTCTCTAGGCTGAGGCATTTGATTCCCCAACCGCGAAAAGTCTAGCTCGATTCTATAGCCGCATTGGAAACTTCTCTTTGTGTTGAGTTCACGCTAAAATCGGGCGCTAGCAGTCCCAAATGTCACATCCGTAAACATATATTAATAGTTGGGGAATGTAATGTAATTGATCCTACCATCATCTAACATATCCACCCTAACTCCTATGTACCTTTCATGTCGCTCCCCTTCTTGTTTTGATGCGTAGGTCGACCACGAAGATTTTCGATGGAATTTTAAGATTTCACTCTAAACATGTGCTACTTTGAGGCCTATGACAAGTGATTCTTAGAAAAACTCTCTAACGATCCACTTATTCAAGTTTAGGTTCTATAGGGTGAGGCATTTGATTCCACAACCGCGAAAAAGTCTTGCTCGATTATAGCCGGATTGGAAACTTCTCTTTGTTTTGAGTTCACGCTAAAATCGGGCGATAGCAAATCCCAAATGTCACATCCGTAAACATATATTAACGGTTGGGGAACACAATGTAATTGATCCTACCATCATCTAACCTATCCACCCTAACTCCTATGTACCTTTCATGTCGCTCCCCTTCTTATTTCGGTACGTAGGTCGACACGAGATTTTTGATGGAATTCCAAGATTTCACTCTAAACATGTGCTACTTTGAGGCCTATGACAAGTGATTCTTAGAAAAACTTTCTAATGATCCACTTCTTCAAATTTAGCTTGTCTAGGGTGAGGCATTTGATTCCACAACCGCTGAAAAAAGTCTAGCTCGATTACATAGCTGGATTGGAAACTTCTCTTTGTTTTGGGTTCAAGCTGAAATCAGCGCAAGCTGTCCCTAAATGTCACATTCAAAAACATATATTAACGGTTGGGAACGCAATGTAATTGATCCTAGCATCATCTAACCTATCCACCCTGACTCCTATGTACCTTTCATGTCGTTCCCCTTCTTATTTCGGTACGTAGGTCGACACAGAGATTTTCGATGGAATTCCAAGATTTCACTCTAAACACGTGCTACTTTGAGGCCTATGACAAGTGATTCTTAGAAAAACTCTCTAATGATCCACTTCTTCAAATTTAGCTTGTCTAGGGTGAGGCATTTGATTCCACAACCGCGAAAAAGTCTAGCTCGATTACATAGCTGGATTGGAAACTTCTCTTTGTTTTTTGGGTTCACGCTGAAATCAGCAAAACATGCTAGCTGTCCCTAAATGTCACATTTAGAAACATATATTAACGGTTGGGAACGCAATGTAATTTATCCTAGCATCATCTAACCTATCCACCCTAACTCCTATGTACCTTTCATGTCGTTCCCCTTCTTATTTCTAAGACGTAGGTCAACACGTAGATTTTTCGATGGAATTCCAAGATTTCACTCTAAACACGTGCTACTTTGAGGCCAATGACAAGTGATTCTTAGAAAAACCCTCTAATGATCCACTTCTTCAAATTTAGCTTGTCTAGGGTGAGGCATTTGATTCCACAACCGCGAAAAAAAGTCTAGCTCGATTACATAGCTGGATTGGAAACCTCTCTTTGTTTTGGGTTCGCTGAAATCAGCGCAAGCTGTCCCTAAATGTCACATTCAGAAACATATATTAACGGTTGGGAACGCAATGTAATTGATCCTAGCATTATCTAACCTATCCACCCTAACTTCGTATGTACCTTTCGTGCCGTTCCCCTTCTAGTTTTGGTACGTAGGTCGACATAGAGATTTTCGATGGAATTCCAAGATTTCACTCCAAACACGTGCTACTTTGAGGCCTATGACAAGTGAATCTTAGAAAAACTCTCTAATGGTCCACTTCTTCAAGTTTAGGTTCTCTAGGCTGAGGCATTTGATTCCACAACCGCGAAAAAGTCTTGCTCGATTATAGCCGGATTGGAAACTTCTCTTTGTTTTGAGTTCACGCTAAAATCGGCGCTAGCAGTCCCTAGTGTCACATCCAGAAACATATATTAACGGTTGGGGAACGCAATGTAATTGATCCTACCATCATCTAACCTATCCACTCTAACTCCTATGTACCTTTCATGTCGTTCCCTTCTTATTTCGGTACCTAGGTCGACACAGAGATTTTCGATGGAATTCCAAGATTTCACTCTAAACATGTGCTACTTTGAGGCCTATGACAAGTGATTCTTAGAAAAACTCTCTAATGATCCACTTCTTCAAATTTAGCTTGTCTAGGGTGAGGCATTTGATTCCACAACCGCGAAAAAGTCTAGCTCGATTACATAGCTGGATTGGAAACTTCTCTTTGTTTTGGGTTCGCGCTGAAATCAGCGCAAGCAGTCCCTAAATGTCACATTCAGAAACATATATTAACGGTTGGGAACGCAATGTAATTTATCCTAGCATCATCTAACCTATCCACCCTAACTCCGTATGTACCTTTCGTGTCGTTCCCCTTCTAGTTTTGGTACGTAGGTCGATTGAGATTTTCGATGGAATTCCAAGATTTCACTCTAAACAAGTGCTACTTTGAGGCCCATGACAAGTGATTCTTAGAAAATCTCTCTAACGGTCCACTTCTTCAAATTTAGGTTCTCTAGGCTGAGGCATTTGATTCCCCAACCGCGAAAAAGTCTAGCTCGATTCTATAGCCGGATTGGAAACTTCTCTTTGTTTTGAGTTCACGCTAAAATCGGCGCTAGCAGTCCCAAATGTCACATCCAGAAACATATATTAACAGTTGGGGAACGTAATGTAATTGATCCTACCATCATCTAACATATCCACCCTAACTCCTATGTACCTTTCATGTCGTTCCCCTTCTTATTTCGGTACGTAGGTCAACACAGAGATTTTCGATGGAATTCCAAGATTTCACTCTAAACACGTGCTACTTTGAGGCCAATGACAAGTGATTCTTAGAAAAACTCTCTAACGATCCACTTCTTCAAATTTAGCTTGTCTAGGGTGAGGCATTTGATTCCACAACCGCGAAAAAGTCTAGCTCAATTACATAGCTGGATTGGAAACCTCTCTTTTGTTTTGGGTTCAAATCTGAAATCAGCGCAAGCTGTCCCTAAATGTCACATTCAGAAACATATATTAACGGTTGGGAACGCAATGTAATTGATCCTAGCATCATCTAACCTATCCACCCTAACTCCTATGTACCTTTTAGTGTCGTTCCCCTTCTAGTTTTGGTACGTAGGTCGACATAGAGATTTTCGATGGAATTCCAAGATTTCACTCCAAACACGTGCTACTTTGAGGCCTATGACAAGTGAATCTTAGAAAAACTCTCTAATGGTCCACTTCTTCAAGTTTAGGTTCTCTAGGCTGAGGCATTTGATTCCACAAATCGCGAAAAAAGTCTTGCTCGATTATATAGCCGGATTGGAAACTTCTCTTTGTTTTGAGTTCAAGCTAAAATCGGCGCTAGCAGTCCATAGTGTCACATCCGAAAACATATATTAACGGTTGGGAAACGCAATGTAATTGATCCTACCATCATCTAACCTATCCACCCTAACTCCTATGTACCTTTCATGTCGCTCCCTTCTTGTTTTGATGCGTAGGTCGACACAGAAATTTTTGATGGAATTTCAAGATTTCACTCTAAACACGTGCTACTTTGGGGCCTATGACAAGTGAATCTTAGAAAAACTTTCTAATGGTCCACTTCTTCAAGTTTAGGTTCTCTAGGGTGAGGCATTTGATTCCACAACCGCGAAAAAGTCTTGCTCGATTATAGCCGGATTGGAAACTTCTCTTTGTTTTGAGTTCACGCTAAAATCGGCGCTAGCGATCCCTAGTGTCACATCCGTAAACATATATTAACGGTTGGGGAACGCAATGTAATTGATCCTACCATCATCTAACCTATCCACCCTAACTCCTATGTACCTTTCATGTCGTTCCCCTTCTTATTTCGGTGCGTAGGTCGATTACGTAGATTTTTTATGGAATTCCAAGATTTCACTCTAAACACGTGCTACTTTGAGGCCTATGACAAGTGATTCTTAGAAAAACTCTCTAATGATCCACTTCTTCAAATTTAGCTTGTCTAGGGTGAGGCATTTGATTCCACAACCGCGAAAAAGTCTAGCTCGATTACATAGCTGGATTGGAAACTTCTCTTTGTTTTGGGTTCGCGCTGAAATCAGCGCAAGCTGTCCCTAAATGTCACATTCAGAAACATATATTAACGGTTGGGAACGCAATGTAATTGATCCTAGCATCATCTAACCTATCCACCCTAACTCCTATGTACCTTTCATGTCATTCCCCTTCTTATTTTTGGTACGTAGGTCGACATAGAGATTTTCGATGGAATTCCAAGATTTCACTCTAAACACGTGCTACTTTGAGGCCTATGACAAGTGATTCTTAGAAAAACTCTCTAATGATCCACTTCTTCAAATTTAGCTTGTCTAGGGTGAGGCATTTGATTCCACAACCACGAAAAAAGTCTTGCTCGATTACATAGCTGGATTGGAAACCTTCTCTTTGTTTTTTTGGTTCACGCTGAAAATCAGCGCAAGCTGTCCCTAAATGTCACATTCAAAACATATATTAACGGTTGGGGAACGCAATGTAATTGATCCTAGCATCATCTAACCTATCCACCCTAACTCCTATGTACCTTTCATGTCGCTCCCCTTCTAGTTTTGGTACGTAGGTCGACATAGAGATTTTCGATGGAATTCCAAGATTTCACTCCAAACACGTGCTACTTTGAGGCCTATGACAAGTGAATCTTAGAAAAACTCTAATGGTCCACTTCTTCAAATTTAGGGTTCTCTAGGGTGAGGCATTTGATTCCACAACCGCGAAAAAGTCTTGCTCGATTACATAGCTGGATTGGAAACCTCTCTTTGTTTTTGGGTTCACGCTGAAATCAGCGCAAGCTGTCCCTAAATGTCACATTCAGAAACATATATTAACGGTTGGGAACGCAATGTAATTGATCCTAGCATTATCTAACCTATCCACCCTAACCCAATGTACCTTTCGTGTCGCTTCCCTTCTAGTTTTGGTAACGTAGGTCGACATAGAGATTTTCGATGGAATTCCAAGATTTCACTCCAAACACGTGCTACTTTGAGGCCTATGACAAGTGAATCTTAGAAAAACTCTCTAATGGTCCACTTCTTCAAGTTTAGGTTCTCTAGGCTGAGGCATTTGATTCCACAACCGCGAAAAAGTCTTGCTCGATTATAGCCGGATTGGAAACTTCTCTTTGTTTTGAGTTCACGCTAAAATCGGCGCTAGCAAATCCCCTAGTGTCACATCCGTAAACATATATTAACGGTTGGGGAACGCAATGTAATTGATCCTACCATCATCTAACCTATCCACCCCTAACTCCTATGTACCTTTCATGTCGTTCCCTTCTTATTTTTGGTACCTAGGTCGACACGTAGATTTTCGATGGAATTCCAAGATTTCACTCTAAACATGTGCTACTTTGAGGCCAATGACAAGTGATTCTTAGAAAAACTCTCTAATGATCCACTTCTTCAAATTTAGCATGTCTAGGGTGAGGCATTTGATTCCACAACCGCGAAAAAAAGTCTAGCTCGATTACATAGCTGGATTGGAAACTTCTCTTTGTTTTGGGTTCGCGCTGAAATCAGCGCAAGCTGTCCCTAAATGTCACATTCAGAAACATATATTAACGGTTGGGAACGCAATGTAATTGATCCTAGCATCATCTAACCTATCCACCCTAACTTCTATGTACCTTTCGTGTCGCTCCCCTTCTAGTTTTGGTACGAGGTCGATAGAGATTTTCGATGGAATTCCAAGATTTCACTCTAAACATGTGCTACTTTGAGGCCTATGACAAGTGATTCTTAGAAAAAACTTTCTAATGATCCACTTCTTCAAATTTAGCTTGTCTAGGGTGAGGCATTTGATTCCACAACCGCGAAAAAGTCTAGCTCGATTACATAGCTGGATTGGAAACTTCTCTTTGTTTTGGGTTCACGCTGAAATCAGCGCTAAGCTGTCCCCTAAATGTCACATTCAAAACATATATTAACGGTTGGGAACGCAATGTAATTGATCCTAGCATCATCTAACCTATCCACCCTAACTCCTATGTACCTTTCATGTCGTTCCCTTCTAGTTTTTGGTACGTAGGTCGACATAGAGATTTTTTCGATGGAATTCCAAGATTTCACTCCAAACACGTGCTACTTTGAGGCCTATGACAAGTGAATCTTAGAAAAACTCTCTAATGGTCCACTTCTTCAAGTTTAGGTTCTCTAGGCTGAGGCATTTGATTCCACAACCGCGAAAAAGTCTAGCTCGATTACATAGCTGGATTGGAAACTTCTCTTTGTTTTGGGTTCGCGCTGAAATCAGCGCAAGCTGTCCCTAAATGTCACATTCAGAAACATATATTAACGGTTGGGAATGCAATGTAATTGATCCTAGCATCATCTAACCTATCCACCCTAACTCCTATGTACCTTTCGTGTCGTTCCCTTCTAGTTTTTGGTACGTAGGTCGATAGAGATTTTCGATGGAATTCCAAGATTTCACTCTAAACATGCGTGCTACTTTGAGGCCTATGACAAGTGATTCTTAGAAAAACTTTCTAATGATCCACTTCTTCAAATTTAGCTTGTCTAGGTGAGGCATTTGATTCCACAACCGCGAAAAAAGTCTAGCTCGATTACATAGCTGGATTGGAAACTTCTCTTTGTTTTGGGTTCACGCTGAAAATCAGCGCAAGCTGTCCCTAAATGTCACATTCAAAACATATATTAACGGTTGGGAACGCAATGTAATTGATCCTAGCATCATCTAACCTATCCACCCTAACTCCTATGTACCTTTCATGTCATTCCCCTTCTTATTTTGGTGCATACGTAGGTCGACATAGAGATTTTCGATGGAATTCCAAGATTTCACTCTAAACACGTGCTACTTTGAGGCCTATGACAAGTGATTCTTAGAAAAACTCTCTAATGATCCACTTCTTCAAATTTAGCTTGTCTAGGGTGAGGCATTTGATTCCACAACCACGAAAAAAGTCTAGCTCGATTACATAGCTGGATTGGAAACTTCTCTTTGTTTTGAGTTCACTGAAATCAGCGCAAGCTGTCCCTAAATGTCACATTCAAAACATATATTAACGGTTGGGAAACGCAATGTAATTGATCCTAGCATCATCTAACCTATCCACCCTAACTCCTATGTACCTTTCATGTCGTTCCCCTTCTAGTTTTGGTACGTAGGTCGACATAGAGATTTTTTCATGGAATTCCAAGATTTCACTCCAAACACGTGCTACTTTGAGGCCTATGACAAGTGAATCTTAGAAAAACTCTCTAATGGTCCACTTCTTCAAATTTAGGTTCTCTAGGGTGAGGCATTTGATTCCACAACCGCGAAAAAAGTCTAGCTCGATTACATAGCTGGATTGGAAACTTCTTTTGTTTTGGGTTCACGCTGAAATCAGCGCAAAAGCTGTCCCTAAATGTCACATTCGAAAACATATATTAACGTTGGGAATGCAATGTAATTGATCCTAGCATCATCTAACCTATCCACCCTAACTTCGTATGTACCTTTTGTGTCGCTCCCCTTCTAGTTTTGGTACGTAGGTCGATATAGAGATTTTCGATGGAATTCCAAGATTTCACTCTAAACATGTGCTACTTTGAGGCCTATGACAAGTGATTCTTAGAAAAACTCTCTAATGATCCACTTCTTCAAATTTAGGTTCTCTAGGGTGAGGCATTTGATTCCACAACCGCGAAAAAGTCTTGCTCGATTATATAGCTGGATTGGAAACTTCTCTTTGTTTTGAGTTCACGCTAAAATCAGCGCTAGCAGTCCCCCTAAATGTCACATTCAAAACATATATTAACGGTTGGGGAACGCAATGTAATTGATCCTACCATCATCTAACCTATCCACCCTAACTCCTATGTACCTTTCATGTCATTCCCCTTCTTATTTCGGTACGTAGGTCGACACCGAGATTTTCGATGGAATTCCAAGATTTCACTCTAAACACGTGCTACTTTGAGGCCTATGACAAGTGATTCTTAGAAAAACTCTCTAATGATCCACTTCTTCAAATTTAGCTTGTCTAGGGTGAGGCATTTGATTCCACAACCACGAAAAAGTCTAGCTCGATTACATAGCTGGATTGGAAACCTCTCTTTGTTTTGGGTTCGCGCTGAAATCAGCGCAAGCTGTCCCTAAATGTCACATTCAGAAACATATATTAACGGTTGGGAACGCAATGTAATTGATCCTAGCATTATCTAACCTATCCACCCTAACTTCGTATGTACCTTTCGTCGTTCCCTTCTTATTTTTTGGTACGTAGGTCGACATAGAGATTTTCGATGGAATTCCAAGATTTCACTCCAAACACGTGCTACTTTGAGGCCTATGACAAGTGAATCTTAGAAAAACTCTCTAATGGTCCACTTCTTCAAGTTTAGGTTCTCTAGGCTGAGGCATTTGATTCCACAACCGCGAAAAAAGTCTAGCTCGATTACATAGCTGGATTGGAAACTTCTCTTTGTTTTGAGTTCACGCTGAAATCAGCGCTAAGCTGTCCCTAAATGTCACATTCGAAAACATATATTAACGGTTGGGAATGCAATGTAATTGATCCTAGCATCATCTAACCTATCCACCCTAACTTCGTATGTACCTTTCGTGTCGTTCCCCTTCTAGTTTTGGTACGTAGGTCGATAGAGATTTTCGATGGAATTCCAAGATTTCACTCTAAACATGTGCTACTTTGAGGCCTATGACAAGTGATTCTTAGAAAAACTCTCTAATGATCCACTTCTTCAAATTTAGGTTGTCTAGGGTGAGGCATTTGATTCCACAACCATGAAAAAAGTCTAGCTCGATTATATAGCTGGATTGGAAACTTCTCTTTGTTTTGGGTTCACGCTGAAATCAGCGCAAAGCTGTCCCTAAATGTCACATTCAGAAACATATATTAACGGTTGGGAACGCAATGTAATTGATCCTAGCATTATCTAACCTATCCACCCTGACTCCTATGTACCTTTCATGTCATTCCCCTTCTTATTTCGGCACGTAGGTCGACCGCAGAGATTTTCGATGGAATTCCAAGATTTCACTCTAAACACGTGCTACTTTGAGGCCTATGACAAGTGATTCTTAGAAAAACTCTCTAATGATCCACTTCTTCAAATTTAGCTTGTCTAGGGTGAGGCATTTGATTCCACAACCACGAAAAAAAGTCTAGCTCGATTACATAGCTGGATTGGAAACCTCTCTTTTTTTTTGGGTTCAAGGCTGAAATCAGCGCAAGCTGTCCCTAAATGTCACATTCAAAACATATATTAACGGTTGGGAACGCAATGTAATTGATCCTAGCATCATCTAACCTATCCACCCTAACCCCTATGTACCTTTCGTGTCGTTCCCCTTCTAGTTTTGGTGCGTAGGTCGACATAGAGATTTTCGATGGAATTCCAAGATTTCACTCCAAACACGTGCTACTTTGAGGCCTATGACAAGTGAATCTTAGAAAAACTCTCTAATGGTCCACTTCTTCAAGTTTAGGTTCTCTAGGGTGAGGCATTTGATTCCACAAATCGAAAAAAAGTCTTGCTCGATTATAGCTGGATTGGAAACCTCTCTTTGTTTTGAGTTCACGCTAAAATCAGCGCAAGCTGTCCCCTAAATGTCACATTCAGAAACATATATTAACGGTTGGGAACGCAATGTAATTGATCCTAGCATCATCTAACCTATCCACCCTAACTCCTATGTACCTTTCATGTCGTTCCCCTTCTTATTTCGGTACGTAGGTCGACATAGAGATTTTCGATGGAATTCCAAGATTTCACTCTAAACACGTGCTACTTTGAGGCCTATGACAAGTGATTCTTAGAAAAACTCTCTAATGGTCCACTTCTTCAAATTTAGGTTGTCTCTAGGGTGAGGCATTTGATTCCACAACCGCGAAAAAGTCTAGCTCGATTACATAGCTGGATTGGAAACCTCTCTTTGTTTTGGGTTCGCGCTGAAATCAGCGCAAGCTGTCCCTAAATGTCACATTCAGAAACATATATTAACGGTTGGGAACGCAATGTAATTGATCCTAGCATCATCTAACCTATCCACCCTAACTTCGTATGTACCTTTCGTGCCGTTCCCCTTCTAGTTTTGGTACGTAGGTCGACATAGAGATTTTCGATGGAATTCCAAGATTTCACTCCAAACACGTGCTACTTTGAGGCCTATGACAAGTGAATCTTAGAAAAACTCTCTAATGGTCCACTTCTTCAAGTTTAGGTTCTCTAGGCTGAGGCATTTGATTCCACAACCGCGAAAAAGTCTTGCTCGATTATAGCCGGATTGGAAACTTCTCTTTGTTTTGAGTTCACGCTAAAATCGGCGCTAGCAGTCCCTAGTGTCACATCCAGAAACATATATTAACGGTTGGGGAACGCAATGTAATTGATCCTACCATCATCTAACCTATCCACCCTAACTCCTATGTACCTTTCATGTCGTTCCCCTTCTTATTTCGGTACCTAGGTCGACACAGAGATTTTCGATGGAATTCCAAGATTTCACTCTAAACACGTGCTACTTTGAGGCCTATGACAAGTGATTCTTAGAAAAACTCTCTAATGATCCACTTCTTCAAATTTAGCTTGTCTAGGGTGAGGCATTTGATTCCACAACCGCGAAAAAGTCTAGCTCAATTACATAGCTGGATTGGAAACTTCTCTTTGTTTTGGGTTCGCGCTGAAATCAGCGCAAGCTGTCCCTAAATGTCACATTCAGAAACATATATTAACGGTTGGGAACGCAATGTAATTGATCCTAGCATCATCTAACCTATCCACCCTAACTTCGTATGTACCTTTCGTGTCGTTCCCCTTCTAGTTTTGGTACGTAGGTCGATAGAGATTTTCGATGGAATTCCAAGATTTCACTCTAAACAAGTGCTACTTTGAGGCCTATGACAAGTGATTCTTAGAAAAACTCTCTAACGGTCCACTTCTTCAAATTTAGGTTCTCTAGGCTGAGGCATTTGATTCCCCAACCGCGAAAAAGTCTAGCTCGATTCTATAGCCGGATTGGAAACTTCTCTTTGTTTTGAGTTCACGCTAAAATCGGCGCTAGCAGTCCCAAATGTCACATCCAGAAACATATATTAACAGTTGGGGAATGTAATGTAATTGATCCTACCATCATCTAACATATCCACCCTAACTCCTATGTACCTTTCATGTCGTTCCCCTTCTTGTTTCGGTACGTAGGTCGACACAGAGATTTTCGATGGAATTCCAAGATTTCACTCTAAACATGGGCTACTTTGAGGCCTATGACAAGTGATTCTTAGAAAAACTCTCTAACGATCCACTTCTTCAAGTTTAGGTTCTATAGGGTGAGGCATTTGATTCCACAACCGCGAAAAAGTCTTGCTCGATTATATAGCCGGATTGGAAACTTCTCTTTGTTTTGAGTTCACGCTAAAAATCGGGCGATAGCAGTCCCAAATGTCACATCCGAAAACATATATTAACGGTTGGGGAACACAATGTAATTGATCCTACCATCATCTAACCTATCCACCGTAACTCCTATGTACCTTTCATGTCGTTTCCCCTTCTTATTTCGGTGCGTAGGTCGACACGTAGATTTTGATGGAATTCCAAGATTTCACTCTAAACATGTGCTACTTTGAGGCCTATGACAAGTGATTCTTAGAAAAACTTTCTAATGATCCACTTCTTCAAATTTAGCTTGTCTAGGGTGAGGCATTTGATTCCACAACCGCGAAAAAGTCTAGCTTCGATTACATAGCTGGATTGGAAACCTCTCTTTGTTTTGGGTTCACGCTGAAATCAGCCAAGCTGTCCCCTAAATGTCACATTCAAAACATATATTAACGGTTGGGAACGCAATGTAATTGATCCTAGCATCATCTAACCTATCCACCCTAACTCCTATGTACCTTTCATGTGTGTTCCCTTCTAGTTTTGGTACGTAGGGTCGACATAGAGAGATTTTCGATGGAATTCCAAGATTTCACTCTAAACACATGCTACTTTGAGGCCTATGACAAGTGAATCTTAGAAAAACTCTCTAATGGTCCACTTCTTCAAATTTAGGTTCTCTAGGGTGAGGCATTTGATTCCACAACCGCGAAAAAGTCTTGCTCGATTACATAGCTGGATTGGAAACCTCTCTTTGTTTTGGGTTCACTGAAATCAGCGCAAGCTGTCCCCTAAATGTCACATTCAGAAAACATATATTAACGGTTGGGAACGCAATGTAATTGATCCTAGCATCATCTAACCTATCCACCCTAACTCCTATGTACCTTTCGTGTCGTTCCCCTTCTAGTTTTGGTACGTAGGTCGACATAGAGATTTTCGATGGAATTCCAAGATTTCACTCCAAACACGTGCTACTTTGAGGCCTATGACAAGTGAATCTTAGAAAAACTCTCTAATGGTCCACTTCTTCAAGTTTAGGTTCTCTAGGCTGAGGCATTTGATTCCACAACCGCGAAAAAAAGTCTTGCTCGATTATAGCCGGATTGGAAACTTCTCTTTGTTTTGAGTTCACGCTAAAATCGGCGCTAAGCAAATCCCCAAATGTCACATCCGTAAAACATATATTAACGGTTGGGGAACGCAATGTAATTGATCCTACCATCATCTAACCTATCCACCCTAACTCCTATGTACCTTTCATGTCGTTCCCTTCTTTTTCGGTACATAGGTCGACCGCGTAGATTTTTGATGGAATTCCAAGATTTCACTCTAAACACGTGCTACTTTGAGGCCTATGACAAGTGATTCTTAGAAAAACTCTCTAATGATCCACTTCTTCAAATTTAGCTTGTCTAGGGTGAGGCATTTGATTCCACAACCGCGAAAAAGTCTAGCTCGATTACATAGCTGGATTGGAAACTTCTCTTTGTTTTGGGTTCAAGCTGAAATCAGCGCAAAGCTGTCCCTAAATGTCACATTCAAAAACATATATTAACGGTTGGGAACGCAATGTAATTGATCCTAGCATCATCTAACCTATCCACCCTAACTCCTATGTACCTTTCGTGTCGTTCCCCTTCTAGTTTTGGTACGTAGGTCGATAGAGATTTTTAGATGGAATTCCAAGATTTCACTCTAAACAAGTGCTACTTTGAGGCCTATGACAAGTGATTCTTAGAAAAACTCTGTAATGGTCCACTTCTTCAAATTTAGGTTCTCTAGGCTGAGGCATTTGATTCCCCAACCGCGAAAAAAAAAGTCTAGCTCGATTCTATAGCCGGATTGGAAACTTCTCTTTGTTTTGAGTTCACGCTAAAATCGGCGCTAGCAGTCCCAAATGTCACATCCGAAACATATATTAACGGTTGGGGAATGTAATGTAATTGATCCTACCATCATCTAACATATCCACCCTAACTCCTATGTACCTTTCATGTCGTTCCCCTTCTTGTTTTTCGGCGTAGGTCGACCGCGAGAGATTTTCGATGGAATTCCAAGATTTCACTCTAAACACGTGCTACTTTGAGGCCTATGACAAGTGATTCTTAGAAAAACTCTCTAACGATCCACTTCTTCAAGTTTAGGTTCTATAGGGTGAGGCATTTGATTCCACAACCGCGAAAAAGTCTTGCTCGATTATATAGCCGGATTGGAAACTTCTCTTTGTTTTTTGAGTTCACGCTAAAATCGGCGATAGCATCCCAAATGTCACATCCAGAAAACATATATTAACGGTTGGGGAACACAATGTAATTGATCCTACCATCATCTAACCTATCCACCCTAACTCCTATGTACCTTTCATGTCGTTCCCCTTCTTATTTTGGTGCGTAGGTCGACATAGAGATTTTTGATGGAATTCCAAGATTTCACTCTAAACATGTGCTACTTTGAGGCCTATGACAAGTGATTCTTAGAAAAACTCTCTAATGATCCACTTCTTCAAATTTAGCTTGTCTAGGGTGAGGCATTTGATTCCACAACCGCGAAAAAGTCTAGCTCGATTACATAGCTGGATTGGAAACCTCTCTTTTGTTTTGGGTTCACGCTGAAATCAGCGCAAGCTGTCCCTAAATGTCACATTCAAAACATATATTAACGGTTGGGAACGCAATGTAATTGATCCTAGCATCATCTAACCTATCCACCCTAACTCCTATGTACCTTTCATGTCGTTCCCCTTCTTAGTTTTGGTACGTAGGTCGACATAGAGATTTTCGATGGAATTCCAAGATTTCACTCTAAACACATGCTACTTTGAGGCCTATGACAAGTGATTCTTAGAAAAACTCTCTAATGGTCCACTTCTTCAAATTTAGGTTCTCTAGGGTGAGGCATTTGATTCCACAACCGCCAAAAAAAAGTCTTGCTCGATTACATAGCTGGATTGGAAACCTCTCTTTGTTTTGGGTTCACGCTGAAATCAGCGCAAGCTGTCCCTAAATGTCACATTCAGAAACATATATTAACGGTTGGGAACGCAATGTAATTGATCCTAGCATCATCTAACCTATCCACCCTAACTCCCTATGTACCTTTCATGTCGTTCCCCTTCTTATTTTGGTACGTAGGTCGATATAGAGATTTTCGATGGAATTCCAAGATTTCACTCTAAACACGTGCTACTTTGAGGCCTATGACAAGTGATTCTTAGAAAAACTCTCTAATGGTCCACTTCTTCAAATTTAGGTTCTCTAGGCTGAGGCATTTGATTCCACAACCGCGAAAAAAAGTCTTGCTCGATTATATAGCCGGATTGGAAACTTCTCTTTGTTTTGAGTTCACGCTAAAATCAGCGCTAGCAGTCCCAAAATGTCACATCCAAAACATATATTAACGGTTGGGGAACGCAAATGTAATTGATCCTACCATCATCTAACCTATCCACCCTAACTCCTATGTACCTTTCATGTCGTTCCCCTTCTTATTTTTGGTACCTAGGTCGACACGAGAGATTTTCGATGGAATTCCAAGATTTCACTCTAAACACGTGCTACTTTGAGGCCTATGACAAGTGATTCTTAGAAAAACTCTCTAATGATCCACTTCTTCAAATTTAGGTTGTCTAGGGTGAGGCATTTGATTCCACAACCGCGAAAAAGTCTTGCTCGATTATATAGCTGGATTGGAAACTTCTCTTTGTTTTGAGTTCACGCTAAAATCAGCGCAAGCTGTCCCTAAATGTCACATTCAGAAACATATATTAACGGTTGGGAACGCAATGTAATTGATCCTAGCATCATCTAACCTATCCACCCTAACTCCTATGTACCTTTCATGTCGTTCCCCTTCTTATTTTTGGTGCGTAGGTCGATAGAGATTTTCGATGGAATTCCAAGATTTCACTCTAAACATGTGCTACTTTGAGGCCTATGACAAGTGATTCTTAGAAAAACTTTCTAATGATCCACTTCTTCAAATTTAGCTTGTCTAGGGTGAGGCATTTGATTCCACAACCGCGAAAAAGTCTAGCTCGATTACATAGCTGGATTGGAAACTTCTCTTTGTTTTGGGTTCGCGCTGAAATCAGCGCAAGCTGTCCCTAAATGTCACATTCAAAAACATATATTAACGGTTGGGAACGCAATGTAATTGATCCTAGCATCATCTAACCTATCCACCCTAACTCCTATGTACCTTTCATGTCATTCCCCTTCTTAGTTTTGGTACGTAGGTCGACATAGAGATTTTCGATGGAATTCCAAGATTTCACTCTAAACACGTGCTACTTTGAGGCCTATGACAAGTGATTCTTAGAAAAACTCTCTAATGATCCACTTCTTCAAATTTAGGTTCTCTAGGGTGAGGCATTTGATTCCACAACCGCGAAAAAGTCTTGCTCGATTACATAGCCGGATTGGAAACTTCTCTTTGTTTTGAGTTCACGCTAAAATCGGCGCTAGCTGTCCCTAAATGTCACATCCAGAAACATATATTAACGGTTGGGGAACGCAATGTAATTGATCCTACCATCATCTAACCTATCCACCCTAACTCCTATGTACCTTTCATGTCGTTCCCCTTCTTATTTCGGTACGTAGGTCGACACAGAGATTTTCGATGGAATTCCAAGATTTCACTCTAAACATGTGCTACTTTGAGGCCTATGACAAGTGATTCTTAGAAAAACTCTCTAATGGTCCACTTCTTCAAATTTAGGTTCTCTAGGCTGAGGCATTTGATTCCACAACCGCGAAAAAGTCTTGCTCGATTACATAGCTGGATTGGAAACCTCTCTTTGTTTTGGGTTCGCGCTGAAATCAGCGCAAGCTGTCCCTAAATGTCACATTCAGAAACATATATTAACGGTTGGGAACGCAATGTAATTGATCCTAGCATCATCTAACCTATCCACCCTAACTTCGTATGTACCTTTCGTGTCGTTCCCCTTCTAGTTTTGGTACGTAGGTCGACATAGAGATTTTCGATGGAATTCCAAGATTTCACTCCAAACACGTGCTACTTTGAGGCCTATGACAAGTGAATCTTAGAAAAACTCTCTAATGGTCCACTTCTTCAAGTTTAGGTTCTCTAGGCTGAGGCATTTGATTCCACAACCGCGAAAAAAAGTCTTGCTCGATTATAGCCGATTGGAAACTTCTCTTTGTTTTGAGTTCACGCTAAAATCGGCGCTAGCAGTCCCTAATGTCACATCCAGAAACATATATTAACGGTTGGGGAACGCAATGTAATTGATCCTACCATCATCTAACCTATCCACCCTAACTCCTATGTACCTTTCATGTCGTTCCCCTTCTTATTTCGGTACGTAGGTCGACACAGAGATTTTCGATGGAATTCCAAGATTTCACTCTAAACACGTGCTACTTTGAGGCCTATGACAAGTGATTCTTAGAAAAACTCTCTAATGATCCACTTCTTCAAATTTAGCTTGTCTAGGGTGAGGCATTTGATTCCACAACCGCGAAAAAGTCTAGCTCGATTACATAGCTGGATTGGAAACTTCTCTTTGTTTTGGGTTCGCGCTGAAATCAGCGCAAGCTGTCCCTAAATGTCACATTCAGAAACATATATTAACGGTTGGGAACGCAATGTAATTGATCCTAGCATCATCTAACCTATCCACCCTAACTCCTATGTACCTTTCATGTCGTTCCCCTTCTAGTTTTGGTACGTAGGTCGATAGAGATTTTCGATGGAATTCCAAGATTTCACTCTAAACAAGTGCTACTTTGAGGCCTATGACAAGTGATTCTTAGAAAAACTCTCTAACGGTCCACTTCTTCAAATTTAGGTTCTCTAGGCTGAGGCATTTGATTCCCCAACCGCGAAAAAGTCTAGCTCGATTCTATAGCCGCATTGGAAACTTCTCTTTGTTTTGAGTTCACGCTAAAATCAGCGCTAGCAGTCCCAAATGTCACATCCAGAAACATATATTAACAGTTGGGGAATGTAATGTAATTGATCCTACCATCATCTAACATATCCACCCTAACTCCTATGTACCTTTCATGTCGTTCCCTTCTTGTTTTGATGCGTAGGTCGACCGCAGAGATTTTCGATGGAATTCCAAGATTTCACTCTAAACATGGGCTACTTTGAGGCCTATGACAAGTGATTCTTAGAAAAACTCTCTAACGATCCACTTCTTCAAGTTTAGGTTCTATAGGGTGAGGCATTTGATTCCACAACCGCGAAAAAGTCTTGCTCGATTATAGCCGGATTGGAAACTTCTCTTTGTTTTGAGTTCACGCTAAAATCGGCGATAGCAGTCCCAAATGTCACATCCAGAAACATATATTAACGGTTGGGGAACACAATGTAATTGATCCTACCATCATCTAACCTATCCACCCTAACTCCTATGTACCTTTCATGTCGTTCCCCTTCTTATTTCGGTGCGTAGGTCGACACGTAGATTTTTGATGGAATTCCAAGATTTCACTCTAAACATGTGCTACTTTGAGGCCTATGACAAGTGATTCTTAGAAAAACTTTCTAATGATCCACTTCTTCAAATTTAGCTTGTCTAGGGTGAGGCATTTGATTCCACAACCGCGAAAAAAGTCTAGCTCGATTACATAGCTGGATTGGAAACTTCTCTTTGTTTTGGGTTCGCGCTGAAATCAGCGCAAAGCTGTCCCTAAATGTCACATTCAGAAACATATATTAACGGTTGGGGAACGCAATGTAATTGATCCTAGCATCATCTAACCTATCCACCCTAACTCCTATGTACCTTTCATGTCGTTCCCCTTCTTATTTTGGTACGTAGGTCGACCATAGAGATTTTTTTGATGGAATTCCAAGATTTCACTCTAAACAAGTGCTACTTTGAGGCCTATGACAAGTGATTCTTAGAAAAACTCTCTAATGGTCCACTTCTTCAAATTTAGGTTCTCTAGGCTGAGGCATTTGATTCCACAACCGCCGCGAAAAAGTCTTGCTCGATTATATAGCGGATTGGAAACTTCTCTTTGTTTTGAGTTCACGCTAAAATCGGCGCTAGCAGTCCCAAATGTCACATCCGAAAACATATATTAACAGTTGGGGAATGTAATGTAATTGATCCTACCATCATCTAACATATCCACCCCTAACTCCTATGTACCTTTCATGTCGTTCCCTTCTTGTTTTGATGCGTAGGTCGACCGCGTAGATTTTCGATGGAATTCCAAGATTTCACTCTAAACATGGGCTACTTTGAGGCCTATGACAAGTGATTCTTAGAAAAACTCTCTAACGATCCACTTCTTCAAGTTTAGGTTCTATAGGGTGAGGCATTTGATTCCACAACCGCGAAAAAAAGTCTTGCTCGATTATAGCCGGATTGGAAACTTCTCTTTGTTTTGAGTTCACGCTAAAATCGGCGATAGCAGTCCCAAAATGTCACATCCGTAAAACATATATTAACGGTTGGGGAACACAATGTAATTGATCCTACCATCATCTAACCTATCCACCCCTAACTCCTATGTACCTTTCATGTCGTTCCCCTTCTTATTTTTGGTACGTAGGTCGACACGTAGATTTTTGATGGAATTCCAAGATTTCACTCTAAACATGTGCTACTTTGAGGCCTATGACAAGTGATTCTTAGAAAAACTTTCTAATGATCCACTTCTTCAAATTTAGCTTGTCTAGGGTGAGGCATTTGATTCCACAACCGCGAAAAAAGTCTAGCTCGATTACATAGCTGGATTGGAAACCTCTCTTTGTTTTGGGTTCAAGCTGAAATCAGCGCAAGCTGTCCCTAAATGTCACATTCAGAAACATATATTAACGGTTGGGAACGCAATGTAATTGATCCTAGCATCATCTAACCTATCCACCCTAACTCCTATGTACCTTTCATGTCGTTCCCCTTCTAGTTTTGGTACGTAGGTCGATTGAGAGATTTTCGATGGAATTCCAAGATTTCACTCTAAACACGTGCTACTTTGAGGCCTATGACAAGTGATTCTTAGAAAAACTCTCTAATGATCCACTTCTTCAAATTTAGGTTCTCTAGGGTGAGGCATTTGATTCCACAACCACGCGAAAAAGTCTTGCTCGATTCTATAGCGGATTGGAAACTTCTCTTTTGTTTTGAGTTCACGCTAAAATCAGCGCTAGCAGTCCCTAAATGTCACATCCAAAACATATATTAACGGTTGGGGAACGCAATGTAATTGATCCTACCATCATCTAACCTATCCACCCTAACTCCTATGTACCTTTCATGTCGTTCCCCCTCTTATTTCGATGCGTAGGTCGACACATAGAGATTTTCGATGGAATTCCAAGATTTCACTCTAAACACGTGCTACTTTGAGGCCAATGACAAGTGATTCTTAGAAAAACTCTCTAATGATCCACTTCTTCAAATTTAGCTTGTCTAGGGTGAGGCATTTGATTCCACAACCGCGAAAAAGTCTAGCTCGATTACATAGCTGGATTGGAAACCTCTCTTTGTTTTTTTGGGTTCCCTAGATGTCACTGAAATCATTAACGGCGGGAACAAGCTGTCCCTAAATGTCACATTCAGAAACATATATTAACGGTTGGGAACGCAATGTAATTGATCCTAGCATCATCTAACCTATCCACCCTAACCGTATGTACCTTTCGTGCGTTCCCCTTCTAGTTTTGGTACGTAGGTCGACATAGAGATTTTCGATGGAATTCCAAGATTTCACTCCAAACACGTGCTACTTTGAGGCCTATGACAAGTGAATCTTAGAAAAACTCTCTAATGGTCCACTTCTTCAAGTTTAGGTTCTCTAGGCTGAGGCATTTGATTCCACAACCGCGAAAAAAGTCTTGCTCGATTATAGCCGGATTGGAAACTTCTCTTTGTTTTGAGTTCACGCTAAAATCGGCGCTAGCAGTCCCCTAGTGTCACATCCGAAAACATATATTAACGGTTGGGGAACGCAATGTAATTGATCCTACCATCATCTAACCTATCCACCCTAACTCCTATGTACCTTTCATGTCGTTCCCCTTCTTATTTCGGTACATAGGTCGACACGTAGATTTTTGATGGAATTCCAAGATTTCACTCTAAACACGTGCTACTTTGAGGCCTATGACAAGTGATTCTTAGAAAAACTCTCTAATGATCCACTTCTTCAAATTTAGCTTGTCTAGGGTGAGGCATTTGATTCCACAACAGCGAAAAAGTCTTGCTCGATTACATAGCTGGATTGGAAACTTCTCTTTGTTTTGGGTTCACGCTGAAATCAGCGCAAGCTGTCCCTAAATGTCACATTCGAGAAACATATATTAACGGTTGGGAACGCAATGTAATTGATCCTAGCATCATCTAACCTATCCACCCTAACTCCTATGTACCTTTCATGTCGTTCCCCTTCTTATTTTGGTGCGTAGGTCGACCACGAGATTTTTGATGGAATTCCAAGATTTCACTCTAAACACGTGCTACTTTGAGGCCTATGACAAGTGATTCTTAGAAAAACTCTCTAATGATCCACTTCTTCAAATTTAGCTTGTCTAGGGTGAGGCATTTGATTCCACAACCGCGAAAAAAGTCTAGCTTGATTACATAGCTGGATTGGAAACTTCTCTTTGTTTTGAGTTCACGCTAAAATCAGCGCAAGCTGTCCCTAAATGTCACATTCAGAAACATATATTAACGGTTGGGGAACGCAATGTAATTGATCCTAGCATCATCTAACCTATCCACCCCTAACTCCTATGTACCTTTCATGTCGTTCCCCTTCTTATTTCGGTACGTAGGTCGACACAGAGATTTTCGATGGAATTCCAAGATTTCACTCTAAACAAGTGCTACTTTGAGGCCTATGACAAGTGATTCTTAGAAAAACTCTCTAATAATCCACTTCTTCAAATTTAGGTTGTCTAGGGTGAGGCATTTGATTCCACAACCGTGAAAAAAGTCTGTTTTGGGTTCGATTACATAGCTGGATTGGAAACACTCTCTTTGTTTTTGGGTTGGGAACGCTGAAATCCTAGCACCACCTAACCTATCCACCCTAAATGTCACATTTTGAAACATATATTAACGGTTGGGAACATCCGAATGTAATTGATCCTAGCATCATCTAACCTATCCACCCTAACCCCTCGTATGTACCTTTCGTGCCGTTCCCCTTCTAGTTTTGGTACGTAGGTCGACATAGAGATTTTCGATGGAATTCCAAGATTTCACTCCAAACACGTGCTACTTTGAGGCCTATGACAAGTGAATCTTAGAAAAACTCTCTAATGGTCCACTTCTTCAAGTTTAGGTTCTCTAGGCTGAGGCATTTGATTCCACAACCGCGAAAAAGTCTTGCTCGATTATAGCCGGATTGGAAACTTCTCTTTGTTTTGAGTTCACGCTAAAATCGGCGCTAGCAGTCCCTAATGTCACATCCAAAAACATATATTAACGGTTGGGGAACGCAATGTAATTGATCCTACCATCATCTAACCTATCCACCCTAACTCCTATGTACCTTTCATGTCGTTCCCCTTCTTATTTCGGTACATAGGTCGACCGCGAGATTTTCGATGGAATTCCAAGATTTCACTCTAAACACGTGCTACTTTGAGGCCTATGACAAGTGATTCTTAGAAAAACTCTCTAATGATCCACTTCTTCAAATTTAGCTTCTCTAGGGTGAGGCATTTGATTCCACAACCGCGAAAAAGTCTAGCTCGATTACATAGCTGGATTGGAAACTTCTCTTTGTTTTGGGTTCGCGCTGAAATCAGCGCAAGCTGTCCCTAAATGTCACATTCAGAAACATATATTAACGGTTGGGAACGCAATGTAATTGATCCTAGCATCATCTAACCTATCCACCCTAACTCCTATGTACCTTTCATGTCGTTCCCCTTCTTGTTTCGGTACGTAGGTCGACACAGAGATTTTCGATGGAATTCCAAGATTTCACTCTAAACACGTGCTATTTTGAGGCCTATGACAAGTGATTCTTAGAAAAACTCTCTAATGATCCACTTCTTCAAATTTAGGTTGTCTAGGGTGAGGCATTTGATTCCACAACCACGAAAAAGTCTAGCTCGATTAAATAGCTTTGGATTGGAAACTTCTCTTTGTTTTGGGTTCAGCACGATCCTAAAATCAACCTATCCAAGCTGTCCCTAAATGTCACATGTCACATCCAAAACATATATTAACGGTTGGGAACGCAATGTAATTGATCCTAGCATCATCTAACCTATCCACCCTAACTCCTATGTACCTTTCGTGTCGCTCCCTTCTAGTTTTGGTGCGTAGGTCGACATAGAGATTTTCGATGGAATTCCAAGATTTCACTCTAAACACGTGCTACTTTGAGGCCTATGACAAGTGAATTCTTAGAAAAACTCTCTAATGGTCCACTTCTTCAAATTTAGGTTCTCTAGGGTGAGGCATTTGATTCCACAACCGCGAAAAAGTCTTGCTCGATTATAGCTGGATTGGAAACTTCTCTTTGTTTTGAGTTCACGCTAAAATCGGCGCTAGCTGTCCCTAGTGTCACATCCAAAAACATATATTAACGGTTGGGAACGCAATGTAATTGATCCTACCATCATCTAACCTATCCACCCTAACTCCTATGTACCTTTCATGTCGTTCCCCTTCTTATTTTGGGGCGTAGGTCGACACGAGATTTTCGATGGAATTCCAAGATTTCACTCTAAACACGTGCTACTTTGAGGCCAATGACAAGTGATTCTTAGAAAAACTCTCTAATGATCCACTTCTTCAAATTTAGCTTGTCTAGGGTGAGGCATTTGATTCCACAACCGCGAAAAAAGTCTAGCTCGATTACATAGCTGGATTGGAAACCTCTCTTTTTTTTGGGTTCACGCTGAAATCAGCGCAAGCTGTCCCTAAATGTCACATTCGAAACATATATTAACGGTTGGGAACGCAATGTAATTGATCCTAGCATCATCTAACCTATCCACCCTAACTCCTATGTACCTTTCATGTCGTTCCCCTTCTTATTTTGGTACGTAGGTCGACATAGAGATTTTTCGATGGAATTCCAAGATTTCACTCTAAACACGTGCTACTTTGAGGCCTATGACAAGTGATTCTTAGAAAAACTCTCTAATGATCCACTTCTTCAAATTTAGGTTGTCTAGGGTGAGGCATTTGATTCCACAACCGCGAAAAAAGTCTAGCTCGATTATATAGCTGGATTGGAAACTTCTCTTTGTTTTGAGTTCACGCTAAAATCAGCGCGCTAGCTGTCCCTAAATGTCACATCCAAAAACATATATTAACGGTTGGGGAACGCAATGTAATTTATCCTACCATCATCTAACCTATCCACCCTAACTCCTATGTACCTTTCATGTCGTTCCCCTTCTTATTTCGATGCGTAGGTCGACATAGAGATTTTCGATGGAATTCCAAGATTTCACTCTAAACAAGTGCTACTTTGAGGCCTATGACAAGTGATTCTTAGAAAAACTCTCTAATGGTCCACTTCTTCAAATTTAGGTTGTCTAGGGTGAGGCATTTGATTCCCCAACCACGAAAAAAAGTCTAGCTCGATTACATAGCTGGATTGGAAACTTCTCTTTGTTTTTTGGTTCACGCTGAAATCAGCGCTAGCAGTCCCTAAATGTCACATCCAAAACATATATTAACGGTTGGGAACGCAGTGTAATTGATCCTAGCACCACCTAACCTATCCACCCTAACTCCTTTATTTTGGGTTCACGCTAGCATCCTATGTCACATCCGTAAAACATATATTAACGGTTGGGAACGCAATGTAATTGATCCTAGCATCATCTAACCTTTCCACCCTAACTGTATGTACCTTTCATGTCGTTCCCCTTCTAGTTTTGGTGCGTAGGTCGACATAGAGATTTTCGATGGAATTCCAAGATTTCACTCTAAACACGTGCTACTTTGAGGCCTATGACAAGTGATTCTTAGAAAAACTCTCTAATGGTCCACTTCTTCAAGTTTAGGTTCTCTAGGGTGAGGCATTTGATTCCACAACCGCGAAAAAAAGTCTTGCTCGATTATAGCCGGATTGGAAACTTCTCTTTGTTTTGAGTTCACGCTAAAATCGGCGCTAGCAGTCCCCAATGTCACGTCCAGAAAACATATATTAACGGTTGGGGAACGCAATGTAATTGATCCTACCATCATCTAACCTATCCACCCTAACTCCTATGTACCTTTCATGTCGTTCCCCTTCTTATTTCGGCATAGGTCGACCACGTAGATTTTCGATGGAATTCCAAGATTTCACTCTAAACACGTGCTACTTTGAGGCCAATGACAAGTGATTCTTAGAAAAACTCTCTAATGATCCACTTCTTCAAATTTAGCTTGTCTAGGGTGAGGCATTTGATTCCACAACCGCGAAAAAAGTCTAGCTCGATTACATAGCTGGATTGGAAACCTCTCTTTGTTTTTTGGGTTTGCGCTGAAATCAGCGCAAGCTGTCCCTAAATGTCACATTCAGAAAACATATATTAACGGTTGGGAACGCAATGTAATTGATCCTAGCATCATCTAACCTATCCACCCTAACTCCTCGTATGTACCTTTCGTGTCGTTCCCTTCTAGTTTTGGTACGTAGGTCGACATAGAGATTTTCGATGGAATTCCAAGATTTCACTCTAAACACGTGCTACTTTGAGGCCTATGACAAGTGAATCTTAGAAAAACTCTCTAATGGTCCACTTCTTCAAGTTTAGGTTCTCTAGGGTGAGGCATTTGATTCCACAACCGCGAAAAAAGTCTTGCTCGATTATAGCCGGATTGGAAACTTCTCTTTGTTTTGAGTTCACGCTAAAATCGGCGCTAGCAGTCCCTAGTGTCACATCCAGAAACATATATTAACGGTTGGGGAACGCAATGTAATTGATCCTACCATCATCTAACCTATCCACCCTAACTCCTATGTACCTTTCATGTCGTTCCCCTTCTTATTTTTATACATAGGTCGATTACGTAGATTTTTCGATGGAATTCCAAGATTTCACTCTAAACACGTGCTACTTTGAGGCCAATGACAAGTGATTCTTAGAAAAACTCTCTAATGATCCACTTCTTCAAATTTAGCTTGTCTAGGGTGAGGCATTTGATTCCACAACCGCGAAAAAGTCTAGCTCGATTACATAGCTGGAATGGAAACCTCTCTTTGTTTTGGGTTCAAGGCTGAAATCAGCGCAAGCTGTCCCTAAATGTCACATTCAGAAACATATATTAACGGTTGGGAACGCAATGTAATTGATCCTAGCATCATCTAACCTATCCACCCTAACTTCGTATGTACCTTTCGTGCTGTTCCCCTTCTAGTTTTGGTACGTAGGTCGACATAGAGATTTTCGATGGAATTCCAAGATTTCACTCCAAACACGTGCTACTTTGAGGCCTATGACAAGTGAATCTTAGAAAAACTCTCTAATGGTCCACTTCTTCAAGTTTAGGTTCTCTAGGCTGAGGCATTTGATTCCACAACCGCGAAAAAGTCTTGCTCGATTATAGCCGGATTGGAAACTTCTCTTTGTTTTGAGTTCACGCTAAAATCGGCGCCTCCCAAATGTCACATCCAAAACATATATTAACGGTTGAACGCCAATTAATTGATCCTACCATCATCTAACCTATCCACCCTAACTCCTATGTACCTTTCATGTCGTTCCCCTTCTTATTTTTCGATGGAATTCCAATGGAATTCCAAGATTTCACTCTAAACACGTGCTACTTTGAGGCCTATGACAAGTGATTCTTAGAAAAACTCTCTAATGATCCACTTCTTCAAATTTAGCTTGTCTAGGGTGAGGCATTTGATTCCACAACCGCGAAAAAGTCTAGCTCGATTACATAGCTGGATTGGAAACTTCTCTTTTGTTTTGGGTTCGCGCGCTGAAATCAGCGCAAGCTGTCCCTAAATGTCACATTCAGAAACATATATTAACGGTTGGGAACGCAATGTAATTGATCCTAGCATCGTCTAACCTATCCACCCTAACTTCGTATGTACCTTTCGTGTCGTTCCCCTTCTAGTTTTGGTACGTAGGTCGATAGAGTTTTTCGATGGAATTCCAAGATTTCACTCTAAACAAGTGCTACTTTGAGGCCTATGACAAGTGATTCTTAGAAAAACTCTCTAACGGTCCACTTCTTCAAATTTAGGTTCTCTAGGCTGAGGCATTTGATTCCCCAACCGCAAAAAAGTCTAGCTCGATTCTATAGCCGGATTGAAAACTTCTCTTTGTTTTGAGTTCACGCTAAAATCGGCGCTAGCAATCCCAAATGTCACATCCAGAAACATATATTAACAGTTGGGGAATGTAATGTAATTGATCCTACCATCATCTAACATATCCACCCTAACTCCTATGTACCTTTCATGTCGTTCCCCTTCTTATTTCGGTGCATAGGTCGACACGTAGATTTTCGATGGAATTCCAAGATTTCACTCTAAACACGTGCTACTTTGAGGCCTATGACAAGTGATTCTTAGAAAAACTCTCTAACGATCCACTTCTTCAAGTTTAGGTTCTATAGGGTGAGGCATTTGATTCCACAACCGCAAAAAAGTCTAGCTCGATTACATAGCTGGATTGGAAACTTCTCTTTGTTTTGGGTTCACGCTGAAATCAGCGCAAGCTGTCCCTAAATGTCACATTCGAGAAACATATATTAACGGTTTGGGACGCAATGTAATTGATCCTAGCATCATCTAACCTATCCACCCTAACTCCTATGTACCTTTCATGTCGTTCCCCTTCTTATTTCGGTACGTAGGTCGACATAGAGATTTCGAAGGAATTTAAAGATGTCACTCTATACAAGTGCTACTTTGAGGCCTATGACAAGTGATTCTTAGAAAAACTCTCTAATGGCCCACTTCTTCAAATTTAGGTTTTCTAGGGTGAGGCATTTGATTCCCCAACCGTGAAAAAGTCTAGCTCGATTACATAGCTGGATTGGAAACTTCTCTTTGTTTTGGGTTCACGCTGAAATCAGCGCAAGCAGTCCCCTAAATGTCACATCCGAGAAAACATATATTAACGGTTGGGAACGCAATGTAATTGATCCTAGCATCATCTAACCTATCCACCCTAACTCCTTTATTTTGTACCTTTCATCCGATGTATTAACGGTTCCCTAGCATCATCTAACCTTTCCACCCTAACTAACAGATGTACCTTTCGTATTTTTGGTACGTGAGGTCGACATAGAGATTTTCGATGGAATTCCAAGATTTCACTCCAAACACGTGCTACTTTGAGGCCTATGACAAGTGAATCTTAGAAAAACTCTCTAATGGTCCACTTCTTCAAATTTAGGTTCTCTAGGGTGAGGCATTTGATTCCACAACCGCGAAAAAAGTCTTGCTCGATTATAGCCGGATTGGAAACTTCTCTTTGTTTTGAGTTCACGCTAAAATCGGCGCTAGCAGTCCCCTAAATGTCACATCCAAAACATATATTAACGGTTGGGGAACGCAATGTAATTGATCCTACCATCATCTAACCTATCCACCCTAACTCCTATGTACCTTTCATGTCGTTCCCTTCTTATTTTGGTGCATAGGTCGACCGCGAGAGATTTTCGATGGAATTCCAAGATTTCACTCTAAACACGTGCTACTTTGAGGCCAATGACAAGTGATTCTTAGAAAAACTCTCTAATGATCCACTTCTTCAAATTTAGCTTGTCTAGGGTGAGGCATTTGATTCCACAACCGCGAAAAAAGTCTAGCTCGATTACATAGCTGGATTGGAAACCTCTCTTTGTTTTGGGTTCACGCTGAAATCAGCGCAAGCTGTCCCTAAATGTCACATTCGAAAACATATATTAACGGTTGGGAACGCAATGTAATTGATCCTAGCATCATCTAACCTATCCACCCTAACTTCGTATGTACCTTTCGTGTCGCTTCCCCTTCTAGTTTTGGTACGTAGGTCGACATAGAGATTTTCGATGGAATTCCAAGATTTCACTCCAAACACGTGCTACTTTGAGGCCTATGACAAGTGAATCTTAGAAAAACTCTCTAATGGTCCACTTCTTCAAGTTTAGGTTCTCTAGGGTGAGGCATTTGATTCCACAACCGCGAAAAAGTCTTGCTCGATTATAGCGGATTGGAAACTTCTCTTTGTTTTGAGTTCACGCTAAAATCGGCGCAAGCAGTCCTGTCACATCCGAAAACATATATTAACGGTTGGGGAACGCAATGTAATTGATCCTACCATCATCTAACCTATCCACCCTAACTCCTATGTACCTTTCATGTCGTTCCCCTTCTTATTTCGGTACGTAGGTGGACGCAGAGATTTTCGATGGAATTCCAAGATTTCACTCTAAACACGTGCTACTTTGAGGCCTATGACAAGTGATTCTTTGAAAAACTCTCTAATGATCCACTTCTTCAAATTTAGCTTGTCTAGGGTGAGGCATTTGATTCCACAACCGCGAAAAAAGTCTAGCTCGATTACATAGCTGGATTGGAAACTTCTCTTTGTTTTGGGTTCACGCTGAAATCAGCGCAAGCTGTCCCTAAATGTCACATTCAAAACATATATTAACGGTTGGGAACGCAATGTAATTGATCCTAGCATCATCTAACCTATCCACCCTAACTCCTATGTACCTTTCATGTCGTTCCCCTTCTAGTTTTGGTACGTAGGTCGATAGAGAGATTTTCGATGGAATTCCAAGATTTCACTCTAAACAAGTGCTACTTTGAGGCCTATGACAAGTGATTCTTAGAAAAACTCTCTAACGGTCCACTTCTTCAAATTTAGGTTCTCTAGGCTGAGGCATTTGATTCCCCAACCGCGAAAAAGTCTAGCTCGATTCTATAGCCGGATTGGAAACTTCTCTTTGTTTTGAGTTCACGCTAAAATCGGCGCTAGCACTCCCAAATGTCACATCCAAAACATATATTAACAGTTGGGGAATGTAATGTAATTGATCCTACCATCATCTAACATATCCACCCTAACTCCTATGTACCTTTCATGTCGTTCCCCTTCTTATTTCGGTGCGTAGGTCGACCGCGAGATTTTCGATGGAATTCCAAGATTTCACTCTAAACACGTGCTACTTTGAGGCCTATGACAAGTGATTCTTAGAAAAACTCTCTAACGATCCACTTCTTCAAGTTTAGGTTCTATAGGGTGAGGCATTTGATTCCACAACCGCAAAAAAGTCTAGCTCGATTACATAGCTGGATTGGAAACTTCTCTTTGTTTTGGGTTCACGCTGAAATCAGCGCAAGCTGTCCCTAAATGTCACATTCAGAAACATATATTAACGGTAGGGAACGCAATGTAATTGATCCTAGCATCATCTAACCTATCCACCCTGACTCCTATGTACCTTTCATGTCGTTCCCCTTCTTATTTTGATGCGTAGGTCGACACGTAGATTTTCGATGGAATTCCAAGATTTCACTCTAAACACGTGCTACTTTGAGGCCTATGACAAGTGATTCTTAGAAAAACTCTCTAATGATCCACTTCTTCAAATTTAGCTTGTCTAGGGTGAGGCATTTGATTCCACAACCGTGAAAAAGTCTAGCTCGATTACATAGCTGGATTGGAAACTTCTCTTTGTTTTGGGTTCGCGCTGAAATCAGCGCAAGCTGCCCCTAAATGTCACATTCAGAAACATATATTAACGGTTGGGAACGCAATGTAATTTATCCTAGCATCATCTAACCTATCCACCCTAACTCCTATGTACCTTTCATGTCGTTCCCCTTCTTATTTCTGCGTAGGTAGGTCGACATTACGAGATTTTCGATGGAATTCCAAGATTTCACTCTAAACACGTGCTACTTTGAGGCCAATGACAAGTGATTCTTAGAAAAACTCTCTAATGATCCACTTCTTCAAATTTAGCTTGTCTAGGGTGAGGCATTTGATTCCACAACCGCGAAAAAGTCTAGCTCGATTACATAGCTGGATTGGAAACCTCTCTTTGTTTTTGGGTTCACTGAAATCAGCGCAAGCTGTCCCTAAATGTCACATTCAAACATATATTAACGGTTGGGAACGCAATGTAATTGATCCTAGCATCATCTAACCTATCCACCCTAACTCCTATGTACCTTTCTGTCGTTCCCCTTCTAGTTTTGGTACGTAGGTCGATAGAGATTTTCGATGGAATTCCAAGATTTCACTCTAAACAAGTGCTACTTTGAGGCCTATGACAAGTGATTCTTAGAAAAACTCTCTAATGATCCACTTCTTCAAATTTAGGTTCTCTAGGGTGAGGCATTTGATTCCACAACCGCGAAAAAAGTCTAGCTCGATTCTATAGCCGGATTGAAACTTCTCTTTGTTTTGAGTTCACGCTAAAATCAGCGCTAGCTGTCCCAAATGTCACATCCGAAAACATATATTAACGGTTGGGGAATGTAATGTAATTGATCCTACCATCATCTAACATATCCACCCTAACTCCTATGTACCTTTCATGTCGTTCCCCTTCTTCTTTCGGTACGTAGGTCGACATAAAGATTTTCGATGGAATTCCAAGATTTCACTCTAAACATGGGCTACTTTGAGGCCTATGACAAGTGATTCTTAGAAAAACTCTCTAATGATCCACTTCTTCAAGTTTAGGTTCTCTAGGGTGAGGCATTTGATTCCACAACCGCGAAAAAGTCTTGCTCGATTATAGCCGGATTGGAAACTTCTCTTTGTTTTTTGAGTTCACGCTAAAATCGGCGCTAGCAGTCCCAAATGTCACATCCGAAAATATATATTAACGGTTGGGGAACACAATGTAATTGATCCTACCATCATCTAACCTATCCACCCTAACTCCTATGTACCTTTCATGTCGTTCCCCTTCTTATTTTGGGTACGTAGGTCGACACAGAGATTTTTGATGGAATTCCAAGATTTCACTCTAAACATGTGCTACTTTGAGGCCTATGACAAGTGATTCTTAGAAAAACTCTCTAATGATCCACTTCTTCAAATTTAGCTTCTCTAGGGTGAGGCATTTGATTCCACAACCGCGAAAAAAAAGTCTAGCTCGATTACATAGCTGGATTGGAAACTTCTCTTTGTTTTGGGTTCGCGCTGAAATCAGCGCAAGCTGTCCCTAAATGTCACATTCAGAAACATATATTAACGGTTGGGAACGCAATGTAATTGATCCTAGCATCATCTAACCTATCCACCCTAACTCCTATGTACCTTTCGTGTCGTTCCCCTTCTAGTTTTGGTACATAGGTCGACATAGAGATTTTCGATGGAATTCCAAGATTTCACTCTAAACACGTGCTACTTTGAGGCCTATGACAAGTGAACCTTAGAAAAACTCTCTAATGGTCCACTTCTTCAAATTTAGGTTCTCTAGGCTGAGGCATTTGATTCCACAACCGCGAAAAAGTCTTGCTCGATTATAGCCGGATTGGAAAATTCTCTTTGTTTTGAGTTCACGCTAAAATCGGCGCTAGCAGTCCCTAAATGTCACATCCAGAAACATATATTAACGGTTGGGGAACGTAATGTAATTGATCCTACCATCATCTAACCTATCCACCCTAACTCCTATGTACCTTTCATGTCGTTCCCCTTCTTATTTTTGGTACATAGGTCGAATTACAGAGATTTTCGATGGAATTCCAAGATTTCACTCTAAACACGTGCTACTTTGAGGCCTATGACAAGTGATTCTTAGAAAAACTCTCTAATGATCCACTTCTTCAAATTTAGCTTGTATAGGGTGAGGCATTTGATTCCACAACCGCGAAAAAGTCTAGCTCGATTACATAGCTGGATTGGAAACTTCTCTTTGTTTTGGGTTCACGCTGAAATCAGCGCAAGCTGTCCCCAAATGTCACATTCAAAACATATATTAACGGTTGGGAACGCATTGTAATTGATCCTAGCATCATCTAACCTATCCACCCTAACTCCTATGTACCTTTCATGTCGTTCCCTTCTTATTTTGGTGCGTAGGTCGACCACGCGAGAGATTTTCGATGGAATTCCAAGATTTCACTCTAAACACGTGCTACTTTGAGGCCTATGACAAGTGATTCTTAGAAAAACTCTCTAATGATCCACTTCTTCAAATTTAGCTTCTCTAGGGTGAGGCATTTGATTCCACAACCGCGAAAAAGTCTAGCTCGATTACATAGCTGGATTGGAAACTTCTCTTTGTTTTGGGTTCGCGCTGAAATCAGCGCAAGCTGTCCCTAAATGTCACATTCAGAAACATATATTAACGGTTGGGAACGCAATGTAATTTATCCTAGCATCATCTAACCTATCCACCCTAACTCCTATGTACCTTTCATGTCGTTCCCCTTCTTATTTCGGTGCGTAGGTCGACCATTACGTAGATTTTCGATGGAATTCCAAGATTTCACTCTAAACACGTGCTACTTTGAGGCCTATGACAAGTGATTCTTAGAAAAACTCTCTAATGATCCACTTCTTCAAATTTAGCTTGTCTAGGGTGAGGCATTTGATTCCACAACCGCGAAAAAGTCTAGCTCGATTACATAGCTGGATTGGAAACCTCTTTGTTTTTTGGGTTCACGCTGAAATCAGCGCAAGCTGTCCCTAAATGTCACATTCAGAAACATATATTAACGGTTGGGAACGCAATGTAATTGATCCTAGCATCATCTAACCTATCCACCCTAACTCCTATGTACCTTTCATGTCGTTCCCCTTCTTATTTTGGTGCGTAGGTCGAATACACAGAGATTTTCGATGGAATTCCAAGATTTCACTCTAAACACGTGCTACTTTGAGGCCAATGACAAGTGATTCTTAGAAAAACTTTCTAATGATCCACTTCTTCAAATTTAGCTTGTCTAGGGTGAGGCATTTGATTCCACAACCGTGAAAAAAGTCTTGCTTCGATTACATAGCTGGATTGGAAACCTCTCTTTGTTTTGGGTTCGCGCTGAAATCAGCGCAAGCTGTCCCTAAATGTCACATTCAGAAACATATATTAACGGTTGGGAACGCAATGTAATTTATCCTAGCATCATCTAACCTATCCACCCTAACTCCTATGTACCTTTCATGTTGTTCCCCTTCTTATTTCGGTACGTAGGTCGACACAGAGATTTTCGATGGAATTCCAAGATTTCACTCTAAACACGTGCTACTTTGAGGCCAATGACAAGTGATTCTTAGAAAAACTTTCTAATGATCCACTTCTTCAAATTTAGCTTGTCTAGGGTGAGGCATTTGATTCCACAACCGTGAAAAAGTCTAGCTCGATTACATAGCTGGATTGGAAACCTCTCTTTGTTTTGGGTTCGCGCTGAAATCAGCGCAAGCTGTCCCTAAAAGTCACATTCAGAAACATATATTAACGGTTGGGAACGCAATGTAATTGATCCTAGCATCATCTAACCTATCCACCCTAACTTCTATGTACCTTTCGTGTCGTTCCCTTCTAGTTTTGGTACGTAGGTCGACATAGAGATTTTTTCAATGGAATTCCAAGATTTCACTCCAAACACGTGCTACTTTGAGGCCTATGACAAGTGAATCTTAGAAAAACTCTAATGGTCCACTTCTTCAAGTTTAGGTTCTCTAGGCTGAGGCATTTGATTCCACAACCGCGAAAAAGTCTTGCTCGATTATAGCCGGATTGGAAACTTCTCTTTGTTTTGAGTTCACGCTAAAATCGGCGCAAGCAGTCCCTAGTGTCACATCCAGAAACATATATTACCGGTTGGGGAACGCAATGTAATTGATCCTACCATCATCTAACCTATCCACACTAACTCCTATGTACCTTTCATGTCGTTCCCCTTCTTATTTCGGTACATAGGTCGACACGTAGATTTTCGATGGAATTCCAAGATTTCACTCTAAACACGTGCTACTTTGAGGCCTATGACAAGTGATTCTTAGAAAAACTCTCTAATGATCCACTTCTTCAAATTTAGCTTGTCTAGGGTGAGGCATTTGATTCCACAACCGCGAAAAAGTCTAGCTCGATTACATAGCTGGATTGGAAACTTCTCTTTGTTTTGTGTTCGCGCTGAAATCAGCGCAAGCTGTCCCTAAATGTCACATTCAGAAACATATATTAACGGTTGGGAACGCAATGTAATTGATCCTAGCATCATCTAACCTATCCACCCTAACTTCGTATGTACCTTTCGTGTCGTTCCCCTTCTAGTTTTGGTACATAGGTCGATAGAGATTTTCGATGGAATTCCAAGATTTCACTCTAAACAAGTGCTACTTTGAGGCCTATGACAAGTGATTCTTAGAAAAACTCTCTAACGGTCCACTTCTTCAAATTTAGGTTCTCTAGGCTGAGGCATTTGATTCCCCAACCGCGAAAAAGTCTAGCTCGATTCTATAGCCGGATTGGAAACTTCTCTTTGTTTTGAGTTCACGCTAAAATCGGCGCTAGCAGTCCCAAATGTCACATCCAGAAACATATATTAACAGTTGGGGAATGTAATGTAATTGATCCTACCATCATCTAACATATCCACCCTAACTCCTATGTACCTTTCATGTCGTTCCCCTTCTTGTTTCGGTACGTAGGTCGACACAGAGATTTTCGATGGAATTCCAAGATTTCACTCTAAACATGGGCTACTTTGAGGCCTATGACAAGTGATTCTTAGAAAAACTCTCTAACGATCCACTTCTTCAAGTTTAGGTTCTATAGGGTGAGGCATTTGATTCCACAACCGCGAAAAAGTCTTGCTCGATTATAGCCGGATTGGAAACTTCTCTTTGTTTTGAGTTCACGCTAAAATCGGCGCTAGCAGTCCCAAATGTCACATCCAGAAACATATATTAACGGTTGGGGAACACAATGTAATTGATCCTACCATCATCTAACCTATCCACCGTAACTCCTATGTACCTTTCATGTCGTTCCCTTCTTATTTCGGTGCGTACGTAGGTCGACCGTAGATTTTCGATGGAATTCCAAGATTTCACTCTAAACATGTGCTACTTTGAGGCCTATGACAAGTGATTCTTAGAAAAACTTTCTAATGATCCACTTCTTCAAATTTAGCTTGTCTAGGGTGAGGCATTTGATTCCACAACCGCGAAAAAGTCTAGCTCGATTACATAGCTGGATTGGAAACTTCTCTTTGTTTTGGGTTCGCGCTGAAATCAGCGCAAGCTGTCCCTAAATGTCACATTCAGAAACATATATTAACGGTTGGGAACGCAATGTAATTTATCCTAGCATCATCTAACCTATCCACCCTAACTCCTATGTACCTTTCATGTCGTTCCCCTTCTTATTTCGGTACGTAGGTCGACACAGAGATTTTCGATGGAATTCTAAGATTTCACTCTAAACACGTGCTACTTTGAGGCCTATGACAAGTGATTCTTAGAAAAACTCTCTAATGATCCACTTCTTCAAATTTAGCTTGTCTAGGGTGAGGCATTTGATTCCACAACCGCAAAAAAGTCTAGCTCGATTATATAGCTGGATTGGAAACTTCTCTTTGTTTTGGGTTCGCGCTGAAATCAGCGCAAGCTGTCCCTAAATGTCACATTCAGAAACATATATTAACGGTTGGGAACGCAATGTAATTTATCCTAGCATCATCTAACCTATCCACCCTAACTCCTATGTACCTTTCATGTCGTTCCCCTTCTTATTTCGGTACGTAGGTCGACATAGAGATTTCGAAGGAATTTAAAGATGTCACTCTAAACAAGTGCTACTTTGAGGCCTATGACAAGTGATTCTTAGAAAAACTCTCTAATGGTCCACTTCTTCAAATATAGGTTTTCTAGGGTGAGGCATTTGATTCCCCAACCACGAAAAAGTCTAGCTCGATTCTACAGCTGGATTGGAAACTTCTCTTTGTTTTGGGTTCACGCTGAAATCTGCGCAAGCAGTCCCTAAATGTCACATCCAAAACATATATTAACGGTTGGGAACGCAATGATCCTTGATCCCTAGCATCATCTAACCTATCCACCCTAAATCTCTCCCCTAGATGTACATCTTATATTAACGGTTGGGAACGCAATGTAATTGATCCTAGCATTCTAACCTTTCCACCCTAACCCCATTATGTACCTTTCGTGCGTAGTTTTGTCGAGGTCGACATAGAGATTTTCGATGGAATTCCAAGATTTCACTCCAAACACGTGCTACTTTGAGGCCTATGACAAGTGAATCTTAGAAAAACTCTCTAATGGTCCACTTCTTCAAGTTTAGGTTCTCTAGGCTGAGGCATTTGATTCCACAACCGCGAAAAAGTCTTGCTCGATTATAGCCGGATTGGAAACTTCTCTTTGTTTTGAGTTCACGCTAAAATCGGCGCTAGCAGTCCCTAGTGTCACATCCAGAAACATATATTAACGGTTGGGGAACGCAATGTAATTGATCCTACCATCATCTAACCTATCCACCCTAACTCCTATGTACCTTTCATGTCGTTCCCCTTCTTATTTCGGTACGTAGGTGGACGCAGAGATTTTCGATGGAATTCCAAGATTTCACTCTAAACACGTGCTACTTTGAGGCCAATGACAAGTGATTCTTAGAAAAACTCTCTAATGATCCACTTCTTCAAATTTAGCTTGTCTAGGGTGAGGCATTTGATTCCACAACAGCGAAAAAGTCTAGCTCGATTACATAGCTGGATTGGAAACCTCTCTTTGTTTTGGGTTCGCGCTGAAATCAGCGCAAGCTGTCCCTAAATGTCACATTCAGAAACATATATTAACGGTTGGGAACGCAATGTAATTTATCCTAGCATCATCTAACCTATCCACCCTAACTTCGTATGTACCTTTCGTGTCGTTCCCCTTCTAGTTTTGGTACGTAGGTCGACATAGAGATTTTTTTGATGGAATTCCAAGATTTCACTCCAAACACGTGCTACTTTGAGGCCTATGACAAGTGAATCTTAGAAAAACTCTCTAATGGTCCACTTCTTCAAGTTTAGGTTCTCTAGGGTGAGGCATTTGATTCCACAACCGAAAAAGTCTTGATTCCATTGGAAACTTCTCTTTGTTTTGAAAAAATCTTGCTCCCAAATGTCACATCCGAAACATATATTAACGGTTGGGAGCCGGAATGTAATTGATCCTACCATCATCTAACCTATCCACCTAACTCCTATGTACCTTTCATGTCGTTCCCCTTCTTATTTCGCACGTAGGTCGACCACAGAGATTTTCGATGGAATTCCAAGATTTCACTCTAAACACGTGCTACTTTGAGGCCTATGACAAGTGATTCTTAGAAAAACTCTCTAATGATCCACTTCTTCAAATTTAGCTTGTCTAGGGTGAGGCATTTGATTCCACAACCGCGAAAAAAAAAAAACTCTAGCTCGATTACATAGCTGGATTGGAAACTTCTCTTTGTTTTGGGTTCGCGCTGAAATCAGCGCAAGCTGTCCCTAAATGTCACATTCGAAACATATATTAACGGTTGGGAAACGTAATGTAATTGATCCTAGCATCATCTAACCTATCCACCCTAACTCCTATGTACCTTTCATGTCGTTCCCCTTCTAGTTTTGGTACGTAGGTCGATAGAGATTTTTCGATGGAATTCCAAGATTTCACTCTAAACAAGTGCTACTTTGAGGCCTATGACAAGTGATTCTTAGAAAAACTCTCTAACGGTCCACTTCTTCAAATTTAGGTTCTCTAGGGTGAGGCATTTGATTCCCCAACCGCAAAAAGTCTAGCTCGATTCTATAGCCGGATTGGAAAACTTCTCTTTGTTTTGAGTTCACGCTAAAATCGGCGCTAGCAATCCCAAATGTCACATCCGTAAACATATATTAACGGTTGGGGAATGTAATGTAATTGATCCTACCATCATCTAACATATCCACCCTAACTCCTATGTACCTTTCATGTTGTTCCCTTCTTATTTCGGTACGTAGGTCGACACGTAGATTTTCGATGGAATTCCAAGATTTCACTCTAAACACGTGCTACTTTGAGGCCTATGACAAGTGATTCTTAGAAAAACTCTCTAATGATCCACTTCTTCAAATTTAGCTTGTCTAGGGTGAGGCATTTGATTCCACAACCGCGAAAAAGTCTAGCTCGATTACATAGCTGGATTGGAAACTTCTCTTTGTTTTGGGTTCGCGCTGAAATCAGCGCAAGCTGTCCCTAAATGTCACATTCAGAAACATATATTAACGGTTGGGAACGCAATGTAATTGATCCTAGCATCATCTAACCTATCCACCCTAACTCCTATGTACCTTTCATGTCGTTCCCCTTCTTATTTCGGTACGTAGGTCGACACAGAGATTTTCGATGGAATTCCAAGATTTCACTCTAAACACGTGCTACTTTGAGGCCTATGACAAGTGATTCTTAGAAAAACTCTCTAATGATCCACTTCTTCAAATTTAGCTTGTCTAGGGTGAGGCATTTGATTCCACAACCGCGAAAAGTCTAGCTCGATTACATAGCTGGATTGGAAACTTCTCTTTGTTTTGGGTTCACGCTGAAATCAGCGCAAGCTGTCCCTAAATGTCACATTCGAAACATATATTAACGGTTGGGAACGCAAATGTAATTTATCCTAGCATCATCTAACCTATCCACCCTAACTCCTATGTACCTTTCATGTCGTTCCCCTTCTTATTTCGGTACGTAGTTCGACACAGAGATTTTCGATGGAATTCCAAGATTTCACTCTAAACACGTGCTACTTTGAGGCCAATGACAAGTGATTCTTAGAAAAACTCTCTAATGATCCACTTCTTCAAATTTAGCTTGTCTAGGGTGAGGCATTTGATTCCACAACCGCGAAAAAGTCTAGCTCGATTACATAGCTGGATTGGAAACTTCTCTTTGTTTTGGGTTCGCGCTGAAATCAGCGCAAGCTGTCCCCAAATGTCACATTCAGAAACATATATTAACGGTTGGGAACGCATTGTAATTTATCCTAGCATCATCTAACCTATCCACCCTAACTCCTATGTACCTTTCATGTCGTTCCCCTTCTTATTTCGGTACGTAGGTCGACACAGAGATTTTCGATGGAATTCCAAGATTTCACTCTAAACACGTGCTACTTTGAGGCCAATGACAAGTGATTCTTAGAAAAACTCTCTAATGATCCACTTCTTCAAATTTAGCTTGTCTAGGGTGAGGCATTTGATTCCACAACCGCGAAAAAGTCTAGCTCGATTACATAGCTGGATTGGAAACTTCTCTTTGTTTTGAGTTCACGCTGAAATCAGCGCAAAGCCCTAAATGTCACATTCAGAAAACATATATTAACGGTTGGGAACGCAATGTAATTTATCCTAGCATCATCTAACCTATCCACCCTAACTCCTATGTACCTTTCATGTCGTTCCCCTTCTTATTTCGGTACGTAGGTCGACACAGAGATTTTCGATGGAATTCCAAGATTTCACTCTAAACACGTGCTACTTTGAGGCCAATGACAAGTGATTCTTAGAAAAACTTTCTAATGATCCACTTCTTCAAATTTAGCTTGTCTAGGGTGAGGCATTTGATTCCACAACCGCAAAAAAAGTCTAGCTCGATTACATAGCTGGATTGGAAACCTCTCTTTGTTTTGGGTTCGCTGAAATCAGCGCAAGCTGTCCCTAAATGTCACATTCAAAACATATATTAACGGTTGGGAACGCAATGTAATTGATCCTAGCATCATCTAACCTATCCTCCCTAACTCGTATGTACCTTTCGTGTCGTTCCCCTTCTAGTTTTGGTACGTAGGTCGATAGAGTTTTTCGATGGAATTCCAAGATTTCACTCTAAACAAGTGCTACTTTGAGGCCTATGACAAGTGATTCTTAGAAAAACTCTCTAACGGTCCACTTCTTCAAATTTAGGTTCTCTAGGCTGAGGCATTTGATTCCCCAACCGCGAAAAAGTCTAGCTCGATTCTATAGCCGGATTGAAAACTTCTCTTTGTTTTGAGTTCACGCTAAAATCGGCGCTAGCAGTCCCAAATGTCACATCCAGAAACATATATTAACAGTTGGGGAATGTAATGTAATTGATCCTACCATCATCTAACATATCCACCCTAACACCTATGTACCTTTCATGTCGTTCCCCTTCTTCTTTCGGTACGTAGGTCGACATAAAGATTTTCGATGGAATTCCAAGATTTCACTCTAAACATGGGCTACTTTGAGGCCTATGACAAGTGATTCTTAGAAAAACTCTCTAACGATCCACTTCTTCAAGTTTAGGTTCTCTAGGGTGAGGCATTTGATTCCACAACCGCGAAAAAGTCTTGCTCGATTATAGCCGGATTGGAAACTTCTCTTTGTTTTGAGTTCACGCTAAAATCGGCGATAGCAGTCCCAAATGTCACATCCAGAAACATATATTAACGGTTGGGGAACACAATGTAATTGATCCTACCATCATCTAACCTATCCACCCTAACTCCTATGTACCTTTCATGTCGTTCCCCTTCTTATTTCGGTACGTAGGTCGACACAGAGATTTTTGATGGAATTCCAAGATTTCACTCTAAACATGTGCTACTTTGAGGCCTATGACAAGTGATTCTTAGAAAAACTTTCTAATGATCCACTTCTTCAAATTTAGCTTGTCTAGGGTGAGGCATTTGATTCCACAACCGCGAAAAAGTCTAGCTCGATTACATAGCTGGATTGGAAACTTCTCTTTGTTTTGGGTTCGCGCTGAAATCAGCGCAAGCTGTCCCTAAATGTCACATTCAGAAACATATATTAACGGTTGGGAACGCAATGTAATTGATCCTAGCATCATCTAACCTATCCACCCTAACTTCGTATGTACCTTTCGTGCCGTTCCCCTTCTAGTTTTGGTACGTAGGTCGACATAGAGATTTTCGATGGAATTCCAAGATTTCACTCCAAACACGTGCTACTTTGAGGCCTATGACAAGTGATTCTTAGAAAAACTCTCTAATGATCCACTTCTTCAAATTTAGCTTGTCTAGGGTGAGGCATTTGATTCCACAACCGCGAAAAAAGTCTAGCTCGATTACATAGCTGGATTGGAAACTTCTCTTTGTTTTGGGTTCACGCTAAAATCAGCGCAAGCTGTCCCCAAATGTCACATTCGAAAACATATATTAACGGTTGGGAACGCAATGTAATTTATCCTAGCATCATCTAACCTATCCACCCTAACTCCTATGTACCTTTCATGTCGTTCCCCTTCTTATTTCGGTACGTAGGTCGACCGCGTAGATTTTCGATGGAATTCCAAGATTTCACTCTAAACACGTGCTACTTTGAGGCCAATGACAAGTGATTCTTAGAAAAACTCTCTAATGATCCACTTCTTCAAATTTAGCTTGTCTAGGGTGAGGCATTTGATTCCACAACCGCGAAAAAGTCTAGCTCGATTACATAGCTGGATTGGAAACCTCTCTTTGTTTTGGGTTCGCGCTGAAATCAGCGCAAGCTGTCCCTAAATGTCACATTCAGAAACATATATTAACGGTTGGGAACGCAATGTAATTGATCCTAGCATCATCTAACCTATCCACCCTAACTTCGTATGTACCTTTCGTGCCGTTCCCCTTCTAGTTTTGGTACGTAGGTCGACATAGAGATTTTTGATGGAATTCCAAGATTTCACTCCAAACACGTGCTACTTTGAGGCCTATGACAAGTGAATCTTAGAAAAACTCTCTAATGGTCCACTTCTTCAAGTTTAGGTTCTCTAGGCTGAGGCATTTGATTCCACAACCGCGAAAAAGTCTTGCTCGATTATAGCCGGATTGGAAACTTCTCTTTGTTTTGAGTTCACGCTAAAATCGGCGCTAGCAGTCCCTAGTGTCACATCCAGAAACATATATTAACGGTTGGGGAACGCAATGTAATTGATCCTACCATCATCTAACCTATCCACCCTAACTCCTATGTACCTTTCATGTCGTTCCCCTTCTTATTTCGGTACATAGGTCGACACAGAGATTTTCGATGGAATTCCAAGATTTCACTCTAAACACGTGCTACTTTGAGGCCTATGACAAGTGATTCTTAGAAAAACTCTCTAATGATCCACTTCTTCAAATTTAGCTTGTCTAGGGTGAGGCATTTGATTCCACAACCGCGAAAAAGTCTAGCTCGATTACATAGCTGGATTGGAAACTTCTCTTTGTTTTGGGTTCGCGCTGAAATCAGCGCAAGCTGTCCCTAAATGTCACATTCAGAAACATATATTAACGGTTGGGAACGCAATGTAATTTATCCTACCATCATCTAACCTATCCACCCTAACTTCGTATGTACCTTTCGTGTCGTTCCCCGTCTAGTTTTGGTACGTAGGTCGACATAGAGATTTTCGATGGAATTCCAAGATTTCACTCCAAACAAGTGCTACTTTGAGGCCTATGACAAGTGATTCTTAGAAAAACTCTCTAACGGTCCACTTCTTCAAATTTAGGTTCTCTAGGCTAAGGCATTTGAGTCCCCAACCGCGAAAATGTCTAGCTCGATTCTATAGCCGGATTGGAAACTTCTCTTTGTTTTGAGTTCACGCTAAAATCGGCGCTAGCAGTCCCAAATGTCACATCCAGAAACATGTATTAACAGTTGGGGAATGTAATGTAATTGATCCTACCATCATCTAACATATCCACCCTAACTCCTATGTACCTTTCATGTCGTTCCCCTTCTTGTTTCGGTACGTAGGTCGACACAGACATTTTCGATGGAATTCCAAGATTTCACTCTAAACATGGGCTACTTTGAGGCCTATGAGAAGTGATTCTTAGAAAAACTCTCTAACGATCCACTTCTTCAAGTTTAGGTTCTCTAGGGTGAGGCATTTGATTCCACAACCGCGAAAAAGTCTAGCTCGATTACATAGCTGGATTGGAAACCTCTCTTTGTTTTGGGTTCGCGCTGAAATCAGCGCAAGCTGTCCCTAAATGTCACATTCAGAAACATATATTAACGGTTGGGAACGCAATGTAATTGATCCTAGCATCATCTAACCTATCCACCCTGACTCCTATGTACCTTTCATGTCGTTCCCCTTCTTATTTCGGTACGTAGGTCGACACAGAGATTTTCGATGGAATTCCAAGATTTCACTCTAAACACGTGCTACTTTGAGGCCTATGACAAGTGATTCTTAGAAAAACTCTCTAATGATCCACTTCTTCAAATTTAGCTTGTCTAGGGTGAGGCATTTGATTCCACAACCGCGAAAAAGTCTAGCTCGATTACATAGCTGGATTGGAAACTTCTCTTTGTTTTGGGTTCGCGCTGAAATCAGCGCAAGCTGTCCCTAAATGTCACATTCAGAAACATATATTAACGGTTGGGAACGCAATGTAATTTATCCTAGCATCATCTAACCTATCCACCCTAACTCCTATGTACCTTTCATGTCGCTCCCCCTTCTTATTTCGATGCGTAGTTCGACACGAGAGATTTTCGATGGAATTCCAAGATTTCACTCTAAACACGTGCTACTTTGAGGCCAATGACAAGTGATTCATAGAAAAACTCTCTAATGATCCACTTCTTCAAATTTAGCTTGTCTAGGGTGAGGCATTTGATTCCACAACCGCGAAAAAGTCTACCTCGATTACATAGCTGGATTGGAAACCTCTCTTTGTTTTGGGTTCGCGCTGAAATCAGCGCAAGCTGTCCCTAAATGTCACATTCAGAAACATATATTAACGGTTGGGAACGCAATGTAATTGATCCTAGCATCATCTAACCTATCCACCCTAACTTCGTATGTACCTTTCGTGTCGTTCCCCTTCTAGTTTTGGTACGTAGGTCGACATAGAGATTTTCGATGGAATTCCAAGATTTCACTCCAAACACGTGCTACTTTGAGGCCTATGACAAGTGAATCTTAGAAAAACTCTCTAATGGTCCACTTCTTCAAGTTTAGGTTCTCTAGGCTGAGGCATTTGATTCCACAACCGCGAAAAAGTCTTGCTCGATTATAGCCGGATTGGAAACTTCTCTTTGTTTTGAGTTCACGCTAAAATCGGCGCTAGCAGTCCCTAGTGTCACATCCAGAAACATATATTAACGGTTGGGGAACGCAATGTAATTGATCCTACCATCATCTAACCTATCCACCCTAACTCCTATGTACCTTTCATGTCGTTCCCCTTCTTATTTCTGTACATATAGGTCCATTACGAAGATTTTCGATGGAATTCCAAGATTTCACTCTAAACACGTGCTACTTTGAGGCCTATGACAAGTGATTCTGAGAAAAACTCTCTAATGATCCACTTCTTCAAATTTAGCTTGTCTAGGGTCAGGCATTTGATTCCACAACCGCGAAAAAGTCTAGCTCGATTACATAGCTGGATTGGAAACCTCTCTTTGTTTTGGGTTCGCGCTGAAATCAGCGCAAGCTGTCCCTAAATGTCACATTCAGAAACATATATTAACGGTTGGGAACGCAATGTAATTGATCCTAGCATCATCTAACCTATCCACCCTGACTCCTATGTACCTTTCATGTCGTTCCCCTTCTTATTTCGGTACGTAGGTCGATTACGAGATTTTCGATGGAATTCCAAGATTTCACTCTAAACACGTGCTACTTTGAGGCCTATGACAAGTGATTCTTAGAAAAACTCTCTAATGATCCACTTCTTCAAATTTAGCTTGTCTAGGGTCGGCATTTGATTCCACAACCGCGAAAAAGTCTAGCTCGATTACATAGCTGGATTGGAAACTTCTCTTTGTTTTGGGTTCGCTGAAATCAGCGCAAGCTGTCCCTAAATGTCACATTCAAAAACATATATTAACGGTTGGGAACGCAATGTAATTGATCCTAGCATCATCTAACCTATCCACCCTAACCCATCGTATGTACCTTTCGTGTCGTTCCCCTTCTAGTTTTGGTACATAGGTCGATAGAGTTTTTCGATGGAATTCCAAGATTTCACTCTAAACAAGTGCTACTTTGAGGCCTATGACAAGTGATTCTTAGAAAAACTCTCTAACGGTCCACTTCTTCAAATTTAGGTTCTCTAGGCTAAGGCATTTGAGTCCCCAACCGCGAAAAAGTCTAGCTCGATTCTATAGCAGGATTGGAAACTTCTCTTTGTTTTGAGTTCACGCTAAAATCGGCGCTAGCAGTCCCAAATGTCACATCCGTAAACATGTATTAACAGTTGGGGAATGTAATGTAATTGATCCTACCATCATCTAACATATCCACCCTAACTCCTATGTACCTTTCATGTCGTTCCCCTTCTTGTTTCGGCACGTAGGTCGACACAGACATTTTCGATGGAATTCCAAGATTTCACTCTAAACATGGGCAACTTTGAGGCCTATGACAAGTGATTCTTAGAAAAACTCTCTAACGATCCACTTCTTCAAGTTTAGGTTCTCTAGGGTGAGGCATTTGATTCCACAACCCGCGAAAAAGTCTAGCTCGATTACATAGCTGGATTGGAAACCTCTCTTTGTTTTTGAGTTCAAGCTGAAATCAGCGCAAGCTGTCCCTAAATGTCACATTCAGAAACATATATTAACGGTTGGGAACGCAATGTAATTGATCCTAGCATCATCTAACCTATCCACCCTGACTCCTATGTACCTTTCATGTCGTTCCCCTTCTTATTTTGATGCGTAGGGTCGACATAGAGATTTTTTCGATGGAATTCCAAGATTTCACTCTAAACACGTGCTACTTTGAGGCCTATGACAAGTGATTCTTAGAAAAACTCTCTAATGATCCACTTCTTCAAATTTAGCTTGTCTAGGGTGAGGCATTTGATTCCACAACCGCAAAAAAGTCTAGCTCGATTACATAGCTGGATTGCAAACTTCTCTTTGTTTTGGGTTCGCGCTGAAATCAGCACAAGCTGTCCCTAAATGTCACATTCAGAAACATATATTAACGGTTGGGAACGCAATGTAATTTATCCTAGCATCATCTAACCTATCCACCCTAACTCCTATGTACCTTTCATGTCGTTCCCCTTCTTATTTCGATGCGTAGTTCGACCGTAGATTTTCGATGGAATTCCAAGATTTCACTCTAAACACGTGCTACTTTGAGGCCAATGACAAGTGATTCATAGAAAAACTCTCTAATGATCCACTTCTTCAAATTTAGCTTGTCTAGGGTGAGGCATTTGATTCCACAACCACGAAAAAAGTCTAGCTCGATTACATAGCTGGATTGGAAACTTCTCTTTGTTTTGGGTTCACGCTGAAATCAGCGCAAGCTGTCCCCTAAATGTCACATTCAGAAACATATATTAACGGTTGGGAACGCAATGTAATTGATCCTAGCATCATCTAACCTATCCACCCTAACTTCGTATGTACCTTTAGTGTCGTTCCCCTTCTAGTTTTGGTACGTAGGTCGACACAGAGATTTTCGATGGAATTCCAAGATTTCACTCCAAACACGTGCTACTTTGAGGCCTATGACAAGTGAATCTTAGAAAAACTCTCTAATGGTCCACTTCTTCAAGTTTAGGTTCTCTAGGCTGAGGCATTTGATTCCACAACCGCGAAAAAGTCTTGCTCGATTATAGCCGGATTGGAAACTTCTCTTTGTTTTTGAGTTCACGCTAAAATCGGGGCTAGCAAATCCCTAGTGTCACATCCGTAAAACATATATTAACGGTTGGGGAACGCAATGTAATTGATCCTACCATCATCTAACCTATCCACCCTAACTCCTATGTACCTTTCATGTCGTTCCCCTTCTTATTTCGGTGCGTGGGTCGACATAGAGATTTTCGATGGAATTCCAAGATTTCACTCTAAACATGGGCTACTTTGAGGCCTATGACAAGTGATTCTTAGAAAAACTCTCTAACGATCCACTTCTTCAAGTTTAGGTTCTCTAGGGTGAGGCATTTGATTCCACAACCACGAAAAGTCTTGCTCGATTATAGCCGGATTGGAAACTTCTCTTTGTTTTGAGTTCACGCTAAAATCGGCGCAAAGCAGTCCCAAAATGTCACATCCGTAAAACAAATATTAACGGTTGGGGAACACAATGTAATTTATCCTACCATCATCTAACCTATCCACCGTAACTCCTATGTACCTTTCATGTCGTTACCCTTCTTATTTCGGCGTGTAGGTCGACACGAGATTTTTGATGGAATTCCAAGATTTCACTCTAAACACGTGCTACTTTGAGGCCTATGACAAGTGATTCTTAGAAAAACTCTCTAATGATCCACTTCTTCAAATTTAGCTTGTCTAGGGTGAGGCATTTGATTCCACAACCGCGAAAAAAGTCTAGCTCGATTACATAGCTGGATTGGAAACTTCTCTTTGTTTTTGGGTTCGCTGAAATCAGCACAAGCTGTCCCTAAATGTCACATTCAGAAACATATATTAACGGTTCGAACGCAATGTAATTTATCCTAGCATCATCTAACCTATCCACCTCTAACTCCTATGTACCTTTCTTGTCGTTCCCCTTCTTATTTCGGTACATAGGTCGACCTGAAGATTTTCGATGGAATTCCAAGATTTCACTCTAAACACGTGCTACTTTGAGGCCTATGACAAGTGATTCTTAGAAAAACTCTCTAATGATCCACTTCTTCAAATTTAGCTTGTCTAGCGTGAGGCATTTGATTCCACAACCGCGAAAAAGTCTAGCTCGATTACATAGCTGGATTGGAAACCTCTCTTTGTTTTGCGTTCGCGCTGAAATCAGCGCAAGCTGTCCCTAAATGTCACATTCAGAAACATATATTAACGGTTGGGAATGCAATGTAATTGATCCAAGCATCATCTAACCTATCCACCCTAACTTCATATGTACCTTTCGTGCCGTTCCCCTTTTAGTTTTGGTACGTGGGTCGACATAGAGATTTTCGATGGAATTCCAAGATTTCACTCCAAACTCGTGCTACTTTGAGGCCTATGACAAGTGAATCTTAGAAAAACTCTCTAATGGTCCACTTCTTCAAGTTTAGGTTCTCTGGGCTGATGCATTTGATTCCACAACCGCGAAAAAGTCTTGCTCGATTATAGCCGGATTGGAAACTTCTCTTTGTTTTGAGTTCACGCTAAAATCGGCGCTAGTAGTCCCTAATGTCACATCCAGAAACATATATTAACGGTTGGGGAATGCAATGTAATTGGTCCTACCATCATCTAACCTATCCACCCTAACTCCTATGTACCTTTCATGTCGTTCCCCCCTTCTCATTTCGATGACGTGCGTTGACACAAAGATTTTCGATGGAATTCCAAGATTTCACTCTAAACATGTGCTACTTTGAGGCCTATGACAAGTGATTCTTAGAAAAACTCACTAATGATCCACTTCTTCAAATTTAGCTTCTCTAGGGTGAGGCATTTGAATCCACAACCTCGAGAAAGTCTAGCTCGATTACATAGAAACTTCTCTTTGTTTTGGGTTCGCGTTGAAATCAGCGCAAGCTATCCCTAAATGTCACATTCAGAAACATATATTAACGGTTGGCAACGCAATGTAATTGATCCTAGCATCATCTAACCTATCCACCCCTAACTTTGTATGTACCTTTCGTGTCGTTCCCCTTCTAGTTTCGATGCGTAGGTTGATAGAGATTTTCAATGGAATTCCAAGATTTCACTCTACACAAGTGCTACTTTGAGGCCTATGACAAGTGATTCTTAGAAAAACTCTCTAATAGTCCACTTCTTCAAATTTAGGTTTTCTAGGGTGAGGCATCCATTTCATAACGGTGAAATAGTCTAGCTCGATTCTATAGCCTGATTTGAAACTTCTCTTTGTTTTGGGTTCGCGCTAAAATCTGCACAAGCAGTCCCTAAATGTCACAGCCAGAAACATATATTAACGGTTGGGGAACGTAACGTAGTTGATCCTACCATCATCTAACCTATCCACCCTAACTCCTATGTACCTTTCATGTCGTTCCCCTTCTTGTTTCGATGACGTAGGTCGACACCGAAGATTTTCGATGGAATTCCAAGATTTCACTCTAAACACGTGCTACTTTGAGGCCTATGACAAGTGATTCTTAGAAAAACTCTCTAATTGTCCACTTCTTCGAGTTTAGGTTCTCTAGGCTGAGGCATTTGATTTCACAACCGCGAAAAAGTCTTGCTCGATTATAGCCGGATTGGAAACTACTCTTTGTTTTGAGTTCACGCTAAAATCGGCGCAAGCAGTCCCAAATGTCACATCCAGAAACATATATTAACAGTTGGGGAACGTAATGTAATTGATCCTACCATCATCTAACCTATCCACCCTAACTCCTGTGTACCTTTCATGTCATTGCCCTTCTTGTTTCGATGACGTAAGTCGACCTTTGTAGATTTTCAATGGAATTCCAAGATTTCACTCCAAACACGTGCTACTTTGAGGCCTATGACAAGTGAATCTTAGAAAAACTCTCTAATGGTCCACTTCTTAAAGTTTAGGTTCTCTAGGCTGAGGCATTTGATTCCACAACCGAGAAAAGTCTTGCTCGATTATAGCCGGATTGGAAACTTCTCTTTGTTTTGAGTTCACGCTAAAATCGGCGCTATGTTGACATTTCTTAACGCAATCACAAAAGAATGGATTAAGACCCACTCTTAGGACGGCGCCAGAAATGTATAAATGGTATCTATCTAATAAGTTAGCTTGGATGTGGAGTTAATCTCACATTCCAATAAAAGTCAGAGCGGAGAGTTAATAAAGTTAGACGGTGTTAGTTATGGTGTGTGACTCTGCAACATTATCTATGGTGGAGTTAATCTCACCATGATAGGCACAAAAAGCTATACCACACATTCTAGCATTGCCTATGAAACTAGTCTGTCACCCTAGCTCACAACGCTAAAGAAATGCGTGAACGGATATTCTTAATATGACACTTGAATCTCTTGCAATGATAATATCTATTTGGTATCTGCAAGCGCACAGATAGAATAACCCATTGTAGCACTTCACCAGGAGTCTATCCAGGTATCGTATTTATATGTTCCACAAGGAAGGGGTAGGTTATGGGTAGATTGATTGAGGTCACATGCAGTGTGGTAAAGTAGAATAACCATATGTAATCTAACTACTCAAACAGGGGTAAGTCATATAAAGATAATAAAGATAAATAATAAGTGCCAAGTCAAAGATCATCGTGTGCCACAGAATCTATCATAAAAGGGCAAATAGATGGTATAGGTAGCATAGACAGAATATTCCTAGGTTACTCCTACTTATATGTCAATGCATACTAAGATTAGTGCAATACACCTAGCAATCATGGCAGGAAAGCAATATATCTACACATGGTGAATATTACTAAGGAAGATTAGGAACAAAACCAACCAACCATAGTAACAAAGTTCAACTAGCCCTACATTCGGGGGTGGACTCCAAAGGACTCAATGGGAGTATCACATCCACGATCTACCACACGCCCCTAATATAGGGTGATGTCGCGGGCAAACGTTGTATAAACACCACGTTTACACATTGTTGGCCACTCACCCAAGACGTCATTAAGTGAGCGCTATACGACTCCATGCTTGAATATAAAGACAATCTAGCTATACTAGATATATAATCATAATAGACATTGAAGCATATAACTAAGAATATAATCATTAAATAGAGCAATGTCATAGCAATTGTATTCTAAACAAATACTTACAAATGAGATACAAGAGAGAAGACTTGCCTAGATAGCTAATGCTCTAATATGGTGGAACTAGGGCTTGGGATCTTGACTTGATGACTTGGAGTTGGAATGAATTAGGGTTTCACCCAGGGGTCAGGGGGTCTTGTTATATAGCCCCAGAGGATGCACGACAGCCCTTGGATCAAACCGACCTTGATGGATGGACTAGATTGCTCCTCATAGGCGGTGGTGAACCGACCTAGACTGGGAGGCTGATAGGGGGCCCCACCAGGGCGGCTGCCGGCTGCCACTAGGGCCGCCGTCGCCCGGCTCTGCCAGGTGGGCCCCATCCTCTTTCTGGTGCTCTCTGGTCTCTTCTGGAATGTTCTAGTGTATGTTCCACGTTGGGTTACGTCACGGATACGTCTTTATGTCGTAGGGCTTGCAAGCTCTTGGGCATTTTCTGTTTAATCCCTACAAAATATATAAATCACCAAAACTAGTGGAATCATGTTAGTTAAGCCCCTATACTATGTTGATATTCATTTTAAGCCCTTATTTTCATTTTAAAAAACCTCTATATTTTATGCTATAAGATATACCAACACGCTAGCAGTCCCCAATGTCACGTCCGAAACATATATTAACAAATCGGGAATGTAATGTAATTGATCCTACCATCATCTAACCTATCCACCCTAACTCCTATGTACCTTTCATGTCGTTCCCCTTCTTGTTTCGATCGTGGGTCGACCACGTAGAGATTTTCGATGGAATTCCAAGATTTCACTCTAATCACGTGCTTCTTTGAGGCCTATGACAAGTGAATCTTAGAAAAACTCTCTAATGGTCCACTTCTTCAAGTTTAGGATCTCTAGGCTGAGGCATTTGATTCCACAACCGCGAAAAAGTCATGCTCGATTATAGCCGAATTGGAAACTTCTCTTTGTTTTGAGTTCATGCTAAAATCGGCACTAGCAGTCCCAAATGTCACATCCGAAAACATATATTAACAGTTGGGGAACGTAATGTAATAGATCCTACCATCATCTAACCTATCCACCCTAACTCCTATGTACCTTTAATGTCGTTCCCCTTCTTGTTTTTGATGCGTAGGTCGACACATAGATTTTCGATGGAATTCCAAGATTTCACTCTAAACACGTGCTACTTTGAGGCCTATGACAAGTGAATCTTAGAAAAACTCTCTAATGGTCCACTTCTTCAAGTTTAGGTTCTCTAGGCTAAGGCATTTGATTCCACAACCGCGAAAAAAAGTCTTGCTCGATTATAGCCGAATTGGAAACTTCTCTTTGTTTTGAGTTCACGCTAAAATCGGCCCTAGCAGTCCTAAATGTCACATCCAGAATCATATATTAACAGTTGGCGAACGTAATGTAATTGATCCTACCATCATCTAACCTATCCACCCTAACTCCTATGTACCTTTCATGTCGTTCCCCTTCTTGTTTCGATACGTAGGTCGACACAGTGATTTTCGATGGAATTCTAAGATTTCACTCTAATCACGTGCTACTTTGAGGCCTATGACAAGTGAATCTTAGAAAAACTCTCTAATGGTCCACTTCTTCAAGTTTAGGATCTCTAGGCTGAGGCATTTGATTCCACAACCGCGAAAAAGTCGTGCTCGATTATAGCCGAATTGGAAACTTCTCTTTGTTTTGAGTTCACGCTAAAATCGGCACTAGCAGTCCCAAAATGTCACATCCGTAAACATATATTAACAGGTTGGCGAACGTAATGTAATTGATCCTACCATCATCTAACCTATCCACCCTAACTCCTATGTACCTTTAATGTCGTTCCCCTTCTTGTTTCGGTACGTAGGTCGACACATAGATTTTCGATGGAATTCCAAGATTTCACTCTAAACACGTGCTACTTTGAGGCCTATGACAAGTGAATCTTAGAAAAACTCTCTAATGGTCCACTTCTTCAAATTTAGGTTCTCTAGGCTGAGGCATTTGATTCCACAACCGCGAAAAAGTCTTGCTCGCTTATAGCCGGATTGGAAACTTCTCTTTGTTTTGAGTTCACGCTAAAATCGGCGCTAGCAGTCCCAAATGCCACATCCAGAAATATATATTAACAGTTGGGGAACGCAATGTAATTGATCCTACCATTTAATTGATCCAACCATCATCTAACCTATCCACCCTAACTCCTATGTCCCTTTCATGTCGTTCCTCTTCTTGTTTCGGTACGTAGGTCGACACAGAGATTTTCGATGGAATTCCAAGATTTCACTCTAAACACGTGCTACTTTGAGGCCTATGACAAGTGATTCTTAGAAAAACTCACTAATGATCCACTTCTTCAAATTTAGCTTCTCTAGGGTGAGGCATTTGATTCCACAACCGCGAAAAGCCTAGCTCGATTACATAGAAACTTCTCTTTGTTTTGGGTTCGCGCTGAAATCTGCACAAGCAGTCCCTAAATGTCACATCCGAAACATATATTAACGGTTGGGGAACGCAATGTAATTGATCCTACCATCATATAACCAATCCACCCTAACTTCCTATGTAACTTTCGTGTCGTTCACTTCTTGTTTCGGTACGAGGTCGACATAGAGATTTTCTAAGGAATTTCAAGATTTCACTCTAAACAAGTGCTACTTTGAGGCCTATGACAAGTGATTCTTAGAATAACTCTCTAATGGTCCACTTCTTCAAGTTTAGGTTCTCTAGGCTGAGGCATTTGATTCCACAACTGCGAAAAAGTCTTGCTCGATTATAGCCGGATTAGAAACTTCTCTTTGTTTTGAGTTCATGCTAAAATCGGCGCAAGCAGTCCCTATTGTCACATCCGGAAACATATATTAACGGTTGGGGAACGCAATGTAATTGATCCTACCATCATCTAACCTATCCACCCTAAATCCAATGTACCTTTCATGTCGTTCCCCTTCTTATTTCGGTACGTAGGTCGACACAGAGATTTTCCATGGAATTCCAAGATTTCACTCTAAACACGTGCTACTTTGAGGCCTATGACAAGTGATTCTTAGAAAAACTCTCTAATGATCCACTTCTTCAAATTTAGCTTCTCTAGGGTGAGGCATTTGATTCCACAACCGCGAAAAAGTGTAGCTCGATTACATAGCTGGATTGGAAACTTCTCCTTTGTTTTGGGTTCGCGCTGAAATCAGCGCAAGCTATCCCTAAATGTCACATTCAGAAACATATATTAACGGTTGGGAACACAATGTAATTGATCCTAGCATCATCTAACCTATCCACCCTAACTTCGTATGTACCTTTCGTGTCGTTCCCCTTCTTGTTTCGGTACGTAGGTTGATAGAGATTTTCGTTGGAATTCCAAGATTTCACTCTACACAAGTGCTACTTTGAGGCCGATGACAAGTGATTCGCAGAAAAACTCTCTAATGGTCCACTTCTTCAAATTTATGTTTTCTAGGGTGAGGCATTTGATTCCCCAACCGCGAAAAAGTCTAGCTCGATTCTATAGCCTGATTGGAAACTTCTCTTTGTGTTGGGTTCGCGCTGAAATCTACACAAGCAGTCCCTAAATGTCACATCCAGAAACATATATTAAGGGTTGGGGAACACAATGTAATTGATCCTACCATCATCTAACCTATCCATCCTAACTCCTATGTACCTTTCATGTCGTTCCCCTTCTTGTTTCGGTACGTAGGTCGACACCGAGATTTTCGATGGAATTCCAAGATTTCACTCTAAACACGTGCTACTTTGAGGCCTATGACAAGTGATTCTTAGAAAAACTCTCTAATGATCCACTTCTTCAAATTTAGGTTCTCTAGGCTGAGGCATTTGATTCAACAACCGCGAAAAAGTCTTGCTCGCTTATAGCTGGATTGGAAACTTCTCTTTGTTTTAAGTTCACGCTAAAATCGGCGCTAGCAGTCCATAATGTCACATCCAGAAACATATATTAACGGTTGGGGAACGCAATGTAATTGATCCTACCATCATCTAACCTATCCACCCCTAACTCCTATGTACCTTTCATGTCGTTCCCCTTCTTATTTCGGTACGTAGGTCGACACCGAGATTTTCGATGGAATTCCAAGATTTCACTCTAAACACGTGCTACTTTGAGGCCTATGACAAGTGATTCTTAGAAAAACGCACTAATGATCCACTTCTTCAAATTTAGCTTCTCTAGGGTGAGGCATTTGAATCCACAACCGCGAAAAAGTATAGCTCGATTACACAGCTGGATTGGAAACTTCTCTTTTGTTTTGGGTTCGCGCTGAAATCAGCGCAAGCTATCCCTAAATGTCACATTCAGAAACATATATTAACGGTTGGGAACACAATGTAATTGATCCTAGCATCATCTAACCTATCCACCCTAACTTCGTATGTACCTTTCGTGTCGTTCCCCTTCTAGTTTGGGTATGTAGGTTGATAGAGATTTTCGATGGAATTCCAAGATTTCACTCTACACAAGTGCTACTTTGAGGCCTATGACAAGTGAGTCTTAGAAAAACTCTCTAATGGTCCACTTCTTCAAATTTAGGTTTTCTAGGGTGAGGCATTTGATTCCCCAACCGCGAAAAAGTCTAGGTCGATTCTATAGCCTGATTGGAAACTTCTCTTTGTTTTGGGTTCGCGCTGAAATCTGCACAAGCAGTCCCTAAATGTCACATCCAGAAACATATATTAACGGTTGGGGAACGCAATGTAATTGATCCTACCATCATATAACCAATCCACCCTAACTTCCTATGTAACTTTAGTGTCGCTTCACTTCTTGTTTTTTTCGGTCGAGGTCGACATAGAGATTTTCTAAGGAATTTCAAGATTTCACTCTAAACAAGTGCTACTTTGAGGCCTATGACAAGTGATTCTTAGAACAACTCTCTAATGGTCCACTTCTTCAAGTTTAGGTTCTCTAGGCTGAGGCATTTGATTCCACAACTACGAAAAAGTCTTGCTCGATTATAGCCGGATTAGAAACTTCTCTTTGTTTTGAGTTCATGCTAAAATCGGCGCAAGCGATCCCTATTGTCACATCCGGAAACATATATTAACGGTTGGGGAACGCAATGTAATTGATCCTACCATCATCTAACCTATCCACCCTAAATCCTATGTACCTTTCATGTCGTCGCCCCTTCTTATTTCGATGCGTAGGTCGACCGTAGATTTTCCATGGAATTCCAAGATTTCACTCTAAACACGTGCTACTTTGAGGCCTATGACAAGTGATTCTTAGAAAAACTCTCTAATGATCCACTTCTTCAAATTTAGCTTCTCTAGGGTGAGGCATTTGATTCCACAACCGCGAAAAAGTGTAGCTCGATTACATAGCTGGATTGGAAACTTCTCTTTTGTTTTGGGTTCGCGCTGAAATCAGCGCAAGCTATCCCTAAATGTCACATTCAGAAACATATATTAACGGTTGGGAACACAATGTAATTGATCCTAGCATCATCTAACCTATCCACCCTAACCCGTATGTACTTTTCGTGTCGTTCCCCTTGTTGTTTTTGATGACGTAGGTTGATAGAGATTTTCGTTGGAATTCCAAGATTTCACTCTACACAAGTGCTACTTTGAGGCCGATGATAAGTGATTCGCGAGAAAAACTCTCTAATGGTCCACTTCTTCAAATTTATGTTTTCTAGGGTGAGGCATTTGATTCCCCAACCGCGAAAAAGTCTAGCTCGATTCTATAGCCTGATTGGAAACTTCTCTTTGTTTTGGGTTCGCGCTGAAATCTGCACAAGCAGTCCCTAAATGTCACATCCAAAAACATATATTAATGGTTGGGGAACACAATGTAATTGATCCTACCTTCATCTAACCAATCCATCCTAACTCCTATGTACCTTTCATGTCGTTCCCCTTCTTGTTTCGGTACGTAGGTCGACACCGAGATTTTTGATGGAATTCCAAGATTTCACTCTAAACTCGTGCTACTTTGAGGCCTATGACAAGTGATTCTTAGAAAAACTCTCTAATGATCCACTTCTTCAAATTTAGGTTCTCTAGGCTGAGGCATTTGATTCAACAACCGCGAAAAAGTCTTGCTCGCTTATAGACCGATTGGAAACTTCTCTTTGTTTTAAGTTCATGCTAAAATCGGCGCTAGCAGTCCCTAATGTCACATCCAGAAACATATATTAACGGTTGGGGAACGCAATGTAATTGATCCTACCATCATCTAACCTATCCACCCTAACTCCTATGTACCTTTCATGTCGTTCCCCTTCTTATTTCTAAGACGTAGGTCGACACCGAGATTTTCGATGGAATTCCAAGATTTCACTCTAAACACGTGCTACTTTGAGGCCTATGACAAGTGATTCTTAGAAAAACTCACAAATGATCCACTTCTTCAAATTTAGCTTCTCTAGGGTGGGGCATTTGATTCCACAACCGCGAAAAAGTGTAGCTCGATTACATAGCTGGATTGGAAACTTCTCTTTTGTTTTGCGTTCGCGCTGAAATCAGCGCAAGCTATCCCTAAATGTCACATTCAGAAATATATATTAACGGTTGGGAACACAATGTAATTGATCCTAGCATCATCTAACCTATCCACCCTAACTTCGTATGTACCTTTCGTGTTGTTCCCCTTCTAGTTTGGGTATGTAGGTTGATAGAGATTTTCGATGGAATTCCAAGATTTCACTCTATACAAGTGCTACTTTGAGGCCTATGACAAGTGATTCTTAGAAAAACTCTCTAATGGTCCACTTCTTCAAATTTAGGTTTTCTAGGGTGAGGCATTTGATTCCCCAACCGCGAAAAAAAGTCTAGCTCGATTCTATAGCCTGATTGGAAACTTCTCTTTGTTTTGGGTTCGCTGAAATCTGCACAAGCAAAATTCCGTAAATGTCACATCCGAAACATATATTAACGGCTGGGAACACAAAGTAATTTATCCTACCATTATAACCAATCCACCCTAACTTCCTATGTAACTTTCGTCTCGTTCACTTCTTGTTTTGGTACGTAGGTCGACACAGAGATTTTCGATGGAATTTCAAGATTTCACTCTAAACAAGTGCTACTTTGAGGTCTATGACAAGTGATTCTTAGAAAAACTCTCTAATGGTCCACTTCTTCAAGTTTAGGTTCTCTAGGCTGAGGCATTTGATTACACAACTGCGAAAAAGTCTTGCTCGATTATAGCCGGATTGGAAACTTCTCTTTGTTTTGAGTTCACGCTAAAATCGGCGCTAGCAAATCCCCTAATGTCACATCCGAAACATATATTAACGGTTGGGGAACGCAATGTAATTGATCCTACCATCATCTAACCTATGCACCCTAACTCCTATGTACCTTTCATGTCGTTCCCTTCTTATTTCGATGCGTAGGTCGACACGTAGATTTTCGATGGAATTCCAAGATGTCACTCTAAGCACGTGCTACTTTGAGGCTTATGACAAGTGATTCTTTGAAAAACTCTCTAATGCTCCACTTCTTGAAATTTAGGTTTTTCTAGGGTGAGGCATCCGATTCCCCAACCGTGAAAAAGTCTAGCTCGATTCTATAGCCTGATTGGAAACTTCTCTTCGTTTTGGGTTCGCGCTGAAATCTGCACAAGCAAATCCCTAAATGTCACATCCAAACATATATTAACGGTTGGGGAACGCAATGTAATTGATCCTACCATCATATAACCTATCCACCCTAACTTCCTATGTAACTTTCGTGTCGTTCACTTCTTGTTTCGCACGTAGGTCGACATATAGAGATTTTCGAAGGAATTTAAAGATTTCACTCTAAACAAGTGCTACTTTGAGGCCTATGATAAGTGATTCTTAGAAAAACTCTCTAATGGTCTACTTCTTCAAGTTTAGGTTCTCTAGGCTGAGGCATTTGATTCCACAACCGCGAAAAAGTCTTGCTCGATTATAGCCGGATTGGAAACTTCTCTTTGTTTTGAGTTCACGCTAAAAATCGGCGCTAGCAGTCCCAAATGTCACATCCGAAACATATATTAACGGTTGGGGAACGCAATGTAATTGATCCTACCATCATATAACCTATCCACCCTAACTCTTATGTACCTTTCATGTCGTTCCCCTTCTTGTTTCGATGCGTAGGTCGACACGTAGATTTCAGATGGAATTCCTAGATTTCACTCTAAACACGTGCTTCTTTGAGGCCTATGACAAGTGATTCTTAGAAAAACTCTCTAATGATACACTTCTTCAAATTTAGCTTCTCTAGGGTGAGGCATTTGAATCCACAAACGCGAAAAAGTATAGCTCGATTACATAGTTGGATTTTAAACTTCTCTTTGTTTTGGGTTCGCGCTGAAATCAGCGGAAGCTGTCCCTAAATGTCACAATCAGAAACATATATTAACGGTTGGGAACGCAATGTAATTGATCCTAGCATCATCTAACCTATCCGCCCTAACTTCGTATGTACCTTTCGTGTCGTTCCCCTTCTAGTTTCGGTACGTAGGTTGATAGAGATTTTCGATGGAATTCCAAGATTTCACTCTACACAAGTGCTACTTTGAGGCCTATGACAAGTGATTCTTAGATAAACTCTCTAATGCTCCACTTCTTCAAATTTAGGTTTTCTAGGGTGAGGCATTTGATTCCCCAACCGTGAAAAAGTCTAGCTAGATTCTATAGCCTGATTGGAAACTTCTCTTTGTTTTGGGTTCGCGCTGAAATCTGCACAAGCAGTCCCTAAATGTCACATCCAGAAACATATATTAACGGTTGGGGAACGTAATGTAATTGATCCTACCATCATCTAACCTATCCACCCTAACTCCTATGTACCTTTCATGTCGTTCCCCATCTTGTTTCGGTATGTAGGTCGACACAGAGATTTTCGAAGGAATTTCAAGATTAAACTCTAAACAAGTGCTACTTTGAGGCCTATGACAAGTGAATCGTAGAAAAACTCTCTAATGGTCCACTTCTTCAAGTTTAGGTTCTCTAGGCTGAGGCATTTGATTCCACAACCGCGAAAAAGTCTTGCTCGCTTATAGCCGGATTGGAAACTTCTCTTTGTTTTGAGTTCACGCTAAAATCGGCGCTAGCAGTCCCTAATGTCACATCCAGAAACATATATTAACGGTTGGGGAACGCAATGTAATAGATCCTACCATCATCTAACCTATCTACCCGAACTCCTATGTACCTTTCATGTCGTTCCCTTCTTGTTTCTGATGCGTGGGTCGACACGAGAGATTTTCGATTTAATTCCAAGATTTCACTCTAAACACGTGCTACTTTGAGGCCTATGACAAGTGATTCTTAGAAAAACTCTCTAATGATCCACTTCTTCAAATTTAGCTTCTCTAGGGTGAGGCATTTGAATCCACAAACGCGAAAAAGTATAGCTCGATTACATGGCTGGAGTGGAAACTTCTCTTTGTTTTGGGTTCGCGCTGAAATCAGCGCAAGCTGTCCCTAAATGTCACATCCAGAAACATATATTAACGGTTGGGAACGCAATGTAATTGATCCTAGCATCATCTAACCTATCCACCCTAACTTCGTATGTACCTTTCGTGTCGTTCCCCTTCTTGTTTCGGTACGTAGGTGGATAGAGATTTTCGATGGAATTCCAAGATTTCACTCTACACAAGTGCTACTTTGAGGCCTATGACAAGTGATTCTTAGAAAAACTCTCTAATGGTCCACTTCTTCAAATTTTTGTTTTCTAGGGTGAGGCATTTGATTCCCCAACAGCGAAAAAGTCTAGCTCGATTCTATAGCCTGATTGGAGACTTCTCTTTGTTTTGGGTTCGCGCTGAAATCTGCACAAGCAGTCCCTAAATGTCACATCCAGAAACATATATTAATGGTTGGGGAACACAATGTAATTGATCCTACCATCATATAACAAATCCACCCTAAGTTCCTATGTACCTTTCATGTCGTTCCCCTTCTTATTTCGGTACGTAGGTCGACACCGAGATTTTTGATGGAATTCCAAGATTTCACCCTAAACACGTGCTACTTTGAGGCCTATGACAAGTGATTCTTAGAAAAACTCACTAATGATCCACTTCTTCAAATTTAGCTTCTCTAGGGTGAGGCATTTGATTCGACAACGTGAAAAAGTATAGCTCGATTACATGGCTGGAGTGGAAACTTCTCTTTGTTTTGGGTTCGTGCTGAAATCAGCGCAAGCTGTCCCTAAATGTCACATTCAGAAACATATATTAACGGTTGGGAACGCAATGTAATTGATCCTAGCATCATCTAACCTATCCACCCTAACCGTATGTACCTTTTCGTGTTGTTCCCCTTCTAGTTTTGGTACGCAGGTCGATAGAGATTTTCGATGGAATTCCAAGATTTCACTCTACACAAGTGCTACTTTGAGGCCTATGACAAGTGATTCTTAGAAAAACTCTCTAATGGTCCACTTCTTCAAATTTAGGTTTTCTAGGGTGAGGCATTTGATTCCCCCAACCGCGAAAAAAGTCTACCTCGATTCTATAGGCGGATTGGAAACTTCTCTTTGTTTTGGTTTCACGCTGAAATCTGCGCAAGCAGTCCCCCAAATGTCATATCCGAAGCATATATTAATGGTTGGGGAACGCAATGTAATTGATCCTACCATCATATAACCTATCCACCCTAACTTCCTATGTAACTTTCGTGTCGCTTCCCCTTCTTGTTTCTGGTCACGGGACGACATAGAGATTTTCGATGGAATTCCCGGATTTCACTCTACACAAGTGCCACTTTGAGGCCTATGACAAGTGATTCATAGAAAAACTCTCTAATGGTCCATTTCTTCAAGTTTAGGTTTTCTAGGCTGAGGTATTTGATTCCACAACCGTGAAAAAGTCTTGCTCGATTATAGCCGGATTGGAAACTTCTCTTTGTTTTGAGTTCACGCTAAAATCGGCACTAGCAGTCCCTAATGTCACATCCAGAAACACATATTAACAGTTGGGGAACGTAATGTAATTGATCCGACCATCATCTAACCTATCCACCCTAATCCTATGACCTTTCATGTCGCTCCCCTTCTTGTTTTGCATTTAGGTCGACACAAAGATTTTTGATGGAATTTCAAGATTTCACTCTAAACAAGTGCTACTTTGAGGCCTATGACAAGTGAATCTTAGAAAAACTCTCTATTGGTCCGCTTCTTCAAATTTAGGTTCTTTAGGCCGAGGCATTTGATTCCACAACCGCGAAAAGTCTAGCTCGATTCTATAGCCGGATTGGAAAGTTCTCTTTGTTTTGAGTTCGCGCAAATCAACGCCCAAGATTCACAAAATGTCGTCACATCCAAAAACATATATTAACGGTTGGGGAACACAATGTAATTGATCCTACCATCATCTAACCTATCCAAAATAACTTCCAATGTACCTTTCGTGTCGCCCCTTCTTGTTTTGATGCACGTAGGCTCCACATAGAGATTCTCGAAGGAATTTCAAGATTTCACTCTAAACAAGTGCAACTTTGAGGCCTATGACAAGTGATTCTTAGAAAAACTCTCTAATGGTCCACTTCTTCAAGTTTAGGTTCTCTAGGCTGAGGCATTTGATTCCACATCCGCAAAGTCTTGCTCGATTATAGCCGGATTGGAAACTTCTCTTTGTTTTGAGTTCACACTAAAATCGGCACTAGCATTCCCAAATGTCACATCCGTAAACATATATTAACAACTTGGGGAACGTAATGTAATTGATCCTACCATCATCTAACCTATCCACCCAAACTCCTATATAACTTTAATGTTGTTCCCGTTCTTGTTTTTGACGTAGGTCGACCGCGTAGATTTTTTTGATGGAATTCCAAGATTTCACTCAAACACGTGCTACTTTGAGGCCTATGACAAGTGAATCTTAGAAAAACTCTCTAATGGTCCACTTTTTCAAGTTTAGGTTCTCTAGGCTGAGGCATTTGATTCCACAACCGCGAAAAAGTCTTGCTCGGATTGGAAACTTCTCTTTGTTTTGAGTTCACGCTAAAATCGGTGCTAGCAAATCCCTAATGTCACATCCGAAACATATATTAACGGTTGGGGAACGCAATGTAATTGATCCTACCACCATCTAACCTATCCACCCTAACTCCTATGTACCTTTCATTCGTTCCCCTTCTTATTTCTGATGCGTAGCTCGACACGTAGATTTTTCGATGGAATTCCAAGATTTCACTCTAAATACCCGCTACTTTGAGACCTATGGCAAGTGATTCTTAGAAAAACTCACTAATGATCCACTTCACAAAGCTTCTCTAGGGTGAGGCATTTGATTCCACAACCGCGAAAAAGTCTTGCTCGCTTATAGCCGGATTGGAAACTTCTCTTTGTTTTGAGTTCACGCTAAAATCGGGCGCTAGCAAAATTCCTAATGTCACATCGGAAACATATATTAACGGTTGGGGAACGCAATGTAATAGATCCTACCATCATCTAACCTATCCACCCGAACTCCTATGTACCTTTCATGTCGTTCCCCTTCTTGTTTTTTGCACGTAGGTCGACCGCGTAGATTTTCGATTTAATTCCAAGATTTCACTCTAAACACGTGCTACTTTGAGGCCTATGACAAGTGATTCTTAGAAAAACTCTCTAATGATCCACTTCTTCAAATTTAGCTTCTCTAGGGTGAGGCATTTGAATCCACAAACGAAAAAAAGTATAGCTCGATTACATGGCTGGAGTGGAAACTTCTCTTTGTTTTGGGTTCACAATGAAATCAGCGCAAGCTGTCCCTAAATGTCACATCCGAAACATATATATTAACGGTTGGGAACGCAATGTAATTGATCCTAGCATCATCTAACCTATCCACCCTAACTTCAGATGTACCTTTCGTGTCGTTCCCCTTCTTGTTTCGATGCGTGGTGGATAGAGATTTTCGATGGAATTCAAGATTTCACTCTACACAAGTGCTACTTTGAGGCCTATGACAAGTGATTCTTAGAAAAACTCTCTAATGGTCCACTTCTTCAAATTTTTGTTTTCTAGGGTGAGGCATTTGATTCCCCAACAGCGAAAAAAGTCTAGCTCGATTCTATAGCCTGATTGGAGACTTCTCTTTGTTTTGGGTTCAAGCTGAAATCTGCACAAGCAGTCCCTAAATGTCACATCCGAAACATATATTAATGGTTGGGGAACACAATGTAATTGATCCTACCATCATATAACAAATCCACCCTAAGTTCCTATGTACCTTTCATGTCGTTCCCCTTCTTATTTCTATGACGTAGGTCGACACCGAGATTTTTGATGGAATTCCAAGATTTCACCCTAAACACGTGCTACTTTGAGGCCTATGACAAGTGATTCTTAGAAAAACTCACTAATGATCCACTTCTTCAAATTTAGCTTCTCTAGGGTGAGGCATTTGATTCGACAACGTGAAAAAGTATAGCTCGATTACATGGCTGAGTGGAAACTTCTCTTTGTTTTGGGTTCGTGCTGAAATCAGCGCAAGCTGTCCCTAAATGTCACATTCGAAAACATATATTAACGGTTGGGAACGCAATGTAATTGATCCTAGCATCATCTAACCTATCCACCCTAACTTCGTATGTACCTTTCGTGCCGTTCCCCTTCTAGTTTTGGTTCGTAGGTCGACATAGAGATTTTCGATGGAATTCCAAGATTTCACTCCAAATACGTGCTACTTTGAGGCCTATGACAAGTGAATCTTAGAAAAACTCTCTAATGGTCCACTTCTTCAAGTTTAGGTTCTCTAGGCTGAGGCATTTGATTCCACAACCGCGAAAAAGTCTTGCTCGATTATAGCCGGATTGGAAACTTCTCTTTGTTTTGAGTTCACGCTAAAATCGGCACTAGCAGTCCCTAATGTCACATCCGTAAAACACATATTAACAGGTTGGGGAACGTAATGTAATTGATCCGACCATCATCTAACCTATCCACCCTAATCCTATGACCTTTCATGTCGCTCCCCTTCTTGTTTTGATGCGTAGGTCGACACAAAAGATTTTTGATGGAATTTCAAGATTTCACTCTAAACAAGTGCTACTTTGAGGCCTATGACAAGTGAATCTTAGAAAAACTCTCTATTGGTCCGCTTCTTCAAATTTAGGTTCTTTAGGCTGAGGCATTTGATTCCACAACCGCGAAAAAGTCTAGCTCGATTCTATAGCCGGATTGGAAAGTTCTCTTTGTTTTGAGTTCGCGCTCAAATCAACGCCAGCATTCACAAAATGTCGTCACATCCAAAAACATATATTAACGGTTGGGGAACACAATGTAATTGATCCTACCATCATCTAACCTATCCAGCCTAACTTCCAATGTACCTTTCGTGTCGTTCCCCTTCTTGTTTCGGTACGTAGGTCGACATAGAGATTCTCGAAGGAATTTCAAGATTTCACTCTAAACAAGTGCAACTTTGAGGCCTATGACAAGTGATTCTTAGAAAAACTCTCTAATGGTCCACTTCTTCAAGTTTAGGTTCTCTAGGCTGAGGCATTTGATTCCACATCCGCAAAGTCTTGCTCGATTATAGCCGGATTGGAAACTTCTCTTTGTTTTGAGTTCACACTAAAATCGGCACTAGCATTCCCAAATGTCACATCCAGAAACATATATTAACAGTTGGGGAACGTAATGTAATTGATCCTACCATCATCTAACCTATCCACCCAAACTCCTATATAACTTTAATGTTGTTCCCGTTCTTGTTTGATGACGTAGGTCGATTACGTAGATTTTTGATGGAATTCCAAGATTTCACTCCAAACACGTGCTACTTTGAGGCCTATGACAAGTGAATCTTAGAAAAACTCTCTAATGGTCCACTTTTTCAAGTTTAGGTTCTCTAGGGCTGAGGCATTTGATTCCACAACCGCGAAAAAGTCTTGCTCGGATTGGAAACTTCTCTTTGTTTTGAGTTCACGCTAAAATCGGTGCTAGCATCCCTAATGTCACATCCGAAACATATATTAACGGTTGGGGAACGCAATGTAATTGATCCTACCACCATCTAACCTATCCACCCTAACTCCTATGTACCTTTCATTCGTTCCCCTTCTTATTTCGGTGACGTGGCTCGACCGCGTAGATTTTCGATGGAATTCCAAGATTTCACTCTAAATACCTGCTACTTTGAGACCTATGGCAAGTGATTCTTAGAAAAACTCACTAATGATCCACTTCGTCAAAGCTTCTCTAGGGTGAGGCATTTGATTCCACAACCGCGAAAAGTCTTGCTCGCTTATAGCCGGATTGGAAACTTCTCTTTTTTGAGTTCACGCTAAAATCGGCGCTAGCAGTCCCTAATGTCACATCCAGAAACATATATTAACGGTTGGGGAACGCAATGTAATAGATCCTACCATCATCTAACCTATCCACCCGAACTCCTATGTACCTTTCATGTCGTTCCCCTTCTTGTTTTGACGCATTAGGTCGACATACGAGATTTTCGATTTAATTCCAAGATTTCACTCTAAACACGTGCTACTTTGAGGCCTATGACAAGTGATTCTTAGAAAAACTCTCTAATGATCCACTTCTTCAAATTTAGCTTCTCTAGGGTGAGGCATTTGAATCCACAAACGCGAAAAAGTATAGCTCGATTACATGGCTGGAGTGGAAACTTCTCTTTGTTTTGGGTTCGCTGAAATCAGCGCAAGCTGTCCCTAAATGTCACATCCAGAAACATATATTAACGGTTGGGAACGCAATGTAATTGATCCTAGCATCATCTAACCTATCCACCCTAACCCAGATGTACCTTTCGTGTATCGTTCCCCTTCTTGTTTCCTAGCGTAGGGTGGATAGAGATTTTCGATGGAATTCCAAGATTTCACTCTACACAAGTGCTACTTTGAGGCCTATGACAAGTGATTCTTAGAAAAACTCTCTAATGGTCCACTTCTTCAAATTTTTGTTTTCTAGGGTGAGGCATTTGATTCCCCAACAGCGAAAAAGTCTAGCTCGATTCTATAGCCTGATTGGAGACTTCTCTTTGTTTTGGGTTCGCGCTGAAATCTGCACAAGCAGTCCCTAAATGTCACATCCAGAAACATATATTAATGGTTGGGGGAACACAATGTAATTGATCCTACCATCATATAACAAATCCACCCTAAGTTCCTATGTACCTTTCATGTCGTTCCCCTTCTTATTTCAGATGCGTGGGTCGACACCGAGATTTTTGATGGAATTCCAAGATTTCACCCTAAACACGTGCTACTTTGAGGCCTATGACAAGTGATTCTTAGAAAAACTCACTAATGATCCACTTCTTCAAATTTAGCTTCTCTAGGGTGAGGCATTTGATTCGACAACGTGAAAAAGTATAGCTCGATTACATGGCTGGAGTGGAAACTTCTCTTTGTTTTGGGTTCGTGCTGAAATCAGCGCAAGCTGTCCCTAAATGTCACATTCAGAAACATATATTAACGGTTGGGAACGCAATGTAATTGATCCTAGCATCATCTAACCTATCCACCCTAACTTCGTATGTACCTTTCGTGTTGTTCCCCTTCTAGTTTTGGTACGCAGGTCGATAGAGATTTTCGATGGAATTCCAAGATTTCACTCTACACAAGTGCTACTTTGAGGCCTATGACAAGTGATTCTTAGAAAAACTCTCTAATGGTCCACTTCTTCAAATTTAGGTTTTCTAGGGTGAGGCATTTGATTCCCCAACCGCGAAAAAGTCTACCTCGATTCTATAGGCGGATTGGAAACTTCTCTTTGTTTTGGTTTCACGCTGAAATCTGCGCAAGCAGTCCCCAAATGTCATATCCAGAAGCATATATTAATGGTTGGGGAACGCAATGTAATTGATCCTACCATCATATAACCTATCCACCCTAACTTCCTATGTAACTTTCGTGTCGTTCCCCTTCTTGTTTCGGTACGTAGGACGACATAGAGATTTTCGATGGAATTCCCAGATTTCACTCGACACAAGTGCCACTTTGAGGCCTATGACAAGTGATTCATAGAAAAACTCTCTAATGGTCCATTTCTTCAAGTTTAGGTTTTCTAGGCTGAGGTATTTGATTCCACAACCGTGAAAAAGTCTTGCTCGATTATAGCCGGATTGGAAACTTCTCTTTGTTTTGAGTTCACGCTAAAATCGGCACTAGCAAAATCCCTAATGTCACATCCAGAAACACATATTAACAGGTTGGGGAACGTAATGTAATTGATCCGACCATCATCTAACCTATCCACCCTAATCCTATGACCTTTCATGTCGTTCCCCTTCTTGTTTCGGTACGTAGGTCGACACAAAGATTTTTGATGGAATTTCAAGATTTCACTCTAAACAAGTGCTACTTTGAGGCCTATGACAAGTGAATCTTAGAAAAACTCTCTATTGGTCCGCTTCGTCAAATTTAGGTTCTTTAGGCTGAGGCATTTGATTCCACAACCGCGAAAAAGTCTAGCTCGATTCTATAGCCGGATTGGAAAGTTCTCTTTGTTTTGAGTTCGCGCTCAAATCAACGCCAAAGATTCACAAAATGTCGTCACATCCAAAAACATATATTAACGGTTGGGGAACACAATGTAATTGATCCTACCATCATCTAACCTATCCAGCCTAACTTCCAATGTACCTTTCGTGTCGTTCCCCTTCTTGTTTCGGTACGTAGGTCGACATAGAGATTCTCGAAGGAATTTCAAGATTTCACTCTAAACAAGTGCAACTTTGAGGCCTATGACAAGTGATTCTTAGAAAAACTCTCTAATGGTCCACTTCTTCAAGTTTAGGTTCTCTAGGCTGAGGCATTTGATTCCACATCCGCAAAGTCTTGCTCGATTATAGCCGGATTGGAAACTTCTCTTTGTTTTGAGTTCACACTAAAATCGGCACTAGCATTCCCAAATGTCACATCCAGAAACATATATTAACAGTTGGGGAACGTAATGTAATTGATCCTACCATCATCTAACCTATCCACCCAAACTCCTATATAACTTTAATGTTGTTCCCGTTCTTGTTTCGGTACGTAGGTCGACACAGAGATTTTTGATGGAATTCCAAGATTTCACTCCAAACACGTGCTACTTTGAGGCCTATGACAAGTGAATCTTAGAAAAACTCTCTAATGGTCCACTTTTTCAAGTTTAGGTTCTCTAGGCTGAGGCATTTGATTCCACAACCGCGAAAAAGTCTTGCTCGGATTGGAAACTTCTCTTTGTTTTGAGTTCACGCTAAAATCGGTGCTAGCAGTCCCTAATGTCACATCCAGAAACATATATTAACGGTTGGGGAACGCAATGTAATTGATCCTACCACCATCTAACCTATCCACCCTAACTCCTATGTACCTTTCATTCGTTCCCCTTCTTATTTCGGTACGTAGCTCGACACGCAGATTTTCGATGGAATTCCAAGATTTCACTCTAAATACCTGCTACTTTGAGACCTATGGCAAGTGATTCTTAGAAAAACTCACTAATGATCCACTTCGTCAAAGCTTCTCTAGGGTGAGGCATTTGATTCCACAACCGCGAAAAAGTCTAGCTCGATTACATAGCTGGATTGGAAACTTCTCTTTGTTTTGGGTTCGTGCTGTAATCAGCGCAAGCTGTCCCTAAATGTCACATTCAGAAACATATATTAACGGTTGGGAACGCAATGTAATTGATCCTAGCATCATCTAACCTATCCACCCTAACTTCGTATGTACCTTTCGTGTCGTTCCCCTTCTAGTTTTGGTACGTAGGTCGATAGAGATTTTCGATGGAATTCCAAGATTTCACTCTAAACAAGTGCTACTTTGAGGCCTATGACAAGTGATTCTTAGAAAAAACTCTCTAATGGTCCACTTCTTCAAATTTAGGTTTTCTAGGGTGAGGCATTTGATTCCCCAACCGCGAAAAAGTCTAGCTCGATTCTATAGCCGGATTGGAAACTTCTCTTTGTTTTGGGTTCGCGCTGAAATCTGCGCAAGCAGTCCCTAAATGTCACATCCAGAAACATATATTAACGGTTGGGGAACACAATGTAATTGATCCTACCATCATGTAACCTATCCACCCTAACTTTCTATGTAACTTTCGTGTCGTTCCCATTCTTGTTTCGGTACGTAGGTCGACATAGAGATTTTTGAAAGAATTTCAAGATTTCACCCTAAACAAGTGCTACTTTGAGGCCTATGACAAGTGATTCTTAGAAAAACTATCTAATGGTCCACTTCTTCAAGTTTAGGTTCTCTAGGGTGAGGCATTTGATTCCCCAACCGCGAAAAAAGTCTTGCTCGATTTAATAGCCGATTGGAAAGTTCTGTTTTGTTTTGAGTTCGCTCAAAATCAATGCCAGCATCCACCCTAACTTCCAATGTACCTTTCGTGTCGTTCCCCTTCTTGTTTCTCGTGCGTAGGTCAACAAAGAGATTTTCGATGGAATTTCAAGATTTCACTCTACACAAGTGCTACTTTGAGGCCTATGACAAGTGATTCTTACAAAAACTCTCTAATGGTCCACTTCTTCAAGTTTAGGTTCTCTAGGTGAGGCATTTGATTCCACTACCGTTTAGGTTCTCTTAGACAAGTTTAGGTTACATTTGATTTTAACCAACCTTCTTTAAGAGATCTTGTTTTAAATCAAGGAAAAACTATGGAAAACTTGTCTAAGAAGTTAACTACTAATGATAAAATGCTAGAAACAATAAACAATAGAATGGATAGTTTTTCTTCTGCAATTAAAAACCAACATAGTTTCAACAAAATGATAGAATCTCAAATTTCTCAGCTGGCAATTTCTGTTCCACTAACCGCATCAGGTAAAACTCCGGGCCAGCCGGAAGAATTAGAATCTGCAATTCTTGTAGACATTTTTAATGTAGGTCGTTACTTTACGGAAAAGTTGGAGAGCCACTGGCTGGATGACTCCCTACCACCGTAGAAAGAAGATCCATGGAGGCCAGTCATCACCATCCAAATTGGACCACACGTATTTGAGAATGCACTATGTGACTTCGGCTCAAGCATCAACATTTTACCTCGGGTAATTTATGAGAAAGTTAATGGTAATCCATTGTTATATACAACCATGTGCTTGCAGTTTGCAGATCAGTCGCTATGCTATCCACAAGGCATACTCCAAGATGTTTTCGTACAAGTTGGAAAATCATATGTGCCAGCAGATTTCGCAGTAATTGAAACAGGAGGTAGCGAAAAGGCACCAATCATATTGGGTCGACCTTTCTTGAGCACAGCAAGAGCGATTATCTATGCCCAGAGTGCAAAGATATGTTTCAACATCAAGGGAAGAAAAGAAGTATTTAGTTTCAGGAACAAGGTACTCACCTCTCCTGCTCATCCGCAAGCACAATACCTCTGTGAGATGCCACCAGAACCTACATTCAAGAACACCAAGAAGAACAAAAAGAAGAACAAGAAGGCTCAGCCTGTGAAGGTAATGATGATTAACAAGATAGGTTCTGAGAATGACCATCTACTCAAATCTCCAATGCTGACTAAGATGGAAGATCCAGGCATCCCAACAATATCATGCACTATAAACTGTTTGACCTTCAATAACACATATTGTGATATAGGATCTGGCATCAACATCATGGCCAAGGTAACATATCAATTATTATTCGATAAAATGCCCTTGTATCCTACATATGTGCAGCTGCAGATGGCAGACCAATCATGCCAGTTTCCCGAAGGAATTGCGAAAGACGTGCCCGTGAAAATTAATGATCACTATGTCCTCACTGACTTTTTAGTCATGGACATGGGCAAAGAGTTGGACCCACCACTAGTGTTGGGAAGACCATTCCTCAATACTACACGCGCCATCATCTACATAAGAACAGGAGAAATTCACTTCCAATTCCCTAAAGAAAAGGTACAGTATATTTCAACAGTTATACTAACTATGAAAAAGAAGAACAGTCAGCACGCAGACGTCCCCCTCAAGAAGAAACAATTAAAGATTCAAGAAGAAGAAGAAGAGGTAGAAGGACCTAGAGAAGAAAAGTCGTCCACCTCAACAAACGAAGATTGTAAAATTTCAGAAATCAAGGTAGAAGATAAAAGAAATAATGAACCCAAGACAAAAGATATGCAGGTCACTAGAACCTCCCCGAAACAAGAAGTGGATAAAGAAAAAAGACAACTCCCAAAGACATCATCGGGAGAAACATCGATCAAATCATCAGAGCCACCAATTGTGACTAATGACATACCTTGGGAGTAATGAACAAAACAAGAAAGTCTTGTTCGAAGGACTTTAATCCCGAACCTTCGCCAAAAGGAAATTTGGTAAGTTATCCATATTTAATTCCCAGCATTGCATATTTACTTTTACCAGTTGCATAAGCATATTTCCTTTTTCCAAATGGCATTTAGAAAAGACAATAAAGATATTTAGTGCTTTGCATGTTTAAAAAGCTGAAAGCCCCATGTGAGTAAATCTGAGGTTTAATACCCTCGGAGATATTTACTTGTGGTGGCATAAAAATAAAATAAAAAGTCATTCATAAGTTCTTTATCTTCTTTTGCATACAAAATAAGAAAACCCAAAAATATATCTCATGCTGCTAAAAGATCCCAGGCGACAGAAGCAATGTGGCTAAACTCTAACGCCTAATCAAGTTCCACTAGCTTTGTTGTCTATTTGAGTTTAGCAGGATTTCAAGGGAGAGAGACATGATGAGCCGACACCACTGTCACCATCTACCTCAACTTCCACATCATCAACCCGACATTCCAATCTAGCTTGGGGAGAGCACCCCGATTACCCGATAAGTATCTTTACTACTACTATTATTATTAGCTAGATATTTGGTTTGCTTAGTTTGTTTTAGTTTGCTTAGAGTGAGTCTATATAATCTTTAAAGAGTCTTTGTTATAGTATAAATAAAATGATCAAGAGAGGGTGTACACCTTTATGCTTTTGCTCAACTAAAAACTTAAAAAAAAAAAGGAGATGATGAATAGTTGCTCCGTCGTAATGTCTTTCAAGTACCTAGCTTTCAAGCTTAATTTCTCTCGAAGCTTAAATGAAAAACTGCTTTGACTTGAGGTTTACCTAAAACCTGAAATCTGTGGATTGCAAATGCTTGCTCTAGAGTCTAGGTGATTGATGGATATGATATATGAAAGTTTTGAGCTGCTATTTCTCTTGCTCCTAGTGACACTAGATTTCGGAGATTTATCTTTTGAAAATTATAAAAATATACATGATAAGTTCCGTATGACAGAGTGTTGAAATTCCCACCACAGCCATACATACATGCTCCATAGATTAGGAAAACCCTTTGATATATATATAGGCTGCTTGTTTTTGCATTGAGTTTGTTCAACCTTTGTCGACCCTTAGAAACTTGTCATGCTGATGTACACTCCATCCATCCATCCACCACATATATTTCATTCCACTAGACTCCACTCATATATGCTGCTTCTACCCTGGAAGTACGCATCCACCATACACATCCACTATATATCCGCCAAATATGTTCCACTCCTAGTTTGGGAGAAGAGCAATCAAAAATATTCCATTCCAGTCAACAATCTTATAAAGCTCTATTATTTTTTATCTCTCAAAAGTTTATTGCAAAAGAGACTTGGGTTGTTAGTTAAAAAAAAAGAGAAGAAAGAGAGGGAGATGAAAAATGGACAAGTGTCCTACTGGGCAGTAGAGCCTACCTCCCTAAAAAGAAAAGGAGAATAAAGGAGAGTTAAAAAAATGGACAAGTGTCCGCTGAAAACAATGGGTACTTAGATGCCCGCCTCTCCATAAAAAGAAAAATAAAAGAAATACAACCCGGGTTCTCTCAAATGTTTTCAAGTATCAAAAGAGATGATTTTTTTTCAAAAGAGCTAGAAAAGAATTAGACTTTTTTTCATCACATTCATTCCATTCATTTCACACCTACCATCATATTCATTTCATTCCATCATGCACATGCATCGGTGTGACTTGTGACTTTGGATCCATTGTTTGAGCTTACAATATATGCTTAGCAAGTAAATTTAGTCTTCTCCCCCACCTATGAACTCCGGATATAAACTTTAGATATAGGGTGAGAGAAAAAGAAGGCAGAGTGTCCTATGGCCTTATTCCAAAAATACCACATACTATGAGAGAAAGGCAAAACAACCTTATTGCCTTAGTAAGGATCCACCAATTACCACATATGAGAGACTTGAAAGGGTCATACTTGAAGGAACTTTGAGTTTTATTTTGAAAATTAGTAAAAACTCCGGAATGATGGTTGAACAAAGAGTTGGAGACCTAGTGCTTGACTTGATTGTTCTATCTTTCAATTGCCCAAGATCACAAGAAAAAGCTACAAGCTCCATGATTAAAGGTAATATGGGTAAGTTGAAGGTTGAAATAGTTTATCCGGAGATGAAATTTTGTTTGAAAGCATGTGTACTTTTGAGGTGTGAAAGCATTGCAAAGACTCCCCGATCCAACATAGTCTTGCTAGGGACTAGCAAGAGGTAAGCTTTTGGGAGCTTGTTGGTATACCTTATAGTATAAAATATAGAGGTTTTTAAAACAAAATAAGGGCTTAAAATGAATATCAACATAGTATAAGGGCTTGACTAACATGATTCCACTAGTTTTGGTGATTTATATAATTTTCAGGGATTAAACGGAAAATGCCCAAGAGTTTGCAAGCCTTACGACATAAAGACATATCCGTGACGTAACCCAACGTGGAACCTACACTAGAACATTCGGAAGAGACCGGAGAGCAACGGAAGGAAGGTGGGGCCCACCTGGCGAGCCGGGCGGCCCGCCAGTGGGGCCCCCCCCGTCAGCCTCCCATTCAAGGTCGGTTCATCACCGCCTATGAGGAGCAATCTAGTCCATCCATCAAGGTCGGTTTGATCCAAGGGCTGTCGTGCATCCTCTCGGGGCTATATATCAAGACCCCGACCCCTCGGGTGAAACCCTAATTCATTCTAAGTCATTCTACTCAATACCTAGTCCATCATCAAGACCCCAAGTCAAGATCCTAAGCCCTAGTTCCACCATAATTAGAGCAATAGCTATCTAGGTTAGCTCTAGAGGAAGTCAAGTATTGTCTTGGATTCTGGATAGTCAAGAAGTAGCGGGAAGCGAAGCTTCACGTGGCTTCTCTCTTGTATCTCATTTGTAAGTATTTGTTTTAGAATACAATTGCCATGACTTTATTCTATTTAATGATTATATTCAGTTATATGCTTCTATGCTTATTATGATTATATATTTAGTTTAGTATGTTTGTCTTTATATTCAAGCATGGAGTCGTTATAGCGCCCCCTTAGATGTACACTATGTGGGTGGTCGACAATGTGTAAACGTGGTGTTTATACAACGTTTGCCTGCGACATCACCCTATATTCTGGGATGTGTGGTAGATCGTGGATGTGATACTCCCATTGAGTCCTTTGGAGTCCACCCCCCGAATGTAGGGCTAGTTGAGCTTTGTTACTATGGTAGGTTGGTTTTGTTCCTAATCTTCCTTAGTAATATTCACCATGTGTAGATATAATGCTTCCATACGATGATGACTAGGTGTATTGCACTAATTGTAGTATGCATTGACATATAAGTAGGAGTAACTTAGGGATATTCCATCCATCTCACCTATACTATGGTATTTAGCCTTTTATGATACTAGCTAGTGGCAAATGATGATCTTTGACTTGGATGTTATTATCATTATTATTATCTTATTATCTTTATTATGTGACTTACCTCGTTTGAGTTTAGTATGATGCATATGGTTTACTCTACATTACACCACTGAAAGTGAATCATCATTAAATCATCAACCTACCCATAGCCCATCCCTTCCTTTTCGGTAGAATATAAATACGATACCTGGATAGACTCCTGGTGAAGTGCTACAATTGGGTAATTCTATGCAGTAAACTGCGGATACCAGAATTATATTATCATTGCAAGAGTTTCAAGTGTCATTATAAGAATATCCGTTCACGCATTTCTTTAGCGTTGTGAGCTAGGGTGACAGACTAGTTTCGTAGGCAATGCTAGAATGTGTGGTATAGCTTTTTGTGCCTATCGTGGTGAGATCAACTCCACCATTGATAATGTTGCAAAGTCATAAACCATAACTAACTCCGTCTAACTTTGTTAACTCTTCTCGATCGACTTTTATTGGAATGTGAGATTAACACCACATCCAAGTTAACTTATTAGATAGATACCATTTATACATTTTAAAGCGCCGTCCTAGATGTAGATCGCGTTAGAGATGTCAACATTCCCCTTCTTGTTTCGGTATGTAGGTCGACAAAGAGATTTTCGATGGAATTCCAAGATTTCACTCTAAACAAGTGCTACTTTGAGGCCTATGACAAGTTAATCTTAGAAAAACTCTCTAATGGTCCACTTCTTCAAGTTTAAGTTCTCTAGGCTGAGGCATTTGATTCCACTACTCGTGAAAAAGTCTTGCTCGCTTATAGCCGGATTGGAAACTTCTATTTGTTTTGAGTTCACACTAAAATCGGCGCTAGCAGTGCCCTAATGTCACATCCGAAACATATATTAACGGTTGGGAACGCAATGTAATTGATCCTACCATCATCTTACCTATCCACCCTAACTCCTATGTACCTTTCATGTCGTTCCCCTTCTTATTTCGATGCGTAGGTCGAATACGAGATTTCAGATGGAATTCCTAGATTTCACTCTAAACACGTGCTACTTTGAGGCCTATGACAAGTGATTCTTAGAAAAACTCTCTAATGATACACTTCTTGAAATTTAGCTTCTCTAGGGTGAGGCATTTGAATCCACAAACGCGAAAAAGTATAGCTCGATTACATAGTTGGATTTTAAACTTCTCTTTGTTTTTTGGGTTCAAGCTGAAATCAGCGCAAGCTGTCCCTAAATGTCACAATCAGAAACATATATTAACGGTTGGGAACATAATGTAATTGATCCTAGCATCATCTAACCTATCCACCCTAAGTTCGTATGTACCTTTAGTGTCGTTCCCCCTCTAGTTTCGATGCGTAGGTTGATAGAGATTTTCGATGGAATTCCAAGATTTCACTCTACACAAGTGCTACTTTGAGGCCTATGACAAGTGATTCTTAGATAAACTCTCTAATGCTCCACTTCTTCAAATTTAGATTTTCTAGGGTGAGGCATTTGATTCCCCAACCGTGAAAAAGTCTAGCTAGATTCTATAGCCTGATTGGAAACTTCTCTTTGTTTTGGGTTCGCGCTGAAATCAGCGCAAAAGCATCCCTAAATGTCACATCCGAAACATATATTAACGGTTGGGGAACGCAATGTAATTGATCCTACCATCATCTAACCTATCCACCCTAACTCCTATGTACCTTTCATGTCGCGTTCCCCATCTTGTTTTTTGGTATGTAGGTCGACACGAGATTTTCGAAGGAATTTCAAGATTTCACTCTAAACAAGTGCTACTTTGAGGCCTATGACAAGTGAATCGTAGAAAAACTCTCTAATGGTCCACTTCTTCAAGTTTAGGTTCTCTAGGCTGAGGCATTTGATTCCACAACCCATGAAAAAGTCTTGCTCGCTTATAGCCGGATTGGAAACTTCTCTTTGTTTTGAGTTCACGCTAAAATCGGCGCTAGCAGTCCCTAATGTCACATCCAGAAACATATATTAACGGTTGGGGAACGCAATGTAATAGATCCTACCATCATCTAACCTATCCACCCGAACTCCTATGTACCTTTCATGTCGTTCCCCTTCTTGTTTTTTGACGTAGGTCAACACGGAGATTTTCGATTTAATTCCAAGATTTCACTCTAAACACGTGCTACTTTGAGGCCTATGACAAGTGATTCTTAGAAAAACTCTCTAATGATCCACTTCTTCAAATTTAGCTTCTCTAGGGTGAGGCATTTGAATCCACAAACGCGAAAAAGTATAGCTCGATTACATGGCTGGAGTGGAAACTTCTCTTTGTTTTGGGTTCGCTGAAATCAGCGCAAGCTGTCCCTAAATGCCACATCGAAAACATATATTAACGGTTGGGAACGCAATGTAATTGATCCTAGCATCATCTAACCTATCCACCCTAACCGTATGTACCTTTAGGTGTCGTTCCCCTTCTTGTTTCGATGCGTAGGTGGATAGAGATTTTCGATGGAATTCCAAGATTTCACTCTACACAAGTGCTACTTTGAGGCCTATGACAAGTGATTCTTAGAAAAACTCTCTAATGGTCCACTTCTTCAAATTTAGGTTTTCTAGGGTGAGGCATTTGATTCCCCAACAGCGAAAAAAAGTCTAGCTCGATTCTATAGCCTGATTGGAGACTTCTCTTTGTTTTGGGTTCGCTGAAATCTGCACAAGTACCATAAATGTCACATCCGAAAACATATATTAATGGTTGGGGAACACAATGTAATTGATCCTACCATCATATAACAAATCCACCCTAAGTTCCTATGTAACTTTCGTGTCGTTCCCCCTTCTTGTTTTTTTACATAGGTCGACATAGAGATTTTCGATGGAATTTCAAGATTTCACTCTAAACAAGTGCTACTTTGAGGCCTATGACTAGTGAGACTTAGAAAAACTCTGTAATGGTCCACTTCTTCAAGTTTAGGTTCTCTAGGCTGAGGCATTTGATTCCACAACCGCGAAAAAGTCTTGCTCGATTATAGCCAGATTGGAAACTTCTCTTTGTTTTGAGTTCACGCTAAAATCGGCGCTAGCAATCCCCAATGTCACATCCAGAAACATATATTAACAGTTGGGGAATGTAATGTAATTGATCCTACCATCATCTAACCTATCCACACTAACTCCTATGTACCTTTCATGTCATTCCCCTTCTTGTTTCTATACGTAGGTCGACACAGAGATTTTCGATGGAATTCCAAGATTTCACTCTAAACACGTGCTACTTTGAGGCCTATGACAAGTGAATCTTAGAAAAACTCTCTAATGGTCCACTTCTTCAAGTTTAGGTTCTCTATGCTGAGGCATTTGATTCCACTACCGTGAAAAGTCTTGCTCCATTATAGCTGGATTGGAAACTTCTATTTGTTTTGAGTTCACGCTAAAATCGGCGCAAAAGCGGTCCCTAATGTCACATCTAGAAACATATATTAACGGTTGGGGAAGCGAATGTAATTGATCCTACCATCATATAACCTATACACGCTAACTTCCTATGTAACTTTCATGTCGTTCCCCTTCTTGTTTTATGCACGTAGGTCGACATAGAGATTTTCGAAAAATGTAAAGATTTCACTCTAAACAAGTGCTACTTTGGGGCCTATGACAAGTGATTCTTAGAAAAACTCCCTAATGGTCCACTTCTTCAAGTTTAGGTTCTCTAGGCTGAGGTATTTGATCCCACAACCGCAAAAAAAGTCTTGCTTTCGATTATAGCGGATTGGAAACTTCTCTTTGTTTTGAGTTCACGCTAAAATCAGCGCTAGCGGTCCTAATGTCACATCCAAACATATATTAACGGTTGGGGAACGCAACGTAATTGATCCTACCATCATATAACCTATCCACCCTAACTTCCTATGTAACTTTCATGTCGTTCCCCTTCTTGTTTTGGTACGTAGGTCGACATAGAGATTTTCGAAGGAATTTCAAGATTTCACTCTAAACAAGTGCTACTTTGAGGCCTATGACAAGTGATTCTTAGAAAAACTCTCTAATGGTCCACTTCTTCAAGTTTAAGTTCTCTAGGCTGAGGCATTTGATTCCACAACCGCGAAAAAGTCTTGCTCGATTATAGCCGGATTAGAAACTTCTCTTTGTTTTGAGTTCACGCTAATATCGGCGCTAGCAGTCCCTATTCTCACATCCAGAAACAAACATTAACGGTTGGGGAACGCAAGGTAATGGATCCTACCATCATCTAACCTATCCACCCTAACTCCTATGTACCTTTCATGTCGTTCCCCTTCTTGTTTTTCGATGCGTAGGTCGACATAGAGATTTTTCGATGGAATTCCAAGATTTCACTCTAAACACGTGCTACTTTGAGGCCTATGACAAGTGAATCTTAGAAAAACTCACTAATGATACACTTCTTCAAATTTAGCTTCTCTAGGGTGAGGCATTTGATTCCACAACCGCGAAAGAGTCTAGCTCGATTACATAGCTGGATTGGAAACTTCTCTTTGTTTTGGGTTCGTGCTGAAATCTCAGCGCAAGCTGTCCCTAAATGTCACATTCGAAAACATATATTAACGGTTGGGAACGCGGTGTAATTGATCCTAGCATCATCTAACCTATCCACCCTAACCCCGTATGTACCTTTCGTGTCGTTCCCCTTCTAGTTTCGATGCGTAAGTCGATAGAGATTTTCGATGGAATTCCAAGATTTCACTATAAACAAGTGCTACTTTGAGGCCTATGACAAGTGATTCTTAGAAAAACTCTCTAATGGTCCACTTCTTCAAATTTAGGTTTTCTAGGGTGAGGCATTTGATTCCCCAACCGCGAAAAAAGTCTAGCTCGATTCTACACTGGATTGGAAACTTCTCTTTGTTTTGGGTTCGCGCTGAAATCTACATAAGCAGTCCCTAGATGTCACATCCGAGAAACATATATTAACGGTTGGGGAACGCAATGTAATTGATCCTACCATCATATAACCTATACACGCTAACTTCCTATGTAACTTTCGTGTCGTTCCCCTTCTTGTTTCGGTACGTAGGTCGACATAGAGATTTTCAAAAAAATGAAAAGATTTCACTCTAAACAAGTGCTACTTTGGGGCCTATGACAAGTGATTCTTAGAAAAACTCCCTAATGGTCCACTTCTTCAAGTTTAGGTTCTCTAGGGTGAGGCATTTGATCCCACAACCAAGAAAAAAGTCTTGCTCGATTATAGCCGGATTGGAAACTTCTCTTTGTTTTGAGTTCACGCTAAAATCAGCGCTAGCTGTCCCCTAATGTCACATCGAAAACATATATTAACGGTTGGGGAACGCATAGCGTAATTGATCCTACCATCATATAACCTATGCACCCTAACTTCCTATGTAACTTTCATGTCGTTCCCCTTCTTGTTTTGATGCGTGTAGGTCGACATAGAGATTTTCGAAGGAATTTCAAGATTTCACTCTAAACAAGTGCTACTTTGAGGCCTATGACAAGTGATTCTTAGAAAAACTCTCTAATGGTCCACTTCTTCAAGTTTAAGTTCTCTAGGCTGAGGCATTTGATTCCACAACCGCGAAAAAAAGTCTTGCTCGATTATAGCCGGATTAGAAACTTCTCTTTGTTTTGAGTTCACGCTAATATCGGCATCTTTGCAGTCCCTATTCTCACATCAAGAAACAAACATTAACGGTTGGGGAACGCAAAGGTAATTGATCCTACCATCATCTAACCTATCCACCCTAACTCCTATGTACCTTTCATGTCGTTCCCCTTCTTGTTTCGATGCGTAGGTCGATAGAGATTTTCGATGGAATTCCAAGATTTCACTCTAAACAAGTGCTACTTTGAGGCCTATGACAAGTGAATCTTAGAAAAACTCACTAATGATACACTTCTTCAAATTTAGCTTCTCTAGGGTGAGGCATTTGATTCCACAACCGCGAAAAAAATCTAGCTCGATTACATAGCTGGTTTGGAAACTTCTCTTTGTTTTTGGGTTCGTGCTGAAATCAGCGCAAGCAGTCCCTAAATGTCACATTCGAAACATATATTAACGGTTGGGAACGCAATGTAATTGATCCTAGCATCATCTAACCTATCCACCCTAACTTCCTATGTACCTTTCGTGTCGTTCCCCTTCTAGTTTCGATGCGTTAGGTCGATAGAGATTTTCGATGGAATTCCAAGATTTCACTATAAACAAGTGCTACTTTGAGGCCTATGACAAGTGATTCTTAGAAAAACTCTCTAATGGTCCACTTCTTCAAATTTAGGTTTTCTAGGGTGAGGCATTTGATTCCCCAACCGCGAAAAAAAGTCTAGCTCGATTCTACAGCTGGATTGGAAACTTCTCTTTGTTTTGGGTTCATCAAATCTCGCAAGCAGTCCCTAGATGTCACATCCGAGAAACATATATTAATGGTTGGGGAACGCAATGTAATTGATCCTACCATCATATAACCTATACACGCTAACTTCCTATGTAACTTTCGTGAGTCGTTCCTCTTCTTGTTTCTGCGTGTTTAGGTCGACATAGAGATTTTCGAAAAAATGTAAAGATTTTGCTCTAAACAAGTGCTACTTTGGGGCCTATGACAAGTGATTCTTAGAAAAACTCCCTAATGGTCCACTTCTTCAAGTTTAGGTTCTCTAGGCTGAGGCATTTGATCCCACAACCGCTGGAAAAGACTTGCTCGATTATAGCCTCTTGGAAACTTCTCATTTGTTTTGAGTTCACGCTAAAATCAGCCTAGCGATCCCTAATGTCACATCCGATCATATATTAACGGTTGGGGGAACGCATAGCGTAATTGATCCTACCATGATATAACCTACCCACCCTAACTTCCTTTGTAACTTTCATGTCGTTCCCCTTCTTGTTTCAAGTTTGGTCCATTAGAGATTTTCGAAGGAATTTCAAGATTTCACTCTAAACAAGTGCTACTTTGAGGCCTATGACAAGTGATTCTTAGAAAAACTCTCTAATGGTCCACTTCTTCAAGTTTAAGTTCTCTAGGCTGAGGCATTTGATTCCACAACCGCGAAAAAAGTCTTGCTCGATTATAGCCGGATTAGAAACTTCTCTTTGTTTTGAGTTCACACTAATATCGGCTCTTGCAGTTTGAATTCTCACATCCATTTACAAACATTAACGGTTGGGGAATTTAAAGGTAATTGATCCTACCATCATCTCACCTATCCACCTAACTCCTATGTACCTTTCATGTCGTTCCCCTTCTTGTTTCGGTGCGTTGGTCGACCACAAGATTTTTCGATGGAATTCCAAGATTTCACTCTAAACACGTGCTACTTTGAGGCCTATGACAAGTGAATCTTAGAAAAACTCACTAATGATACACTTCTTCAAATTTAGCTTCTCTAGGGTGAGGCATTTGATTCCACAATCGAAAAAGTCTAGCTTCGATTACATAGCTGGATTGGAAACTTCTCTTTGTTTTGGGTTCGCGCTGAAATCAGCGCCAAAGCTGTCCCTAAATGTCACATTCAAAACATATATTAACGGTTGGGAACGCAGTGTAATTGATCCTAGCATCATCTAACCTATCCACCCTAACTTCGTATGTACCTTTCGTGTCGTTCCCCTTCTAGTTTCGGTACGTAGGTCGATAGAGATTTTCGATGGAATTCCAAGATTTCACTATAAACAAGTGCTACTTTGAGGCCTATGACAAGTGATTCTTAGAAAAACTCTCTAATGGTCCACTTCTTCAAATTTAGGTTTTCTAGGGTGAGGCATTTGATTCCCCAACCGCGAAAAAGTCTAGCTCGATTCTACAGCTGGATTGGAAACTTCTGATGAGGACATCAACACCAACGATGCCTCCATGCCGACACATGTACCTATTGCTGGTCCTCTTACTCGTTCTCGTGTGCGTCAACTTCAACTTAATCAACAAGTGAGTACCCTCTTGAGTTCCTATTTCTCTTGTTTAGATCTTGGAGACCCGTGCACTTTGGTTTTGCTTAGGAACCAAGGACAACACCGAAAAGGAAAAGGACTCGCGCAGGCTGGATTCGGACTGCAGCACACCTCCAACTTGTGATAGTCGCCACAGTCCCATACGGAGCTGGATTTAGACGATTCAAGACTCTTTGGAAAGCTTATCAAGTCTACTTTCATATGGATCCAGTATCAAGTCCATATCATACCAGAAGCGGCCGCAATGACCGAAACATTGCCGAGAGGTTTTTCTGTTAGGGTGCTGCGTCACCTTATATTGGCCCAACGGGCTATCAAGTTTGGGCCCCATTACACGTCCTAGGGTTGGAGCACGACCCCAACACCTTGTGGTCGTCCTCCCCACGTCATATACCCCTTGGCCGCCGCCAAGAACAGAGGGGGTTTTGTTTAGATCAAGTTTAGCCTTCGCTACTTGCTTGTAAGCGCGCGTGCTGGATTAGCCGCCCGTCTTCTTGTCTTCGGAACCCCACTTCATTGGAGATTGAGTTTGAACCTTCATTTACATCTAGTAATTTAGTACTTGTTACATACTTGTTCTTGCTAGTTCTTCGATTGCTTGCAGGACAAGTGCCCTAGTGGCCGGGTGTTGCGCTCCACAAGATCGTGACAGCCATTGGAGGTGGTGTATCGGTTGCTAAGGCGCGGTCTTGGAGGGCTGTAGTCGGGCCGTGAATGTCGTCTCCATCCACCAATCGAGTTATCCACACCCTCTCATCGAAAGATTGGGCAAAAACCCTAGTGGGTTCGCATCAGTTGGTAATCAGAGCAAGGTTCATCGGTGAGAGATTTCCAATTCTTCGTTGTTTTTATTAAATTCCTATAGTCCAAACAAAGAGCCCAAAAAAATTAATAGACCAGTTTACTTGCAATCCCATAAACTCTTTGAGCCTTTACTAGTACTACTTTAGTTTGGGCTTGTTGAATCATCGGTTGCATCGGTTGTGTCGAGTTGCTGGTCATAGTTTTAGTCCTTTAGAGTTTCGAGTTCTTGTCTCGTTTTTAGTCACATATTGCACTTGATCCACCATTGCCATCACCACCACCACTTCCATAGCCATCACCACATCAAAACCATCCCCGTCCACATCAATTGTCCATAAAAAAAAGTTAAAGAAAAAAAGGAAGGAAAATCAAATTCATCTCGGAATTGTTTCTGTTCCAGTTTTTGGCTAGACAAGCACTTTGGCCTTTGCTGCCGTGTCCTGTCTCGGATTGGACCGTGCAAATATAGGTTAGAAAGCTTACGTCGTGAGCTTTCCAACGGATCCTCAGTTACCTCCATATCTGGTTTCTGTGCACCAGAATCATCCGCGAAATATCGCGAACTGCAGTTGCATCCATTTGCCATTGTAATTTCTTGTGTAAATTTGTGGTATAAAAAAAAAGGCAAGCAGGTGCAAAAAAAAAAAAAAATTAAAAAAAGAAGTAAAAAAAGAGCCGAACCAAGAAAAAAAAAAAAAAAAAAAAAAATAAGAAAGAAAAGAGTTGTTCTTTGTGTTGGTTTTTTTCTGATTCAGCGGTAGGTGGTGTGTTGTGACCTCATTTGTGTCCAGGCTCGCGTCTCTAGCACGGTCTAGCTAGGACCAGCACAGTACCACCGTTGAACGATTATTCACTTGGTTTTATAACTAACGTGGTGCTAGTTCGTTCCTTGTTTTAGCCCACCTATAGCTCCACATATTCTACAGCTTGACAGGTCTTGTTGCTGCCGCACCGATACACTTCATTCCATTGCTGCAGACTTGTTGGTTGCCATCCTCTCCTGTTTAGCTTGGTAAGAACTTGTAAGAGCTTGTTTTGAACAAGTTGACTTTGAGAGACTTACAACCAGCACATCTTAGTAGTTGACAGGAGGATACATTTTATTTTTGTGTTTCTTGTTTTCTATTAATCATGGCAGGTGATACAAAGATTTTTGAGCGGACGAAACGACAACATTTGAGAACAGACCTACATGAGGTACATGATGATGTTCTAGCTGAGATCAGTAATGCTTTACCTTCCTTTGAGGGAAATTTTGACCCTCATGCATACATTGATTGGGAGCTTACAGTAGATGCAAAATTTGATGAGTATGATTTGTCTGAGGAACAAATGATTTTAGCTACTTCTAATGCTTTAACTAGATCTGCTTTGAAATACTGGAAGAATGTTTGTAAGTGTAATAAAGTTCCACGATCATGGATAGACTTTAAAATTATGTTTAGAGATGTCTATATTCCTGAATATTATGCTGATCATTTGCTAGCCAAATTAGAGAAATTGACACAAGGTAGTAGGACTGTGAGAGAATACTACCATGATTTTAAAATTTGTGTCTTGTTTGGAGGCTTAGATGAATGCATGGAAGATACAATGAGTAGGTTCATGCGAGGGCTTAAATCTGATGTTCAAATGTTACTTTTGAATGAAACATATTGCCACATCTCTCATTTATTTTTGCTAGCTTGTATGGCTGAAAGTCAGATTTTATTATCTACACATAATTGCACAACTGTCATGACACATGATGAGTCACATTTGTCCACTTTGCATGCTTGTGATTCTGAAATAACACTAAAAAAGGATCTAATAAATAACATAGCAGCATGTGTCTCTTCTATTACTAACAATGTGCAGCAAGTTAACAACATACAAATGGAGAGTGAGAAACCTGAGATATTTGGTGAATCATTTAAAGAGAAAGTCAACCTAGCTGTACCTACATGTTTTGAGAAGAACAATAAAGGTAAATCTGATAGTTGTCACATAAATCAAGGTGAGCAAGTTTTTAGATGAATTGCATTTGTCCACTAATCTTGCTATCATAGAGCAATCTATTGTGGAGCCAGTTACTGATTTTCCTTTGTCATGCTTTGATATGTCTAATATTCTTTGTGACAAAGAAGAGTTGTGTGATAATACATCACTTATATCCATAGCACAGTTTGAGAACGAATCAAAAAGTTCTGAATTAATGAGTACTGACTTCAAGCATATTGTTCATATTGTTGATAAAAACGAAGAAGCACAATTGTTGTCATCATTACATACATTGGGATACATTGACTTGCATGATATTTGTGAACTCAATTGTTTAGTGACTAATCTCTTTGCTGAATCTAAATTGACATGCTCTCGTAATGTTAGTTTCCATGCTATCGACAACTATAATTACAAAGATGAATATATGGTATACCGAGTTTATATTTCTTCAAAACTAAATTTTCCATTGGATGTCCAACCATATGATCAGGTAGAGAGCTGTGATTACACTAATCCTAGTTTGTCTAGCTTTGTTTTAAGAAAACAGGTTCGATTTCAAGAAAGGGAGCAAGGTTGGGTGTTACCTATAGCATCTCCTCTAACTGTGGTCAAACCGAGGACGGTTTGCAGTCAAGAAAGGGAGAATGATGAGGACATGATAGGCTCAGATATGACCTTGTTAACCACTCAAATATTAAAGGTGAATCAACCCTATTTTATGTTTAGGTTTGATACATTTGAACAATTGTTGCTGCACCATGATCTTTGTGTGTTTCCATTTTTAGAATTGCTTACATGGATCAAAGAAAGTCTTGGTTGCAAATGGAGAACTTGGAGGACCAAAGAAGTTGATTGGGGACCAGGCCAAGTCATCCTAATGTTCCCTACAAGGCCACCACGTCACTTTTGGTCCAAGAGAAGAAAGAGTCCAAGTCCAACACGTTTTGGAGTTGGATTCGGACTGCATCACACCTCCAACTTGTGACAGTCGCCACGGTCGCATACGGAGTCGGATTTGGACGGTTCAAGACTCTTTGGAAAGCTTATCAAGTCTACTTTCATACGGATCCAGTCCCACGTCCATATCTTATATGAGGCGGCTGCAATGAGCAAAACATCACCGAGAGTTTTTCTGTCTAGGGTGCTGTGTCACCATATTTTGGCCCAACAGGCCATGTATCAAGTTTGGGTCCATTAGGGACGCGTCCTAGGGTTAGAGGACGACCCCAAGACCACTTTGGCCGTCCTCTCATCTACTTATATGCCTCTAGAGCCGCCATAAATAGATTGAGTTTTGTTTACATCGAGTTAGCCACTGCTACCGCCTTTCAGCGCGCGTGTTGGATCAACCACCCGTCTGATTGTTAATGGAACCCCACCATATCATCAATTCAGTTTGTGTTCTTCAATTCTATCTTGCAATTGAGTGCTTGTTATACTTGTTCTTGCTGGTTTCTCGATTGCTTGCAAGACAGGTGCCCTAGTGGCCGGGTGTTGCGCTCCACAAGATCGTGACAGGCATTGGAGGTGGTGTATCGGTTGCTAAGGCGCAGTCTTGGTAGGCTGTAGTCGGGCCGTGAACGTCGTCTCCATCCCCAAATCGACTTATCCAGTTCTCTCATCGAAAGATCGGGCAAAAACCCTAGTGGGTTCGCATCAGTTGGTATCAAAGCTGGGCCCTTGTTAAGGGGGTGGGAATGATGAGGACATCCTCCACTATTACCCGTTGGCAAAGACGCAACAATTAATGGGCCAAGTGGCCTAGTTGTAGTCGGGCGGCGACCGTGTGAGCCTCTGAATAATCCCACCTTGCTTAACTTGGGAGGAGGAAGCCACCTTAAAAGGGAAAGCCACCCTTCCCCTATCAGACTAGTCTTTTGGGGCGATTGGGCCTTTCCCTGAGTGGGGGCACCGGAGTGCGGTGCTAAGATTGCCGAGGCGCAACAGGAGGCCCTAGTGGCGTTGTAGCCGGATCGGTGTGTCGTATTTTCGGGTGTCGGTGCTAAGATTGTGGGATCCGGGGAATCCGGATCGGTGTGTCGGGCTTTTCATCCAACCCCGCCTGGGTCGGACTCATCATTTGGTATCAAAGTACTCGACAAAGGTTATGTGCATGAGTCTCTTAGTCCCTGCGCTGTTCCAGTTATTTTGGTGCCTAAGAAAGATGGAACATGGCGTATGTGTGTTGATTGTAGGGCTATTAATAATATTACCATTCGATATCGACACCCTATCCCACGTTTAGATGATATGCTTGATGAATTGAGTGGTGCTGTTGTGTTTTCCAAGGTTGATTTGCGTAGTGGGTACCACCAAATTCGTATGAAATTGGGAGATGAATGGAAAACAGCTTTCAAAACTAAGTTTGGTTTATATGAGTGGTTAGTAATGCCTTTTGGGTTAACTAATGCTCCTAGTACTTTCATGAGACTAATGAACGAGGTTTTGCGTGCTTTCATTGGGAAATTTGTTGTAGTTTACTTTGATGATATATTGATCTACAGCAAATCTATGGATGAACATCTTGATCACTTACGTGCTGTTTTTTTGATGCCTTACGAGATGCACGTTTATTTGGTAACCTTGAGAAGTGCACCTTTTGCACCGATCGAGTATCTTTTCTTGGCTATGTTGTGACTCCACGGGGGAATTGAGGTTGATCAAGCCAAGGTAGAAGCTATTCAAGGATGGCTACCAAAGACTATCACACAGGTGTGGAGTTTCCTAGGACTTGCTGGATTCTATCATCGTTTTGTGAAGGATTTTAGCACCATCGCTGCACCGTTGAATGAGCTTACAAAGAAGGGAGTGCCCTTTGATTGGGGCACGGTACAAGAGAACTCCTTCAACATGCTAAAAGATAAGTTGACACATGCACCTCTCCTCCAACTTCCTGATTTTAATAAGACTTTTGAACTAGAATGTGATGCTAGTGGGATTGGTTTGGGTGGTGTTTTGTTACAAGAAGGCAAACCTGTGGCATATTTTAGTGAGAAATTGAGTGGGCCTGTTCTGAACTATTCCACTTATGATAAAGAATTGTATGCTCTTGTTCGAACATTAGAAACATGGCAACATTATTTATGGCCTAAAGAGTTTGTTATTCATTCTGATCATGAATCTTTGAAACATATTCGTAGTCAAGGAAAACTGAATCAAAGACATGCTAAGTGGGTTGAATTTATTGAAACCTTTCCTTATGTTATTAAGCATAAGAAAGGGAAGGAGAACATCATTGCTGATGCCTTGTTTAGGAGATATACATTGCTGAATCAACTTGATTACAAGATCTTTGGACTAGAAGCAATTAAAGACCAATATGTTAATGATGCTGATTTTAAAGAAGTGTTGTTGCAGTGTAAAGATGGGAAAGGATGGAACAAATTCATTGTTAGTGATGGGTTTGTGTTTAGAGCTAACAAGCTATGCATTCCAGCTAGCTCCGTTCGTTTGTTATTGTTGCAGGAAGCGCATGGAGGTGGCTTGATGGGACACTTTGGAGCCAAAAAGACAGAAGATATACTTGCTGGTCATTTCTTTTGGCCAAAGATGAAAAAGAGATGTAGAGAGATTTGTTGCTCGTTGCGCCGACATGTCAAAAGGCAAAGTCACGGTTAAATCCCCACGGTTTGTATTTACCTCTACCTATTCCTAGTGCTCCTTGGGAAGATATTTCTATGGATTTTGTGTTGGGATTGCCAAGGACTAGGAAGGGACGTGATAGTGTTTTTGTGGTTGTTGATAGATTTTCTAAGATGGCACATTTCATACCATGCCATAAAACTGATGATGCTTCTCACATTACTGATTTGTTCTTTCGGGAAATTATTCGCTTGCATGGGGTGCCCAACACAATTGTTTCTGATCATGATGCTAAATTTCTTAGTTATTTTTGGAAGACTTTGTGGGCAAAATTGGGAACTAAACTTTTGTTTTTCGACTACATGTCATCCCCAAACTGATGGTCAAACTGAGGTTGTGAATAGAACTTTGTCTACTATGTTAAGGGCTATTTTAAAGAAGAACATTAAAGTGTGGGAAGAATGTTTGCCTCATATTGAATTTGCTTATAATCGTTCGTTGCATTCTACTACAAAAATGTGCCCATTTCAGATTGTTTATGGTTTGTTGCCTCGTGCTCCAATCGATTTAATGCCTTTGCCATCCTCAGAAAGACTAAATTTTGATGCTACTAAGCGTGCTGAATTGATGTTAAAACTGCACGAAACAACTAAAGAAAACATTGAGCGTATGAATGCTAAGTATAAGCTTGTTGGTGATAAAGGTAGAAAGGAATTAAAACTTGAACCTGGAGATTTAGTTTGGTTGCATTTAAGAAAGGAAAGGTTTCCTGATCTGCGTAAATCTAAATTGCTGCCACGGGCTGATGGACCATTTAAAGTGCTAGAGAAAGTTAATGACAATGCATATAAGCTTGAATTGCCTGCAGATTTTGGGGTTAGTCCCACATTTAACGTTGCAGATTTGAGTCCATATCTGGGAGTTGAAGAAGAGTTTGAGTCGAGGGCGACTCAAATGCAAGAAGGGGAGAATGATGAGGACATCAACACCAACGATGCCTCCATGCCGACACATGTACCTATTGCTGGTCCTCTTACTGCGTGCTCGTGCTCGTGCCCGTCAACTTCAACTTAATCAACAAGTGAGTACCCTCTTGAGTTCCTATTTCTCTTGTTTAGATCTTGGGGACCCGTGCACTCTGGTTTTGCTTAGGAACCAAGGACAACACCGAAAAGGAAAAGGACTCGCGCAGGCTGGATTCGGACTGCAGCACACCTCCAACTTGTGATAGTCGCCACAGTCCCATACGGAGCTGGATTTAGACGATTCAAGACTCTTTGGAAAGCTTATCAAGTCTACTTTCATATGGATCCAGTATCAAGTCCATATCATACCAGAAGCGGCCGCAATGACCGAAACATTGCCGAGAGGTTTTTCTGTTAGGGTGCTGCGTCACCTTATATTGGCCCAACGGGCCGTGTATCAAGTTTGGGTCCATTAGGGACGCGTCCTAGGGTTGGAGCACGACCCCAACACCTTGTGGTCGTCCTCCCCACGTCATATACCCCTTGGCCGCCGCCAAGAACAGAGGGGGTTTTATTTAGATCAAGTTTAGCCTTCGCTACTTGCTTGTAAGCGCGCGTGCTGGATTAGCCGCCCGTCTTCTTGTCTTCGGAACCCCACTTCATTGGAGATTGAGTTTGAACCTTCATTTACATCTAGTAATTTAGTACTTGTTACATACTTGTTCTTGCTAGTTCTTCGATTGCTTGCAGGACAAGATCCCTAGTGGCCGGGTGTTGCGCTCCACAAGATCGTGACAGCCCATGGAGGTGGTGTATCGGTTGCTAAGGCGCGGTCTTGGAGGGCTGTAGTCGGGCCGTGAACGTCGTCTCCATCCACCAATCGAGTTATCCACACCCTCTCATCGAAAGATTGGGCAAAAACCCTAGTGGGTTCGCATCAACTTCTCTTTGTTTTGGGTTCGCGCTGAAATCTACGCAAGCTGTCCCTAGATGTCACATCCAGAAACATATATTAACGGTTGGGGAACGCAATGTAATTGATCCTACCATCATATAACCTATCCACGCTAACTTCCTATGTAACTTTCGTGTCGTTCCCCTTCTTGTTTCGGTACGTAGGTCGACATAGAGATTTTCGAAGGAATTTAAAGATTTCACTCTAAACAAGTGCTACTTTGAGGCCTATGACAAGTGATTCTTAGAAAAACTCTCTAATGGTCCACTTCTTCAAGTTTAGGTTCTCTAGGCTGAGCCATTTGATTCCACAACCGCAAAAAAGTCTTGCACAATTATAGCCGGATTGGAAACTTCTCTTTGTTTTGAGTTCACGCTAAAATCGGCGCTAGCAGTCCCTAATGTCACATCCAGAAACATATATTAACGGTTGGGGAACGCAATGTAATTGATCCTACCATCATCTAACCTATCCACCCTAACTCCTATGTACCTTTCATGTCGTTCCCCTTCTTATTTCGGTACATAGGTCGACACAGAGATTTTTGATGGAATTCTAAGATTTCTCTCTAAACACGTGCTACTTTGAGGCCTATGACAAGTGATTCTTAGAAAAACTCACTAATGATCCACTTCTTCAAATTTAGCTTCTCTAGGGTGAGGCATTTGATTCCACAACCGTGAAAAAGTCTAGCGTGATTACATAGCTGGATTGGAAACTTCTCTTTGTTTTGGGTTCGCGCTGAAATCAGCGCAAGCTGTCCGTAAATGTCACATTCAGAAACATATATTAACGGTTGGGAACGCAGTGTAATTGATCCTAGCATCATCTAACCTATCCACCCTAACTTCATATGTACCTTTCGTGTCGTTCCCCTTCTAGTTTCGGTACGTAGGTCGATAGAGATTTTTGATGGAATTCCAAGATTTCACTATAAACAAGTGCTACTTTGAGGCCTATGACAAGTCATTCTTAGAAAAACTCTCTAATGGTCCACATCTTCAAATCTAGGTTTTCTAGGGTGAGTCATTTGATTCCCCAACCGCGAAAAAGTCTAGCTCGATTCTACAGCTGGATTGGAAACTTCTCTTTGTTTTGGGTTCGCGCTGAAATCTACGCAAGCAGTCCCTAGATGTCACATCCAGAAACATATATTAACGGTTGGGGAACGCAATGTAATTGATCCTACCATCATATAACCTATCCACGCTAACTTCCTATGTAACTTTAGTAATCGTTCCCCTCTTGTTTTGATGCGTAGGTCGACATAGAGATTTTTCGAAAAAATTAAAGATTTCACTCTAAACAAGTGCTACTTTGGGGCCTATGACAAGTGATTCTTAGAAAAACTCTCTAATGGTCCACTTCTTCAAGTTTAGGTTCTCTAGGCTGAGCTATTTGATTCCACAACCGCAAAAAAAAGTCTTGCTCGATTATAGCCGGATTGGAAACTTCACTTTGTTTTGAGTTCACGCTAAAATCGGGCTAAGCATCCCTAATGTCACATCCGAAACATATATTAACGGTTGGGGAACGCAATGTAATTGATCCTACCATCATCTAACCTATCCACCCTAACTCCTATGTAACTTTCATGTCGTTCCCCTTCTTGTTTTTCGGTGCGTAGGTCGACATAGAGATTTTCGAAGGAAATTTCAAGATTTCACTCTAAACAAGTGCTACTTTGAGGCATTTGATTCTTAGAAAAACTCTCTAATGGTCCACTTCTTCAAAAGTTCTAGGCTGTGGCATTTGATTCCACAACCGCGAAAAAGTAGCTGGATTGGAAACTTCTCTTTGTTTTTTGAGTTCACGCTAAAATCGGCGCTAAGCGTCCCTAAATCTCCCATCCGAAAACAAACATTAACGGTTGGGGAACGCAAGGTAATTGATCCTACCATCATCTAACCTATCCACCCTAACTCCTATGTACCTTTCATGTCGTTCCCCTTTTAGTTTCGGTGCGTAGGTGGATAGAGATTTTCGATGGAATTCCAAGATTTCACTATAAACAAGTGCTACTTTGAGGTCTATGACAAGTGACTCTTTGAAAAACTCTCTAATGGTCCACTTCTTAAAATTTAGGTTTTCTAGGGTGAGTCATTTGATTCCCCAACCGCGAAAAAGTCTAGCTCGATTACATAGCTGGATTGGAAACTTCCCTTTGTTTTGGGTTCGTGTTGAAATCAGCGCAAGCTGTCCCTAAATGTCACATCCAAAACATATATTAACGGTTTGGAACGCAGTGTAATTGATCCTAGCATCATCTAACCTATCCACCCTAACTTCGTATGTACCTTTAGGTGTCGTTCCCCTTCTAGTTTCTGATGCGTAGGTCGATAGAGATTTTTCGATGGAATTCCAAGATTTCACTATAAACAAGTGCTACTTTGAGGCCTATGACAAGTGAATCTTAGAAAAACTCTCTAATGGTCCACTTCTTCAAATTTAGGTTTTCTAGGGTGAGGCATTTGATTCCCCAACCGCGAAAAAGTCTAGCTTCGATTCTACACTGGATTGGAAACTTCTCTTTTGTTTTGGGTTCGCGCTGAAATCTACGCATAAGCAGTCCCTAGATGTCACATCCGAAAACATATATTAACGGTTGGGGAACGCAATGTAATTGATCCTACCATCATATAACCTATACACGCTAAGTTCCTATTTAACTTTCGTGTTGTTCCCCTTCTTGTTTTTGATGCGTAGGTCGACATAGAGATTTTCGAAAAAATTTAAAGATTTCACTCTAAACAAGTGCTACTTTGGGGCCTATGACAAGTGATTCTTAGAAAAACTCCCTAATGGTCCACTTCTTCAAGTTTAGGTTATCTAGGGTGAGGCATTTGATTCCACAACCGCAAAAAGTCTTGCTCGATTATAGCTGGATTGGAAACTTCTCTTTGTTTTTTGAGTTCACGCTGAAATCAGCGCAAGCTGTCCCCTAAATGTCACATCCAGAAAATATATTTAACGGTTGGGAATGTAATTAATTGATCCTACCATCATCTAACCTATCCACCCTAACTTCCTATGTACCTTTCGTGTCGTTCCCCTTCTTGTTTCGATGCGTAGGTTGACATAGAGATTTTTGATGGAATTCCAAGATTTCACTATAAACAAGTGCTACTTTGAGGCCTATGACAAGTCATTCTTAGAAAAACTCTCTAATGGTCCACATCTTCAAATTTAAGTTTTCTAGGGTGAGGCATTTGATTCCATAACCGCGAAAAAAAGTCTTGCTCGATTCTACAGCTGGATTAGAAACTTCTCTTTGTTTTGAGTTCACGCTAATATCTCATAGCGAGCCCCTATGTCACATCCAGAAAACATATATTAACGGTTGGGGAACGCAATGTAATTGATCCTACCATCATATAACCTATCCACGCTAACTTCCTATGTAACTTTAATGTCGTTCCCCTTCTTATTTCGGTCCGTAGGTGGACATAGAGATTTTTGAAAAAATGTAAAGATTTCACTCTAAACACGTGCTACTTTGGGGCCTATGACAAGTGATTCTTAGAAAAACTCCCTAATGGTCCACTTCTTCAAATTTAGGTTCTCTAGGGTGAGGCATTTGATCCCACAACCGCAAAAAAAGTCTTGCTCGATTATAGCTGAATTGGAAATTCTCTTTGTTTTGAGTTCACGCTGAAATCGGTGCTAAGGTGTCCCTAAAAATGTCACATCCAAAACATATATTAACAGTTTGGGAACATAGCGTAATTGATCCTAGCATCATATAACCTATCCACCCTAACTTCCTATGTAACTTTCATGTCGTTCCCCTTCTTGTTTTGGTACGTAGGTCGACATAGAGATTTTTTTGAAGGAATTTCAAGATTTCACTCTAAACAAGTGCTACTTTGAGGCCTGTGACAAGTGATTCTTAGAAAAACTCTCTAATGGTCCACTTCTTCAAATTTAGGTTCTCTAGGGTGTCATTTGATTCCCCAACCGCGAAAAAAAGTCTTGCTCGATTATAGCTGGGATTAGAAACTTCTCTTTGTTTTGAGTTCACGTTAATATGTACGCTAGCAGTCCCTATTCTCCCATCCAGAAACAAACATTAATGGTTGGGAACGCAAGGTAATTGATCCTACCATCATCTAACCTATCCACCCTAACTCCTATGTACCTTTCATGTCGTTCCCCTTTTTATTTTGATGCGTACGTAGGTGGACAGAGAGATTTTCGATGGAATTCCAAGATTTCACTCTAAACAAGTGCTACTTTGAGGCCTATGACAAGTGACTCTTAGAAAAACTCTCTAATGGTCCACTTCTTAAAATTTAGGTTCTCTAGGGTGAGGCATTTGATTCCCCAACCGCGAAAAAAGTCTAGCTTCGATTACATAGCTGGATTGGAAACTTCCCTTTGTTTTGGGTTCGTGCTGAAATCACGCAAGCTGTCCCCTAAATGTCACATCCGAAAATATATATTAACGGTTGGGAACGCAGTGTAATTGATCCTAGCATCATCTAACCTATCCACCCTAACCCTCGTATGTACCTTTCGTGTCGTTCCCCTTCTAGTTTTCTATGCGTAGGTCGATAGAGATTTTCGATGGAATTCCAAGATTTCACTATAAACAAGTGCTACTTTGAGGCCTATGACAAGTGAATCTTAGAAAAACTCTCTAATGGTCCACTTCTTCAAATTTAGGTTTTTCTAGGGTGAGGCATTTGATTCCCCAACCGCGAAAAAAGTCTAGCTCGATTCTACTGGATTGGAAACTTCTCTTTATTTTTGGTTCGCGCTGAAATCTACGCAAGCTGTCCCTAGATGTCACATCCGAAACATATATTAACGGTTGGGGAACGTAATGTAATTGATCCTACCATCATATAACCTATCCACCCTAACTTCCTATGTAACTTTCGTGTTGTTCCCCCTTCTTGTTTCGCACGTAGGTCGACATAGAGATTTTCGAAAAATGTAAAGATTTCACTCTAAAAGAAGTGCTACTTTGGGGCCTATGACAAGTGATTCTTAGAAAAACTCCCTAATGGTCCACTTCTTCAAATTTTGGTTCTCTAGGGTGAGGCATTTGATCCCACAACCGCAAAAAAAAGTCTTGCTCGATTATAACCGGATTGGAAACTTCTCTTTGTTTTGAGTTCACGCTAAAATCGGCGCTAGTAGTCCCTAATGTCACATCCAGAAAACATATATTAACGGTTGGGGAACGCAGCGTAATTGATCCTAGCATCATATAACCTATCCACCCTAACTTCCTATGTAACTTTCATGTCGTTCCCCTTCTTGTTTTTGATGCGTAGGTCGACATAGAGATTTTCGAAGGAATTTCAAGATTTCACTATAAACAAGTGCTACTTTGAGGCCTATGACAAGTGATTCTTAGAAAAACTCTCTAATGGCCCACTTCTTCAAGTTTAAGTTCTCTAGGGTGAGGCATTTGATTCCACAACCGCGAAAAAGTCTTGCTCGATTATAGCCGGATTAGAAACTTCTCTTTGTTTTGAGTTCACACTAATATCGGCTCTTGCAGTCCCTATTCTCACATCCGAAACAAACATTAATGGTTGGGGAACGCAAGGTAATTGATCCTACCATCATCTAACCTATCCACCCTAACTCCTATGTACCTTTCATGTCGTTCCCCTTCTTGTTTCTCCGTTCCCCTTCTTGTTTTGGTACATAGGTCGACATAGAGATTTTTCGATGGAATTCCAAAGATTTCACTCTAAACACGTGCTACTTTGAGGCCTATGACAAGTGAATCTTAAAAAAACTCACTAATGATACACTTCTTCAAATTTAGCTTCTCTAGGGTGAGGCATTTGATTCCACAACCGCGAAAAAGTATAGCTCGATTACATAGCTGGATTGGAAACTTCTCTTTGTTTTGGGTTCGCACTGAAATCAGCGCAAGCTGTCCCTAAATGTCACATTCGAAAAAGATATATTAACGGTTGGGAAGGCAAAGTGTAATTGATCCTAGCATCATCTAACCTATCCACCCTAACCTCGTATGTACCTTTCGTGTCGTTCCCCTTCTAGTTTCTGCACGTAGGTCGAGATAGATTTTTCGATGGAATTCCAAGATTTCACTCTAAACAAGTGATACTTTGAGGTCTATGACAAGTGACTCTTAGAAAAACTCTCTAATGATCCACTTCTTCAAATTTAGCTTCTCTAGGGTGAGGCATTTGATTCCACAACCGCGAAAAAGTCTAGCTTGATTACATAGCTGGATTGGAAACTTCTCTTTGTTTTGGGTTCGTGCTCAAATCTACGCAAGCGCAAAATGTCCTAGAATGTCACATTCCTAAAACATATATTAACGTTTGGAACGCAGTGTAATTGATCCTAGCATCATCTAACCTATCCACCCTAACCGTATGTACCTTTCGTGTCGTTCCCTTCTAGTTTCGATGCGTAGGTCGATAGAGATTTTCGATGGAATTCCAAGATTTTACTATAAACAAGTGCTACTTTGAGGCCTATGACAAGTGATTCTTAGAAAAACTCTCTAATGGTCCACTTCTTCAAATTTAGGTTTTCTAGGGTGAGGCATTTGATTCCCCCAACCGCGAAAAAGTCTAGCTCGATTCTACACTGGATTGGAAACTTCTCTTTGTTTTGGGTTCGCTGAAATCTACGCAAGCTGTCCCTAGATGTCACATCCAGAAACATATATTAACGGTTGGAGAACGCAATGTAATTGATCCTACCATCATATAACCTATCCACCCTAACTTCCTATGTAACTTTTCGTGTCGTTTTCCCTTCTTGTTTCGATGCGTAGGAAGACATAGAGATTTTTGAAAAAAATGTAAAGATTTCACTCTAAACAAGTGCTACTTTGGGGCCTATGACAAGTGATTCTTAAAAAACTCCCTAATGGTCCACTTCTTCAAATTTAGGTTCTCTAGGCTAAGGCATTTGATCCCCAACCGCAAAAAAGTCTTGCTCGATTATGGCGGATTGGAAACTTCTCTTTGTTTTTGAGTTCACGCTAAAATCGGCGCTAGCAGTCCCTAATGTCACATCCAGAAACATATATTAACGGTTGGGGAACGCAACGTAATTGATCCTACCATCATATAACCTACCCACCCTAACTTCCTATGTAACTTTCATGTCGTTCCCCCTTCTTGTTTCCTGATGCGTGAGGTCGACATAGAGATTTTCAAAGGAATTTCAAGATTTCACTCTAAACAAGTGCTACTTTGAGGCCTATGACAAGTGATTCTTAGAAAAAAACTCTCTAATGGTCCACTTCTTCAAGTTTAAGTTCTCTAGGCTGAGGCATTTGATTCCCCAACCGCGGAAAAGTCTTGCTCGATTATAGCCGGATTAGAAACTTCTCTTTGTTTTGAGTTCACGCTAATATTGGCGCTAAAGCGATCCCTATTCTCACATCCGTAAACATACATTAACGGTTGGGGAACGCAATGTAATTGATCCTACCATCATCGAACCTATCCACCCTAACTCCTATGTACCTTTAATGTCGTGCCCCTTCTTATTTCGGTACATAGGTGGACAAAGAGATTTTCGATGGAATTCCAAGATTTCACTCTAAACACGTGCTACTTTGAGGCCTATGACAAGTGATTCTTAGAAAAACTCTCTAATGATCCACTTCTTCAAATTTAGCTTCTCTAGGGTGAGGCATTTGATTCCACAACCGCGAAAAAGTCTAGCTCGATTACATAGCTGAATTGGAAACTTCTCTTTGTTTTGGGTTCGTGCTGAAATCAGCGCAAGGTGTCAAAAAAAATGTCACATTCGAAAAACATATATTAACAATTGGGAACGCAATGTAATTGATCCTAGCATCATCTAACCTATCCACCCTAACTTCCTATGTACCTTTCGTGTCGCTCCCCCTTCTAGTTTCGATGCGTAGGTCGATAGAGATTTTCGATGGAATTCCAAGATTTCACTATAAACAAGTGCTACTTTGAGGACTATGACATCCACTTCTTCAAATATAGGTTTTCTAGGGTGAGGCATTTGATTCCCCAAAAGCGAAAAAGTCTAGCTCGATTCTACAGCTGGATTGGAAACTTCTCTTTGTTTTGGGTTCGCGCTGAAATCTACGCAAACAGTCCCTAGATGTCACATCCAGAAACATATATTAACGGTTGGGAACGCAGTGTAATTGATCCTAGCATCACCTAACCTATCCACCCTAACTTCGTAGGTACCTTTCGTGTCGTTCCCCTTCTAGTTTCGGTACGTAGGTCGATAGAGATTTTCGATGGAATTCCAAGATTTCACTATAAACAAGTGCTACTTTGAGGCCTATGACAAGTGATTCTTAGAAAAACTCTCTAATGGTCCACTTCTTCAAATTTAGGTTTTCTAGGGTGAGGCATTTGATTCCCCAACCGCGAAAAAGTCTAGCTCGATTCTACAGCTGGATTGGAAACTTCTCTTTGTTTTGGGTTCGCGCTCAAATCTACGCAAGCAGTCCCTAGATGTCACATCCAGAAACATATATTAACGGGTGGGGAACGCAATGTAATTGATCCTACCATCATATAACCTATCCACGCTAACTTCCTATGTAACTTTCGTGTCGTTCCCCTTCCTGTTTCGGTACGTAGGTCGACATAGAGATTTTCGAAGGAATTTAAAGATTTCACTCTAAACAAGTGCTACTTTGAGGCCTATGACAAGTGATTCTTAGAAAAACTCTCTAATGGTCCACTTCTTCAAATTTAGGTTTTCTAGGGTGAGGCATTTGATTCCCCAACCGCGAAAAAGTCTAGCTCGATTCTACAGCTGGATTGGAAACTTCTCTTTGTTTTGGATTCGCGCTGAAATCTATGCAAGCAGTCACTAGATGTCACATCCGAAAAACATATATTAACGGTTGGGGAACGCAATGTAATTGGTCCTACCATCATATAACCTATCCACGCTAACTTCCTATGTAACTTTCGTGTCGTTCCCCTTCCTGTTTCGTTACGTAGGTCGACATAGAGATTTCGAAGGAATTTAAAGATTTCACTCTAAACAAGTGCTACTTTGAGGCCTATCACAAGTGATTCTTAGAAAAACTCTCTAATGGTCCACTTCTTGAAATATAGGTTTTCTAGGGTGAGGCATTTGATTCCCCAACCACGAAAAAAGTCTAGCTCGATTCTATAGCTGGATTGGAAACTTCTCTTTGTTTTGGGTTCACGCTGAAATCTACGCAAGCAGTCCCTAGATGTCACATCCAGAAACATATATTAACGGTTGGGAACGCAGTGTAATTGATCCAAGCACCACCTAACCTATCCACCCTAACTTCTCTTTATTTTGGGTTCGCGCTGAAATCTGCGCAAGCAGTCCCTAGATGTCACATCCAGAAACATATATTAATGGTTGGGGAACGCAATGTCATTGATCCTACCATCATATAACCTATCCACCCTAACTTCCTATGTAACTTTCGTGTCGTTTCCCCTTCTTGTTTCTTTGCACGTAGGTCGACATAGAGATTTTCGATGGAATTTCAAGATTTCACTCTAAACAAGTGCTACTTTGAGGCCTATGACAAGTGATTCTTAGAAAAACTCTCTAATGGTCCACTTCTTCAAGTTTAAGTTCTCTAGGGTGAGGCATTTGATTCCACAACCGCGGAAAAAAAGTCTTGCTCGATTATAGCGGATTAGAAACATCTCTTTGTTTTGAGTTCACGCTAATATTGGCGCTAGTAGTCCCTATTCTCACATCCGAGAAACATATATTAACGGTTGGGGAACGCAATGTAATTGATCCTACCATCATATAACCTATCCACCCTAACTTCCTATGTAACTTTCGTGTCGTTCCCTTCTGTTTCTGATGCACGTAGGTCGACATAGAGATTTTCGATGGAATTTAAAGATTTCACTCTAAACAAGTGCTACTTTGAGGCCTATGACAAGTGATTCTTAGAAAAACTCTCTAATGGTCCACTTCTTCAAGTTTAGGTTCTCTAGGGTGAGGCCATTTGATTCCACAACCGCAAAAAAGTCTAGCACGATTATAGCCTGATTGGAAACTTCTCTTTGTTTTGAGTTCACGCTAAAATCTACGCTAAGCAATCCCTAATGTCACATCCGTAAAACATATATTAACGGTTGGGGAACGCAATGTAATTGATCCTACCATCATCTAACCTATCCACCCTAACTCCTATGTACCTTTCATGTCGTTCCCCCTTCTTATTTTGAATGCGTAGGTCGACATAGAGATTTTCGATGGAATTCTAAGATTTCACTCTAAACAAGTGCTACTTTGAGGCCTATGACAAGTGATTCTTAGAAAAACTCACTAATGATCCACTTCTTCAAATTTAGCTTCTCTAGGGTGAGGCATTTGATTCCACAACCGCGAAAAAAGTCTAGCTCGATTACATAGCTGGATTGGAAACTTCTCTTTGTTTTTTGGGTTCGCGCTGAAATCAGCGCAAGCTGTCCGTAAATGTCACATTCAAAACATATATTAACGGTTGGGAACGCAGTGTAATTGATCCTAGCATCACCTAACCTATCCACCCTAACTTCGTATGTACCTTTCGTGTCGTTCCCTTCTAGTTTCGGGCGTAGGTCGATAGAGATTTTTTTCGATGGAATTCCAAGATTTCACTATAAACAAGTGCTACTTTGAGGCCTATGACAAGTGATTCTTAGAAAAACTCTCTAATGGTCCACTTCTTCAAATTTAGGTTTTCTAGGGTGAGGCATTTGATTCCCCAACCGCGAAAAAGTCTAGCTCGATTCTACAGCTGGATTGGAAAGTTCTCTTTGTTTTGGATTCGCGCTGAAATCTATGCAAGCAGTCACTAGATGTCACATCCAGAAACATATATTAACGGTTGGGGAACGCAATGTAATTGGTCCTACCATCATATAGCCTATCCACGCTAACTTCCTATGTAACTTTCGTGTCGTTCCCCTTCCTGTTTCGTTCACGTAGGTCGACATAGAGATTTTCGAAGGAATTTAAAGATTTCACTCTAAACAAGTGCTAGTTTGAGGCCTATCACAAGTGATTCTTAGAAAAACTCTCTAATGGTCCACTTCTTGAAATATAGGTTTTCTAGGGTGAGGCATTTGATTCCCCAACCACGAAAAAGTCTAGCTCGATTCTATAGCTGGATTGGAAACTTCTCTTTGTTTTGGGTTCACGCTGAAATCTACGCAAGCAGTCCCTAGATGTCACATCCAGAAACATATATTAACGGTTGAGAAGCGTTCAATTGATCCTAGCACCACCTAACCTATCCACCCTAACTTCTCTTTATTTTGGGTTCGCTGAAATGTCACATCCCTAGATGTCACATCCAGAAACATATATTAATGGTTGGGGAACGCAATGTCATTGATCCTACCATCATATAACCTATCCACCCTAACTTCCTATGTAACTTTCGTGTCGTTCCCCTTCTTGTTTCGGTACGTAGGTCGACATAGAGATTTTCGAAGGAATTTCAAAATTTCACTCTAAACAAGTGCTACTTTGAGGCCTATGACAAGTGATTCTTAGAAAAACTCTCTAATGGTCCACTTCTTCAAATTTAAGTTCTCTAGGGTGAGGCATTTGATTCCCCAACCGCGGAAAAGTCTTGCTCGATTATAGCCGATTAGAAACTTCTCTTTGTTTTGAGTTCACGCTAAAATCTACGCTAGTCCCTATTGTCACATCCGAAAACATATATTAACGGTTGGGAAACGCAATGTAATTGATCCTACCATCATATATCCTATCCACGCTAACTTCCTATGTAACTTTCGTGTCGTTCCCTTCTGTTTTTCGCACGTAGGTCGACATAGAGATTTTCGATGGAATTTAAAGATTTCACTCTAAACAAGTGCTACTTTGAGGCCTATGACAAGTGATTCTTAGAAAAACTCTCTAATGGTCCACTTCTTCAAGTTTAGGTTCTCTAGGGTGAGCCATTTGATTCCACAACCGCAAAAAAGTCTGGCACGATTATAGCCGGATTGGAAACTTCTCTTTGTTTTGAGTTCACCCAAAATCGGCGCTAGCAGTCCCCTAATGTCACATCCGAAAACATATATTAACGGTTGGGGAACGCAATGTAATTGATCCTACCATCATCTAACCTATCCACACTAACTCCTATGTACCTTTCATGTCGTTCCCCTTCTTATTTTTTGTACGTAGGTCGACATAGAGATTTTCGATGGAATTCTAAGATTTCACTCTAAACAAGTGCTACTTTGAGGCCTATGACAAGTGATTCTTAGAAAAACTCACTAATGATCCACTTCTTCAAATTTAGCTTCTCTAGGGTGAGGCATTTGATTCCACAACCGCGAAAAAGTCTAGCTCGATTACATAGCTGGATTGGAAACTTCTCTTTGTTTTGGGTTCGCGCTGAAATCTACGCAAGCAGTCCCTAGATGTCACATCCAGAAACATATATTAACGGTTGGGAACGCAGTGTAATTGATCCTAGCATCACCTAACCTATCCACCCTAACCGTGAGGTACCTTTCGTGTCGTTCCCCTTCTAGTTTCGACGTAGGGTCGATAGAGATTTTTGATGGAATTCCAAGATTTCACTATAAACAAGTGCTACTTTGAGGCCTATGACAAGTGATTCTTAGAAAAACTCTCTAATGGTCCACTTCTTCAAGTTTAGGTTTTCTAGGGTGAGGCATTTGATTCCCCAACCGCGAAAAAGTATAGCTCGATTCTACAAATGGATTGGAAACTTCTCTTTGTTTTGGGTTCGCGAAAATCTACGCAAGCAGTCCCTAGATGTCACATCCAAAACATATATTAACGGTTGGGGAACGCAATGTAATTGATCCTACCATCATATAACCTATCCACGCTAACTTCCTATGTAACTTTCGTGTCGTTCCCCTCCTGTTTCGCACGTGGGTCGACATAGAGATTTTCGAAGGAATTTAAAGATTTCACTCTAAACAAGTGCTACTTTGAGGCCTACGTGACAAGTGATTCTTAGAAAAACTCTCTAATGGTCCACTTCTTCATGTTTAGGTTCTCTAGGCTGAGCCATTTGATTCCACAACCGCAAAAAAGTCTTGCACGATTATAGCCGGATTGGAAACTTCTCTTTTGTTTTGAGTTCACGCTAAAATCGGCGCTAGCATCCCTAATGTCACATCCGAAACATATATTAACGGTTGGGGAACGCAATGTAATTGATCCAACCATCATCTAACCTATCCACCCTAACTCCTATGTACCTTTCATGTCGTTCCCTTCTTATTTTTGATGTACGTAGGTCGACCGAGATTTTCGATGGAATTCTAAGATTTCACTCTAAACAAGTGCTACTTTGAGGCCTATGACAAGTGATTCTTAGAAAAACTCACTAATGATCCACTTCTTCAAATTTAGCTTCTCTAGGGTGAGGCATTTGATTCCACAACCGCGAAAAAGTCTAGCTCGATTACATAGCTGGATTGGAAACTTCTCTTTGTTTTGGGTTCACGCTGAAATCTGCGCAAGCTGTCCCGTAAATGTCACATTCTCAAACATATATTAACGGTTGGGAACGCGGTGTAATTGATCCTAGCATCATCTAACCTATCCACCTAACCGTCCTTTGTACCTTTCGTGTCGTTCCCCTTCTAGTTTCGATGACGTAGGTCAATAGAGATTTTTGATGGAATTCCAAGATTTCACTATAAACAAGTGCTACTTTGAGGCCTAGGACAAGTGATTCTTAGAAAAACTCTCTAATGATCCACTTATTCAAATTTAGCTTCTCTAGGGTGAGGCATTTGATTCCACAACCGCGAAAAAGTCTAGCTTGATTACATAGCTGGATTGGAAACTTCTCTTTGTTTTGGGTTCGTGCTCAAATCAGCGCAAGCTGTCCGTAAATGTCACATTGAGAAACATATATTAACAGTTGGGAACGCAGTGTAATTGATCCTAGCATCATCTAACCTATCCACCCTAACTTCGTATGTACCTTTCGTGTCGTTCCCCTTCTAGTTTCGGTACGTAGGTCGATAGAGATTTTCGATGGAATTCCAAGATTTCACTATAAACAAGTGCTACTTTGAGGCCTATGACAAGTGATTCTTAGAAAAACTCTCTAATGGTCCACTTCTTCAAATTTAGGTTTTCTAGGGTGAGGCATTTGATTCCCCAACCGCGAAAAAGTCTAGCTCGATTCTACAGCTGGATTGGAAACTTCTCTTTGTTTTGGGTTCGCGCTGAAATCTACGCAAGCAGTCCCTAGATGTCACATCCAGAAACATATATTAACGGTTGGGGAACGCAATGTAATTGATCCTACCATCATATAACCTATACACGCTAACTTCCTATGTAACTTTAAATGTCGTTCCCCTTCTTGTTTCGATGCGTAGGAAGACATAGAGATTTTTGAAAAAATGTAAAGATTTCACTCTAAACAAGTGCTACTTTGGGGCCTATGACAAGTGATTCTTAAAAAAACTCCTAATGGTCCACTTCTTCAAGTTTAGGTTCTCTAGGCTGAGGCATTTGATCCCACAACCGCAAAAAAGTCTTGCTCGATTATAGCCGGATTGGAAACTTCTCTTTGTTTTGAGTTCACGCTAAAATCGGTGCTAGCAGTCCCTAATGTCACATCCAGAAACATATATTAACGGTTGGGGAACGCAACGTAATTGATCCTACCATCATATAACCTACCCAACCTAACTTCCTATGTAAACTTTCATGTCGTTCCCTTCTTGTTTCGATGCGTGGGTCGACATAGAGATTTTCAAAGGAATTTCAAGATTTCACTCTAAACAAGTGCTACTTTGAGGCCTATGACAAGTGATTCTTAGAAAAACTCTCTAATGGTCCACTTCTTCAAGTTTAAGTTCTCTAGGCTGAGGCATTTGATTCCACAACCATGGAAAAAGTCTTGCTCGATTATAGCCGGATTAGAAACTTCTTTTGTTTTGAGTTCACGCTAATATTGGCGCTTAGCAATCCCTATTCTCACATCCGTAAAACATACATTAACGGTTGGGGAACGCAATGTAATTGATCCTACCATCATTGAACCTATCCACCCTAACTCCTATGTACCTTTAATGTCGTGCCCCTTCTTATTTCGGTACGTAGGTGGACACAGAGATTTTCGATGGAATTCCAAGATTTCACTCTAAACACGTGCTACTTTGAGGCCTATGACAAGTGATTCTTAGAAAAACTCTCTAATGATCCACTTCTTCAAATTTAGCTTCTCTAGGGTGAGGCATTTGATTCCACAACCGCGAAAAAGTCTAGCTCGATTACATAGCTGAATTGGAAACTACTCTTTGTTTTGGGTTCGTGCTGAAATCAGCGCAAGGTGTCAAAAAATGTCACATTCAGAAACATATATTAACGGTTGGGAACGCAATGTAATTGATCCTAGCATCATCTAACCTATCCACCCTAACTTCGTATGTACCTTTCGTAATCGTTCCCCTTCTAGTTTCGATGCGTAGGTCGATAGAGATTTTTCGATGGAATTCCAAGATTTCACTATAAACAAGTGCTACTTTGAGGACTATGACATCCACTTCTTCAAATATAGGTTTTCTAGGGTGAGGCATTTGATTCCCCAACCGCGAAAAGTCTAGCTCGATTCTCTGCCTGGATTGGAAACTTCTCTTTGTTTTGGGTTCGCTGAAATCTCACGCTAGCAGTCCCTAGATGTCACATCCGAGAAACATATATTAAATCGGTTGGGAACGCAAGTGTAATTGATCCTAGCATCACCTAACCTATCCACCCCTAACTCAAAGGTACCTTTCGTGTCGTTCCCTTCTAGTTTCGATGCGTGGGTCGATAGAGATTTTGATGGAATTCCAAGATTTCACTATAAACAAGTGCTACTTTGAGGCCTATGACAAGTGATTCTTAGAAAAACTCTCTAATGGTCCACTTCTTCAAGTTTAGGTTTTCTAGGGTGAGGCATTTGATTCCCCAACCGCTAAAAAAGTCTAGCTTCGATTCTACAAATTTGGATTGGAAACTTCTCTTTGTTTTGGGTTCGCGAAAATCTACGCAAGCTGTCCCTAGATGTCACATCCAGAAACATATATTAACGGTTGGAGAACGCAATGTAATTGATCCTACCATCATATAACCTATACACGCTAACTTCCTATGTAACTTTCGTGTCGTTCCCCTTCTTGTTTCGGTACGTAGGAAGACATAGAGATTTTTGAAAAAATGTAAAGATTTCACTCTAAACAAGTGCTACTTTGGGGCCTATGACAAGTGATTCTTAAAAAAACTCCCTAATGGTCCACTTCTTCAAGTTTAGGTTCTCTAGGCTGAGGCATTTGATCCCACAACCGCAAAAAAGTCTTGCTCGATTATAGCCGGATTGGAAACTTCTCTTTGTTTTGAGTTCACGCTAAAATCGGCGCTAGCAGTCCCTAATGTCACATCCAGAAACATATATTAACGGTTGGGGAACGCAACGTAATTGATCCTACCATCATATAACCTATCCAACCTAACTTCCTATGTAACTTTCATGTCGTTCCCCTTCTTGTTTCGGTACGTAGGTCGACATAGAGATTTTCAAAGGAATTTCAAGATTTCACTCTAAACAAGTGCTACTTTGAGGCCTATGACAAGTGATTCTTAGAAAAACTCTAATGGTCCACTTCTTCTTGTTTAGGTTCTCTAGGCTGAGCCATTTGATTCCACAACCGCAAAAAAAAGTCTTGCACGATTATAGCGGATTGGAAACTTCTCTTTGTTTTGAGTTCACGCTAAAATCTAGCTAGCAGTCCCTAATGTCACATCCGAAAACATATATTAAAGGTACGGGGAACGCAATGTAATTGATCCTACCATCATCTAACCTATCCACCCTAACTCCTATGTACCTTTCATGTCGCTCCCCTTCTTATTTTTGGTGCGTAGGTCGAATACAGAGATTTTCGATGGAATTCTAAGATTTCATTCTAAACACGTGCTACTTTGAGGCCTATGACAAGTGATTCTTAGAAAAACTCACTAATGATCCACTTCTTCAAATTTAGCTTCTCGGGGTGAGGCATTTGATTCCACAAATCGCGAAAAGTCTAGCTTCGATTACATAGCCGGATTGGAAACTTCTCTTTGTTTTGGGTTCGCGCTGAAATCTGCGCCAAGCTGTCCCTAAAATGTCACATTCGAAACATATATTAACGGTTGGGGAACGCAGGTGTAATTGATCCTAGCATCATCTAACCTATCCACCCTAACCGTATGTACCTTTCGTGTCGTTCCCCTTCTAGTTTCGGTACGTAGGTCGATAGAGATTTTTGATGGAATTCCAAGATTTCACTATAAACAAGTGCTACTTTGAGGCCTATGACAAGTGATTCTTAGAAAAACTCTCTAATGGTCCACTTCTTCAAATATAGGTTTTTCTAGGGTGAGGCATTTGATTCCCCAACCCTTGAAAAAGTCTAGCTCGATTCTACACCTGGATTGGAAACTTCTCTTTGTTTTGGATTCGCGCTGAAATCTATGCAAGCAGTCTCTAGATGTCACATCCAGAAACATATATTAACGGTTGGGGAACGCAATGTAATTGATCCTACCATCATATAACCTATCCACGCTAACTTCCTATGTAACTTTAGTGTCGTTCCCCTTCCTGTTTCTGACGTAGGTCGACCTAGAGATTTCGAAGGCATTTAAAGATTTAATCTAAACAAGTGCTACTTTGAGGCCTATGACAAGTGATTCTTAGAAAAACTCTCTAATGGTCCACTTCTTGAAATATAGGTTTTCTAGGGTGAGGCATTTGATTCCCCAACCACGAAAAAGCCTAGCTCGATTCTATAGCTGGATTGGAAACTTCTCTTTGTTTTGGGTTCACGCTGGATTCTACGCAAGCAGTCCCTAGATGTCACATCCAGAAACATATATTAACGGTTGGGAACGCAATGTAATTGATCCTACCATCATCTAACCTATCCACCCCTAACTCCTATGTACCTTTCATATGTCGTTCCCCTTCTTATTTTGGGTACGTGGGTCGACACAGATAAGATTTTCGATGGAATTCTACGATTTCACTCTAAACACGTGCTACTTTGAGGCCTATGACAAGTGATTCTTAGTAAAACTCACTAATGATCCACTTCTTCAAATTTAGCTTCTCTAGGGTGAGGCATTTGATTCCACAACCGCGAAAAAAAGTCTAGCTTCGATTACATAGCTGGATTGGAAACTTCTCTTTGTTTTGGGTTACGGGGCTGAAATCAGCGCCAAGCTGTCCGTAAATGTCACATTCAGAAACATATATTAACGGTTGGGAATGCAAAGTAAATGATCCTAGCATCATCTAACCTATCCACCCTAACCGTATGTACCTTTAAATTAAGGTTCCCCTTCTAGTTTCTGATGCGTGGGTCGATAGAGATTTTCGATGGAATTCCAAGATTTCACTATAAACAAGTGCTACTTTGAGGCCTATGACAAGTCATTCTTAGAAAAACTCTCTAATGGTCCACTTCTTCAAATTTAGGTTTTCTAAGGTGAGGCATTTGATTCCCCAACCGCGAAAAAGTCTACCTCGATTCTACAGCTGGATTGGAAACTTCTCTTTGTTTTTTGGGTTCACACTGAAATCTGCGCAAGCCATCCCTAGATGTCACATCCGAGAAACATATATTAACGGTTGCGGAACGCAATGTAATTGATCCTACCATCATATAACCTATACACGCTAACTTCCTATGTAACTTTCGTGTCGTTCCCCTTCTTGTTTTTTGATGCGTAGGTCGACATAGAGATTTTCGAAAAAATTTAAAAGATTTCACTCTAAACAAGTGCTACTTTGGGGCCTATGACAAGTGATTCTTAGAAAAACTCCCTAATGGTCCACTTCTTCAAGTTTAGGTTCTCTAGGCTGAGGCATTTGATTCCACAACCGCAAAAAAGTCTTGCTCGATTAGAGCCGAATTAGAAACTTCTCTTTGTTTTGAGTTCACGCTAAAATCGCTAGCAGTCCCTATTGTCACATCCGAAAACATATATCAACGGTTGGGGAACGCAATGTAATTGATCCTACCATCATCTAACCTATCCACCCTAACTCCTATGTACCTTTAATGTCGTGCCCCTTCTTATTTCTATGCGTAGGTGGACACGAGATTTTCGATGGAATTCCAAGATTTCACTCTAAACACGTGCTACTTTGAGGCCTATGACAAGTGATTCTTAGAAAAACTCTCTAATGATCCACTTCTTCAAATTTAGCTTCTCTAGGGTGAGGCATTTGATTCCACAACCATGGCGAAAAGTCTAGCTCGATTACATAGCTGAATTGGAAACTTCTCTTTGTTTTGGGTTCGTGCTGAAATCAGCGCAAGGTGTCAAAAAAAATGTCACATTCAGAAACATATATTAACAGTTGGGAACGCAGTGTAATTGATCCTAGCATCACCTAACCTATCCACCCTAACTTTGTATGTACCTTTCGTGTCGTTCCCCTTCTAGTTTCGGTACGTAGGTCGATAGAGATTTTCGATGGAATTCCAAGATTTCACTATAAACAAGTGCTACTTTGAGGCCTATGACAAGTGATTCTTAGAAAAACTCTCTAATGGTCCACTTCTTCAAATTTAGGTTTTCTAGGGTGAGGCATTTGATTCCCCAACCGCGAAAAGTCTAGCTCGATTCTAGAGCTGGATTGGAAACTTCTCTTTGTTTTGGGTTCGCAAATCTACGCAAGCGTCCCTAGATGTCACATCCGTAAACATATATTAACGGTTGGGGAACGCAATGTAATTGATCCTACCATCATATAACCTATCCACGCTAACTTCCTATGTAACTTTCGTGTCGTTCCCTTTCTGTTTTCAATGCGTAGGTCGACATAGAGATTTTCGAAGGAATTTAAAGATTTCACTCTAAACAAGTGCTACTTTGAGGCCTATGACAAGTGATTCTTAGAAAAACTCTCTAATGGTCCACTTCTTCAAGTTTAGGTTCTCTAGGCTGAGCCATTTGATTCCCACAACCGCAAAAAAAGTCTTGCACGATTATAGCCGGATTGGAAACTTCTCTTTGTTTTGAGTTCACGCTAAAATCGGGCCATCTAAGCAGTCCCTAATGTCACATCCAGAAACATATATTAACGGTTGGGGAACGCAATGTAATTGATCCTACCATCATCTAACCTATCCACCCTAACTCCTATGTACCTTTCATGTCGTTCCCCTTCTTATTTTGGTACGTAGGTCGACACAGAGATTTTCGATGGAATTCTACGATTTCACTCTAAACACGTGCTACTTTGAGGCCTATGACAAGTGATTCTTAGTAAAACTCACTAATGATCCACTTCTTCAAATTTAGCTTCTCTAGGGTGAGGCATTTGATTCCACAACCGCGAAAAGTCTAGCTTCGATTACATAGCTGGATTGGAAACTTCTCTTTGTTTTTGGGTTCAAGCTGAAATCAGCGCAAAGCTGTCCGTAAATGTCACATTCAGAAACATATATTAACGGTTGGGAATGCAAAGTAAATGATCCTAGCATCATCTAACCTATCCACCTAACTTCGTATGTACCTTTCGTGCCGTTCCCCTTCTAGTTTCTATGCGTAGGTCGATAGAGATTTTCGATGGAATTCCAATATTTCACTATAAACAAGTGCTACTTTGAGGCCTATGACAAGTCATTCTTAGAAAAACTCTCTAATGGTCCACTTCTTCAAATTTAGGTTTTCTAAGGTGAGGCATTTGATTCCCCAACCGCGAAAAAGTCTACCTCGATTCTACAGCTGGATTGGAAACTTCTCTTTGTTTTGGGTTCACACTGAAATCTGCGCAAGCCATCCCTAGATGTCACATCCAGAAACATATATTAACGGTTGCGGAACGCAATGTAATTGATCCTACCATCATATAACCTATACACGCTAACTTCCTATGTAACTTTCGTGTCGTTCCCCTTCTTGTTTCGGTACGTAGGTCGACATAGAGATTTTCGAAAAAATTTAAAGATTTCACTCTAAACAAGTGCTACTTTGGGGCCTATGACAAGTGATTCTTAGAAAAACTCCCTAATGGTCCACTTCTTCAAGTTTAGGTTCTCTAGGCTGAGGCATTTGATTCCTAACGGCAAAAAAAAAGTTTTGCTCGATTAGAGCCAAATTAGAAACTTCTCTTTGTTTTGAGTTCACGCTAAAATCGGCGCTAGCAGTCCCTATTGTCACATCCAGAAACATATATCAGCGGTTGGGGAACGCAATGTAGTTGATCCTACCATCATCTAACCTATCCACCCTAACTCCTATGTACCTTTCATGTCATTCCCCTTCTAATTTTGGTACATAGGTGGACACAGAGATTTTCGATGGAATTCCAAGATTTCACTCTAAACACGTGCTACTTTGAGGCCTCTGACAAGAGATTCTAAGAAAAACTCTCTAATGATCCACTTCTTCAAATTTAGCTTCTCTAGGGTGCGGCATTTGATTCCACAACTGCGAAAAAGTCTAGCTCGATTACATAGCTGGATTGGAAACTTCTCTTTGTTTTGGGCTCGTGCTGAAATTAGCGCAAGCTGTCCCTAAATGTCACATTCAGAAACATATATTAACGGTTGGGAACGTAGTGTAATTGATCCTAGCATCATCTAACCTATCCACCCTAACTTCGTATGTACCTTTCGTGTCGTTCCCCTTCTAGTTACGGTACGTAGGTCGATAGAGATTTTCCATGGAATTCCAAGATTTCACTATAAACAAGTGCTACTTTGAGGCCTATCACAAGTGATTCTTAGAAAAACTCTCTAATGGTCCACTTCTTCAAATATAGGTTTTCTAGGGTGAGGCATTTGATTCCCCAACCGCGAAAAAAGTCTAGCTTCGATTACATAGCTGAATTGGAAACTTCTCTTTGTTTTGGGTTCGTGCTGAAATCAGCGCAAGGTGTCAAAAAAATGTCACATTCAGAAACATATATTAACAGTTGGGAACGCAGCGATTAACCGATCCTAGCATCATCTAACCTATCCACCCTAACCGTATGTACCTTTAGTGTCGTTCCCCTTCTAGTTTCGGTGCGTAGGTCGATAGAGATTTTCGATGGAATTCCAAGATTTCACTATAAACAAGTGCTACTTTGAGGCCTATGACAAGTGATTCTTTGAAAAACTCTCTAATGGTCCACTTCTTCAAATTTAGGTTTTTCTAGGGTGAGGCATTTGATTCCCCAACCGCGAAAAAAGTCTAGCTCGATTCTACTGACTGGATTGGAAACTTCTCTTTGTTTTGGGTTCAAGCTGAAATCTACGCAAGCGAGTCCCTAGATGTCACATCCGAAAACATATATTAATGCGGTTGGGAACGCAGGTGTAATTGATCCTAGCATCACCTAACCTATCCACCCTTACTTCGTATGTACCTTTCGTGTCGTTCCCCTTCTAGTTTCTGATGCGTAGGTCGATAGAGATTTTCGATGGAATTCCAAGATTTCACTATAAACAAGTGCTACTTTGAGGCCTATGACAAGTGATTCTTAGAAAAACTCTCTAATGGTCCACTTCTTCAAATTTAGGTTTTTCTAGGGTGAGGCATTTGATTCCCCAACCGCGAAAAAGTCTAGCTCTATTCTACAGCTGGATTGGAAACTTCTCTTTGTTTTGGATTCGCGCTGAAATCTATGCAAGCAGTCTCTAGATGTCACATCCGAAACATATATTAACGGTTGGGGAACGCAATGTAATTGATCCTACCATCATATAACCTATCCACGCTAACTTCCTATGTAACTTTCGTGTCGCTCCCCTTCCCTGTTTCGATGCGTTGGTCGACATAGAGATTTCAAGGCATTTAAAGATTTCACTCTAAACAAGTGCTACTTTGAGGCCTATGACAAGTGATTCTTAGAAAAACTCTCTAATGGTCCACTTCTTCAAGTTTAAGTTCTCTAGGCTGAGGCATTTGATTCCACAACCGCGGAAAAGTCTTGCTCGATTATAGCGGATTAGAAACTTCTCTTTGTTTTGAGTTCACGCTAATATTGGCGCTAGCAGTCCCTATTCTCACATCCAGAAACATACATTAACGGTTGGGGAAGGCAATGTAATTGATCCTACCATCATCTAACCTATCCACCCTAACTCCTATGTACCTTTTAATGTCGTGCCCCTTCTTATTTCGATGCGTAGGGTGGACATAGATATTTTCATGGAATTCCAAGATTTCACTCTAAACACGTGCTACTTTGAGGCCTATGACAAGTGATTCTTAGAAAAACTCTCTAATGATCCACTTCTTCAAATTTAGCTTCTCTAGGGTGAGGCATTTGATTCCACAACCACGAAAAAGTCTAGCTTCGATTACATAGCTGAATTGGAAACTTCTCTTTGTTTTTGAGTTCGTGCTGAAATCAGCGCAAGGTGTCAAAAATGTCACATTCAGAACATATATTAACAGTTGGGAACGCAATGTAATTGATCCTAGCATCACCTAACCTATCCACCCTAACTTTGTATGTACCTTTCGTGTCATTCCCCTTCTAGTTTCGATGCGTGGGTCGACATAGATATTTTCGATGGAATTCCAAGATTTCACTATAAACAAGTGCTACTTTGAGGCCTATGACAAGTGATTCTTAGAAAAACTCTCTAATTGTCCACTTCTTCAAATTTAGGTTTTTCTAGGGTGAGGCATTTGATTCCATAATGGCGAAAAAGTCTATCTCGATTCTAGGGCTGGATTGGAAACTTCTCTTTATTTTGGGTTCGCTGAAATCTACTCAAGCAGTCCCTAGATGTCACATCCGGAAACATATATTAACGGTTGGGGAAGGCAATGTAATTGATCCTACCATCATATAACCTATCCCCCCTAACTTCCTATGTAACTTTCGTGTCGCTCCCCTTCCTTGTTTCGGTGCGTAGGTCGACATAGAGATTTTCGAAGGAATTTAAAGATTTCACTCTAAACAAGTGCTACTTTGAGGCCTATGACAAGTGATTCTTAGAAAAACTCTCTAATGGTCCACTTCTTCAAGTTTAGGTTCTCTAGGCTGAGCCATTTCATTCCACAACCACAAAAAGTCTTGCACAATTATATGGCCGGATTGGAAACTTCTCTTTGTTTTGAGTTCACGCTAAATCAGCTCTAGCAGTCCCTAATGTCACATCCGAAACATATATTAACGGTTGGGGAACGCCAATGTAATTGATCCTACCATCATCTAACCTATCCACCCTAACTCCTATGTACCTTTCATGTCATTCCCCTTCTTGTTTTGGTACGTAGGTCGACATAGATATTTTCGATGGAATTCCAAGATTTCACTCTAAACAAGTGCTACTTTGAGGCCTATGACAAGTGATTCTTAGTAAAACTCACTAATGATCCACTTCTTCAAATTTAGGTTCTCTAGGGTGAGGCATTTGATTCCACAACCGCGAAAAAGTCTATCTCGATTACATGGACGGATTGGAAACTTCTCTTTGTTTTGGGTTCTCGTTGAAATCAGCGCCAAGCTGTCCCTAATGTCACATTCGAAAACATATATTAACGGTTGGGAATGGCAATGTAAATGATCCTACCATCATCTAACCTATCCACCCTAACTTCCTATGTACCTTTTCGTGTCGTTCCCCTTCTAGTTTTAGGTATGTAGGTCGACATAGATATTTTTGATGGAATTCCAAGATTTCACTATAAACAAGTGCTACTTTGAGGCCTATGACAAGTCATTCTTAGAAAAACTCTCTAATGGTCCACTTCTTCAAATTTAGGTTTTCTAAGGTGAGGCATTTGATTCCCAACCACGAAAAAAAGTCTACCTCGATTCTATGGCCGGATTGGAAACTTCTCTTTGTTTTGAGTTCACACTGAAATCTGCTCCAGCCATCCCTAATGTCACATCCGAAACATATATTAACGGTTGGGGAACGCAATGTAATTGATCCTACCATCATCTAACCTATCCACACTAACTTCCTATGTACCTTTCGTGTCGTTCCCCTTCTTGTTTCGCATGCGTAGGTCAACATAGATATTTTCGATGGAATTTAAAGATTTCACTCTAAACAAGTGCTACTTTGGGGCCTATGACAAGTGATTCTTAGAAAAACTCTCTAATGGTCCACTTCTTCAAATTTAGGTTCTCTAGGGTGAGGCATTTGATTCCACAACCATAAAAAAGTCTTGCTCGATTGGGGCGGATTAGAAACTTCTCTTTGTTTTGAGTTCACGCTAAAAAGAGCTCCAAAGAATCCCTATTGTCACATCCGAAAATATATCAACGGTTGGGGAAGGCAATGTAGTTGATCCTACCATCATCTAACCTATCCACCATAACTTCCTATGTACCTTTCATGTCATTCCCCTCCTTGTTTTGGTACATAGGTGGATCTAGATATTTTTCGATGGAATTCCAAGATTTCACTCTAAACAAGTGCTACTTTGAGGCCTAAAACTAGTGATTCTTAGAAAAACTCTCTAATGATCCACTTCTTCAAATTTAGGTTCTCTAAGGTGAGGCATTTGATTCCACAACCATGAAAAAGTCTAGCTTCGATTACATGTCTGGATTGGAAACTTCTCTTTATTTTTGAGTTCGTGCTGAAATTAGCTCCAAGAATCCCTAATGTCACATCCGAAACATATATTAACGGTTGGGGAACGTATTGTAATTGATCCTACCATCATCTAACCTATCCACCCTAACTTCCTATGTACCTTTCATGTTGTTCCCCTTCTTGTTTTGCGATGCATTGGTCAACATAGATATTTTCCATGGAATTCCAAGATTTCACTATAAACAAGTGCTACTTTGAGGCCTATGACAAGTGATTCTTAGAAAAACTCTCTAATGGTCCACTTCTTCAAATTTAGGTTTTCTAGGGTGAGGCATTTGATTCCTCAACCACAAAAAAGTCTAGCTCGATTCTATGGCCGGATTGGAAACTTCTCTTTGTTTTGAGTTCAAGCTGAAATCAGCTCCAGCAGTCCCTAATGTCACATCCGAAAACATATATTAACGGTTGGGGAACGCAATGTAATTGTTCCTACCATCATCTAACCTATCCACCCTAACTTTCCTATGTACCTTTTGTGTCGTTCCCCTTCTTGTTTCGATGCGTAGGTCGACATAGATATTTTTGAAAAATTTAAAGATTTCAATCTAAACAAGTGCTACTTTGGGGACTTTGACTAGTGATTCTTAGAAAAACTCTCTAATGGTCCACTTCTTCAAATTTAGGTTATCTAAGGTGAGGCATTTGATTCCACAACCATGAAAAATTCTAGCTCGATTCTATGGCCGGATTGGAAAGTTCTCTTCGTTTTGAGTTCGCGCTGAAATCTGCTCCAACAATCCCTAATGTCACATCCGGAAACATATATTAACGGTTGGGGAAGGCAATGTAATTGTTCCTACCATCATCTAACCTATCCACCCTAGCTTCCTATGTACCTTTCATGTCGTTCCCCTTCTAGTTTCGGTACGTAGGTCGACATTTTCAATGAATTCCAAGATTTCACTCTAAACAAGTGCTACTTTGAGGCCTATGACAAGTGATTCTTAGAAAAACTCTCTAATGGTCCACTTCTTCAAATTTAGGTTCTCTAAGGTGAGGCATTTGATTCCACAACCATGAAAAAGTCTAGCTCGATTACATGGCTGGATTGGAAAGTTCTCTTTGTTTTTGGGTTCGCTGAAATCAGCTCCAAATCCCTAATGTCACATCCGAAACATATATTAACGGTTGGGGAACGCAATGTAATTCTTCCTACCATCATCTAACCTATCCACCCTAACTTCCTATGTACCTTTTGTGTTGTTCCCTCCTTGTTTCGATGCGTAGGTCGATATAGATATTTTCGATGGAATTTAAAGATTTCACTATAAACAAGTGCTACTTTGAGGCCTATGACAAGTGATTCCTAGAAAAACTCTCTAATGGTCCACTTCTTCAAATTTAGGTTCTCAAGGGCGAGCATTTGATTCCACAATCACGAAAAAGTCTAGCTTCGATTCTATGGCCGGATTGGAAACTTCTCTTTATTTTGAGTTCGCTGAAATCTGCTCAGCCGATCCCCTAATGTCACATCCGGAAACATATATTAATGGTTGGGGAACGCAAATGTCATTGTTCCTACCATCATCTAACCTATCCACCCTTGCTTCCTTTGTAACTTTCGTGTCGTTCCCCTTCTTGTTTCGATGCGTGGAGGTCGACATAGATATTTTCGATGGAATTCCAAAATTTCACTCTAAACAAGTGCTACTTTGAGGCCTATGACAAGTGATTCTTAGAAAAACTCTCTAATGGTCCACTTCTTCAAATTTGGGTTCTCTTGGTTGAGGTATTTGATTCCACAACCACAAAAAGTCTTGCTCGATTCTATGGCGGATTGAAACTTCTCTTTGTTTTGAGTTCACGCTAAAAATCGGCTCTAGCATCCCTAATGTCACATCCAGAAACATATATTAACTATTGGGGAACGCAATGTAATTGATCCTACCATCATCTAACCTATCCACCCTAACTTCCTATGTACCTTTCATATTGTTCCCCTTCTTATTTTGGTACGTAGGTGGACATAGATATTTTTGATGGAATTTAAAGATTTCACTCTAAACAAGTGCTACTTTGAGGCCTATGACAAGTGATTCTTAGAAAAACTCTCTAATGGTCCACTTCTTCAAATTTAGGTTCTCTAGGGTGAGGCATTTGATTCCACAATGGCGAAAAAGTCTAGCTCGATTCTATGGCTGGATTGGAAACTTCTCTTTGTTTTGAGTTCGTGCTGAAATCAGCTCTAGCCGTCCCTAAATGTCACATCCGAAAACATATATTAACGGTTGGGGAACGCAATGTAATTGTTCCTAGTATCATCTAACCTATCCACCCTAACTTCCTATGTACCTTTCATGTTGTTCCCCTTCTAGTTTCGATGCGTAGGTCGATAGATATTTTCTATGGAATTTAAAGATTTCACTATAAACAAGTGCTACTTTGAGGCCTATGACAAGTGGTTCTTAGAAAAACTCTCTAATGGTCCACTTCTTCAAATTTAGGTTCTCTAGGGTGAGGCATTTGATTCCACAATGACGAAAAAGTCTACCTCGATTCTATGGCCGGATTCAAAACTTCTCTTTGTATTGAGTTCGCTGAACTTAGCTCCAAAGTCCCCTAATGTCACATCCGAAAACATATATTAACGGTTGGGGAATGCAATGTCATTGTTCCTACCATCATCTAACCTATCCACCCTAGCTTCCTGATGAGGACATGATAGGCTCAGATATGACCTTGTTAACTATTGGTATACATTATAGCATAAAATAAAGAGGTTTTTAAAACGAAAATAAGGGCTTAAAATGAATATCAACATAGTATAGGGGCTTGACTAACATGATTCCACTAGTTTTGGTGATTTATATATTTTTTTAGGGATTAAACAGAAAATGCCCAAGAGTTTGCAAGCCCTTACGACATAAAGACGTATCCGTGACGTAAACCAATGGGAACCTACACTAGACATTCGAGAACATTCCGAGAGCACCGGAAGGAAGGTGGGGACCACTTGGCGAGCCAGCGGCGGCATACCCTGGTGGGGCCCCCCCCGTCGCCTCCCATTCAAGGTCGGTTCAGCACCGCCTATGAGGAGCAATCTAGTCCATCCATCAAGGTCGGTTTGATCCAAGGGCCTTTCGTGCATCTTCGGGGGTTATATAACAAGACCCCCTGACCCCTGGGTGAAACTCTAATTCATTCTCATTCATTCGAAGTCATCCTACTCCAAGTCAAGACCCTAAGCCCTAGTTCCACCATAACCAGAGTTATAGCTATCTAGGCTAGTTCTAGAGGAAGTCAAGTATTGTATTGAATTCCCGATTGTCAAGAAGTAGCGGAGCAAGAGCTTCTCATGGCTTCTCTCTTGTATTCATCATTGTAAGTATTTAGTTAGAATACAATTGCTATGACTTTATTCTATTTAATGATTATATTCTTATTTATATGTTTCCATGCTTATTATGATTATATATTTAGTTTAGTATGTTTGTCTTTATATTCAAGCATGGAGTCGTATAGCGCTCATATAGATGGTCACTATATGGGTGGTCGACAATGTGTAAACGTGGTGTTTATACAACGTTTGCCTGCGACATCACCCTATATTCTAGGAAGTGTGGTAGATCGTGGATGTGATACTCCCATTGAGTCCTTTGGAGTCCACCCCCCGAATATAGGGCTAGTTGAACTTTGTTACTATGGTAGGTTGGTTTTGTTCCTAATCTTCCTTAGTAATATTCACCATGTGTAGATATAATGCTTTCATACGATGATGACTAGATGTATTGCACTAATTGTAGTATGCATTGACATGTAATTAGGAGTAACTTAGGAATATTCCATCCTATTCTACCTATACCATGATATTTATTCCATCCTATTCTACCTATACCATGATATTTCTAGTTATGACACACACACTATCATCTTTGACTTGGGATGTTATTATCATTATTATTATTATTATTATCATTATTTATCTTTACCTTGTGACTTACCTAGTTTGAGATTAGTATGATGCATATGGTTTAATCTACATTACACCACTTTGCAAGTGAATCAATATTAAATCATCAACCTACCCATAACCTACCCTCTCCTTTTCGGTAGAATATAAATACGATACCGGATAGACTCTAGTGAAGTGCTACAATTGGGTAATTCTATCGTAAACTGCGGATACCAGAATTATATTATTATTGCAAGAGTTTCAAGTGTCATATAAAGAATATCCGTTCACGCATTTCTTTAGCGTTGTGAGCTAGGGTGACAGACTAGTTTCGTAGGCAATGCTAGAATGTGTGGTACAGCTTTTGTGCCTATCGTGGTGAGATTAACTCCACCATCGATAATGTTACAAAGTCATAAACCATAACTAATTCCGTCTAACTTTATTAACTCTACGATCTGACTTTTATTGGAATGTGAGATTAACTCCACATCCAAGCTAACTCATTAGATAGATACCATTTATACATTTCTAGCGCCGTCCTAGATGTGGATCGTGTTAGAGATGTCAACAAGCATTTCTGGCGCCGTTGCCGGGGAAGGAAGGGTGCTAGCCAAACCTAAACACACATACATGGATAGATTGATATCACTTGCATCACGTAATGTATCGAGGACCCATTATCAACTACTCAATCAGGCTTATCCTTGTTTGTCTACTTATTTTTTATCTTATGCGGGGTAAATGAATGAATTGGAGTAACCGTCCCTGATAATTATATAGACGATCCGAGTATTAATCGGAAGGGCAAGATCCAAACTTAGAAGGGCATCAACACCCTCCTCGATTCGGACGTTGATCGAGTTAGGCGGGGACCTATCACCTGTGTTTGAGGCTATGGTGATAAGACGCTTCGCGAAGTTTTACGCTCCAACTACGGCCAATGTTCGTTTGGACCGGAAGTTGAGATTGGGATCGAAGTTTCAAACTCAAGCCTGGACTTATTAACATGGTGCAAGCCAGCCCCGGTTTGCTTGAAAGGCACACGAAGATGCTAGTGCTCATCTCCAACACTTCCCGGAGATTTGTAGCACTTTCACCATCAAAGATATACCAAGAGATGCAATCCTACTTAGCCTTTTCCCATTCTCACTTTTGGGGAAAGCGAAGCAAAGGGTTCTACGCCAATAAAGAAAAGAATACGTCATGGTCACTTTGCTCTCTTGCCTTCCTAGCAAAATTCTTCCCAATTGGCAAGACCAATGCCTTGAGGGGAAAGATTTCAAATTTTCAACAACAACATGATGAATCTGTCCCGAAGCATGGGAGCGCTTCAAGAATACATCTCGGAATGTCCACACCACGGGATGGAGAAGTGGTTACTCATGCAGACTTTCTATCATGGGCTCACTACGAGTACCGTGAGACAATGGATGCTTGCAGCAAGTGGTGCTTTCCTTTCACTTACAATCTCCAAAGCTACACAGAACTTGTGGAAAAGATGTCTTCCAACCACGCTTGGAATGAAGATCGATCCAACCATAGCAAGAGAACAAGTGGAACGCACCCAGTTGAAAGAGGTAGACATGTTTGTCGCCAAAATAGACCTTATAATGAAGAAACTTGAGGATAGAGATCCTGAACCAAGGACTATCATGCAATTCGACTCTCGCATGACTTGTGAAGAGTGTGGCAACACTGGCCACATGGGCAAGAATTGTCCAGGAAATAAAGAGGAGGTACATTATATCAATAACAACAACAACTACCGTCCTCCACGTAATCTTGGATGGAACCAACAGAGGCCAAGCTTCCAAGGTAACTTCCAAGGTAATAACTTCACTAGTTTTAATCAACCTTCTTTAAGAGATTTAGTTTTAACCCAAGGAAAAGCTATGGAAAATTTAGCTAGAAAATTAGCTTCCAATGATAAAATGTTAGAAACCATAAATAATAGAATGGATAGTTTTTCTTCAGCAATTAAAACTCAACATAGCTTTAATAAAATGATAGAGGATCAGCTTTCTAGATTGGCAAATTCTATGGAACTAACCTTACCAGTGAGATACCGGCCAACCAAAAGGAAGTAGAAACCGCAAATCTTGTCGATATATATAATGCAAGTCATTTTCACACGGACTACCTCGGGAGTGATTGGCTAGATGACTCTCTGCCACCTAAGAAAGGAGATCCAGGGAGACCGATCATCACCATCCAATAGGACCACATGAATTCAAGAATGCACTTTGTGATTTTGGTTCAAGCGTCAACCTAATGCCTAAGGTAATTTATGAGAAAATTCATGGTAGGCCATTATTATATACATCTATGTGCTTGCGGCTTGCGCACCAGTCACTATGCTATCCAATGGGTATACTTAGAGATGTTTGCATTAGTTTTGGAAATGCATATGTGCTGCGGGATTTTGCAAAGAATTGAAACAGGGGAAGATGAGAAGGCTCAATTATATTGGGCCGACCCTTCTTGAACACAACGAAGGCAATCCTCTACGCCCACAGTGCAAAGATTTGTTTTGATGTATAGGGGAGAAAGAGAACATTTTATTTCAGGAACAAGAAACTTTCCTCTCCTGCTCAACCAAGAACACCATATATCTATGAGATGCCAGCAGAACCGATGATTAAGGCCAAGAAGAACAAGAACAGAAATAAGAAGGCGCAGCCTACAAAGGTAATGATGATTAATCAAGTACGCTCAGAAAACGACCATTCACTTAAATCCCCAATGCTACAAAAGTTAGATGATCCAGGAGTCCCTACCATACATTGTTCTATTAACCAATGGAATTTCTATAACACTTATTGTGACACGGGCTCCGGCATCAACTTAATGGGAAAGGTAACGTATGAAATGATATTTGGTAAGATGCCTTTGCACCCAACATATTTATAGCTGCAGATGGCGGACCAGTCTTTCCGATACCCAGAAGGAATTGCAAAAGATATACCTGTGAAGATAAATGATCACTATGTCCCAACCGACTTTTTAGTCATGGACATGGGGGAAGAACAGGATCCACCGATAGTGCTGGGGAGACCATTCCTCAACACTACATGCGCCATCATCTACGTGAGAACAGGGGAGATCCACTTCCAATTTCCTAAAGAGAAGGTACTCTTACATTTCAACAGTTATACCACTTATGAATATCCAAAGAAGAACAGGTCAGCACGAAGACGCCGTCAAAAGAGGCAATGGATCATGAATCCAGAAAATCACACCAAGGTACCAGCAGATTCAATAATGGGGCATCATATCAAGGCACACAAAGAAGCCATGAAGGCATTGAACATGAAAGTAAAGGAGGATTCAACATACATCAAGGAAAAGCTTGCTCGACTTTCACCAGAAAGACAGTTCGTCTCGTAGTGAGTTCTCTTCAAGAACTAGGAGAATCATGGGAAGATTATGAAGAAGCACGCAATGAGTATTGGTGGAACAGAGATCAACAAGTTTTCTCCTTGCTAGAAGAAGCTAGAAAAAAATTAAAAGCTAAAAAGGTAAAATCCCTTAAACCTGAATCATCCTTAGAAGAAGTAGAAGAACCTACCACTCCAGACAACAAGGAACAATGGAGTGAGAAAGAGGTGACTCCCAGTACACCATCGGAAGAAATATCGATCAAATCATCAGAACCCCCAATTGTGACTACTGATATACCCCGGGAGTAATGAGTAAAACAAGAAAGTCTTGTTCGGAGGACTTTAATCCCGAACCTTCACCGAAAGGTAATTCGGTAAGTTATCCATATCTAATTCCCAGCATTGCATATTTACTTTCTCCGGATGCTTAGCATATTTCCCTTTTCAAATTGCTTTAGAAAACGATAAAAACATTTAGTGCTTTGTGTTGACATCTCTAACACGATCCACATCTAGGGCGGCACTAGAAATGTATAAATGGTATCTATCTAATAAGTTAGCTTGGATGTGGAGTTAATCTCACATTCCAATAAAAGTCAGATCGGAGAGTTAATAAAGTTAGACGGAATTAGTTATGGTTTATGACTTTGTAACATTATCGATGGTGGAGTTAATCTCACCACGATAGGCACAAAAGCTGTACCACACATTCTAGCATTGCCTACTTAAACTAGTCTCACACCCTAGCTCACAACGCTAAAAGAAATGCTTGAACGGATATTCTTTATATGACACTTGAAACTCTTGCAATAATATTATAATTACGGTATCCGCAAGTTTACGCCTAGAATTACCCAATTGTAGCACTTCACCGGTCTATCCAGTATCGTATTTATATTCTACCGAAAAGGAGAGGGGGTAGGCTATGGGTAGGTTGATGATTTAATATTGATTCACTTGCAAAGGGTGTAATGTAGATTAAACCATACGCATCATACTAAGCTCAAACTAGGTAAGTCACAAGGTAAAGATAAATAATGATAATAATAATGATAATAATGATAATAACATCCCAAGTCAAAGATAATAGTGTGCCACTAGCTGGTGTCATAACTGGCTAAATATCATGGTATAGGTAGAATAGGATGGAATATTCCTAAGTTACTCCTAATTACATGTCAATGCATACTACAATTAGTGCAATACATCTAGTCATCATCGTATGAAAGTATCATATCTACACATGGTGAATATTACTAAAGAAGATTAGGAACAAAACCAACCTACCATAGTAACAAAGTTCAACTAGCCCTACATTCGGGGTGGACTCCAAAGGACTCAATGGGAGTATCACATCCACGATCTACCACACTTCCTTAATATAGGGTGATGTCGCAGTAAAACGTTGTATAAACACCACGTTTACACATTGTCGACCACCCACATAGTGACCATCTATATGAGCGCTATAATGACTCCATGCTTGAATATAAAGACAAACATACTAAACTAAATATATAATCATAATAAGCATGGAAACATATAAATAAGAATATAATCATTAAATAGAATAAAGTCATAGCAATTGTATTCTAACTAAATACTTACAATGGTGAATACAAGAGAGAAGCCACGAGAAGCTCTTGCTCCCTTCTTCTTGACAATCGTGAATTCAAGACAATACTTGACTTCCTCTAGAACTAGCCTAGATAGCTATTGCTCTGGTTATGGTGGAACTAGGGCTTAGGGTCTTGACTTGGAGTAGGATGACTTTGAATGAATGAGAATGAATTAGGTTTCACCTGGGGGTCGTGGGGTCTTGTTATATAGCACCGCAGGATGCACGACAGCCCCTTGGATCAAACCGACCTTGATGGATGGACTAGATTGCTCCTCATAGGCTGTGCTGAACCGACCTAGAATGGGAGGTCGGGGGGGCCCCACTGGGGGCCGCCGCTCCTCGCCAGTGGGCCCCACCTTCCTTCCGGTGCTCTCGGTCTCTTCCGGAATGTTCTAGTGTAGGTTCCACGTTGGGTTACGCCACGGATACGCCTTTATGTCGTAGGGCTTGCAAACTCTTGGGCATTTTCTCGCTTAATCCTCTAAAAATATATAAATCACCAAAACTAGTGGAATCATGTTAGTCAAGCCCCTATACTATGTTAATATTCATTTTAAGCCCTTATTTTCGTTTTAAAAACCTCTATATTTTATGCTATAAGGTATACCAACAAGCTCCCCCAAGCTTACCTCTTGCTAGTCCCTAGCAAGACCATGTTGTTGGATCAGGAGTTGCTGCAACGCTTTCACACCTCGTAAATACACATGCTTTCAAACAAAATTTCATCTCCGGATAAACTATTTCAACCTTCAACTTACCCATATTACCAATTAATCATGGAGCTTGTAGCTTTTTTTATGATCTTGGGCAATTGAAAAAGATAGAACAATCAAGTCAAGCACTAGGTCTCAAACTCTTTGTTCAACCATCATTCCGAGTTTTTAATGATTTTCGAAATAAAACTCAAAAGTTCTTTTAGTATGACCCTTTCAAGTCTCTCATATGTGGTGGTAATCGTGGATCCTCCCTAAGGCAATAAGGTTGTTTTGCCTTTCTCTCATAGTATGTGGTATTTTTGGATTAAGGCAAGAGGGACACTATGCCTCCTTCTCTCTCACCCTATAACTAAAGCTTATATCTGGAGTTCATAGGTGGGGAGAAAACTAAATCTACTTACTAAGCATATATTGTAAGTTCAAACAATGGATCCAAAGTCACGAGTCACACTGATGTATGTGCATGATAGAATGAATATGATGGTAGGTGTGAATGGGATGAATACGATAAGAAAAAGTCTAATTCAATTCTAGCTCTCTGAAAAGTCATCTCTCTTTTGAAACTTGAAAACACTTGAGAGAACCTAGGTTGCATTTCTTTTTTCTTTATTTTTCTTTTTATGGAGAGGCGGGCATCTAAGTACCCATTGTTTTCAGCTGACACTTGTCCATTTTTTTAACTCTCCTTTATTCTATTTTTCTTTTAGGGAGGTAGGCTCTACTCGCCTCGTAGGACACTTGTCCATTTTTCATCTCTTTCTTCTTTTTTTTTTTTTTAAATAAGACAACCCAAGTCTCTTTTTGCGATAAACCTTTTAGAGATAGACTCGAGCTTTATAAGATTGTTGACTGGAATGGAATATTTTTGGTTGCTCTTCTCCCGTGACGAGTGGAACATATTTGGTGGATGTATAATGGATGTGTATGGTGGATGCGCACTTCCGGGATAGAAGCGGATATATGAGTGGAGTCCAAAGGAATGAAATATATGTGGTGGATGGATGGATGGAGTGTACATCAGCATGACAAGTTTCTAAGGGTCGACCGAGATTGACCAAACTCAATGCAAAGTAAGTAGCCTATATATATATATCAAAGGGTTTTCCTAATCTATGGAGCATATCTATATATGGCTGTGGTAGGAGTTTCAACACTCTGTCATACGGAACTTATTATGTATATTTTATAATTTTCAAAAGATAAATCTCCAGAAATCTAGTGTCACTAGGAGTAAGAGAAATAGTAGCTCAAAACTTTCATATATCATATCCGTCAATTACCTAGACTCTAGAGCAAGCATTTGCAATCCACAGATTTCAGGTTTAGGAAAATCTCAAGTCAAAGCAGCTTTTATATTTAAGCTTAGAGAAATTAAGCTTGAAAGCTAGGTACTTGAAAGACATTACGACGGAGCAACTATTCATCATCTCCTTTTTTTTTTTTAAGTTTTTAGTTGAGCAAAAGCATAAAGGTGTACACTCTCTCTTGATCATTTATTTATTCTATAACAAAGACTCTTTTAAAAATTATATAGACTCACTCTAACAAATTTAAGCAAACTAAGCAAACCATAGCAAATAATAGTAGTAGTAGTAGAGATACTTATCGATAATCGGGGTGCTCTCCCCAAGCTAGATTGGAATGTCGGGTTGGGAGTTGAGGTAGATGGTGACAAAGTGGTGTCGACCCATCATGTCTCTCTGGGGGAGCTTGTTGGTATACCTTATAGCATAAAATATAGAGGTTTTTAAAACAAAAATAAGGGCTTAAAATGAATATTAACATAGTATAGGGGCTTGACTAACATAATTCCACTAGTTTTGGTGATTTATATATTTTTTTAGGGATTAAACAGAAAATACCCAAGAGATTGCAAGCCCTACAACATAAAGACGTATCCGTGACGTAACCCAACGTGGAACCTACACTAGAACATTCCTAAGAGACCGAGAGCACCGGAAGGAAGGTGGGGCCCACCTGGCGAGCCAAAGGCGGCCGCCCCTGGTGGGGCCCCCGTCGGCCTCCCATTCAAGGTCGGTTCAGCACTGCCTATGAAGAGCAATCTAGTCCATCCATCAAGGTCGGTTTGATCCAAGGGCTGCCGTGCATCCTCTCGGGGCTATATAACAAGAGCCCCCGAGCCCCTCGGTGAAAACCCTAATTCATTCTCATTCATTCAAGTCATCCAACTCCAAGTCAAGACCCTAAGCCCTAGTTCCACCATAACCAGAGCAATAGCTATCTAGGCTAGTTCTAGAGGAAGTCAAGTATTGTCTTGAATTCCTGATTGTCAAGAAGTAGCGGGAGCAAGAGCTTCTCGTGGCTTCTCTCTTGTATTCACCATTGTAAGTATTTAGTTAGAATACAATTGCTATGACTTTATTCTATTTAATGATTATATTCTTATTTATATGTTTCCATGCTTATTATGATTATATATTTAGTTTAGTATGTTTGTCTTTATATTCAAGCATGGAGTCGTATAGCGCTCATATAGATGGTCACTATGTGGGTGGTCGACAATGTGTAAACGTGGTGTTTATACAACGTTTGCCTGCGACATCACCCTATATTCTGGGAAGTGTGGTAGATCGTGGATGTGATACTCCCATTGAGTCCTTTGGAGTCCACCCCCCGAATGTAGGGCTAGTTGAACTTTGTTACTATGGTAGGTTGGTTTTGTTCCTAATCTTCCTTAGTAATATTCACCATGTGTAGATATAATGCTTTCATACGATGATGACTAGATGTATTGCACTAATTGTAGTATGCATTGACATGTAATTAGGAGTAACTTAGAATATTCCATCCTATTCTACCTATACCATGATATTTAGCCAAGATGACACCAGCTAGTGGCACACTATTATCTTTGACTTGGGATGTTATTATCATTATTATTATTATTATCATTATTTATCTTTACCTTGTGACTTACCTAGTTTGAGCTTAGTATGATGCATATGGTTTACTCTACATTACACCACTGCAAGTGAATCAACATTAAATCATCAACCTACCCATAGCCTACCCCTCTCCTTTTCGGTAGAATATAAATACGATACCTGGATAGACTCCTCGGTGAAGTGCTACAATTGGGTAATTCTATCCGTAAACGCTTGCGCATACGAGAATTATAATATTATTGCAAGAGTTTCAAGTGTCATTATAAGAATATCCGTTCACGCATTTCTTTAGCGTTGTGAGCTAGGGTGACAGACTAGTTTTGTAGGCAATGCTAGAATGTGTGGTACAGCTTTTTGCCCCTATCGTGGTGAGATTAAATCCACCATCGATAATGTTACAAAGTCATAAACCATAACTAATTCCGTCTAACTTTATTAACTCTTCGATCTGACTTTTATTGGAATGTGAGATTAACACCACATCCAAGCTAACTTATTAGATAGATACCATTTATACATTTCTAAGCGCCGTCCTAGATGTGGATCGTGTTAGAGATGTCAACATAGGTCGACATAGAGATTTTCGAAGGAATTTCAAGATTTCACTCTAAACAAGTGCTACTTTGAGGCCTATGACAAGTGATTCTTAGAAAAACTCTCTAATGGTCCACTTCTTCAAGTTTAGGTTCTCTAGGCTAAGGCATTTGATTCCACAACCATGAAAAAGTCTTGCTTTCGATTATAGCGGATTAGAAACTTCTCTTTGTTTTGAGTTCACGCTAAAATCGGCGCAAGCTGTCCCAAAAATATCACATTCGAAAACATATATTAACGGTTGGGAACACAAAGTAATTGATCCTAGCATCATCTAACCTATCCACCCTAACTTCGTATGTACTTTTCGTGTCGTTCCCCTTCTAGTTTTGGTGCGTAGGTCGATAGAGATTTTCGATGGAATTCCAAGATTTCACTATAAACAAGTGCTACTTTGAGGCCTATGACAAGTGATTCTTAGAAAAACTCTCTAATGGTCCACTTCTTCAAATTTAGGTTTTTCTAGGGTGAGGCATTTGATTCCCCAACTGCGAAAAAGTCTAGCTCGATTCTATAGCTGGATTGGAAACTTCTCTTTGTTTTGGGTTCGCACTGAAATGCATTACAAGCCGTCCCCTAGATGTCACATCCGTAAAACATATATTAACGGTTGGGGAACGCAATGTAATTGATCCTACCATCATATAACCTATACACGCTAACTTCCTATGTAACTTTCGTGTCGTTTCCCTTCTTGTTTCGGACGTTGGTCGACATAGAGATTTTTCGTAAAAAATTTAAAGATTTCACTCTAAACAAGTGCTACTTTGGGGCCTATGACAAGTGATTCTTAGAAAAACTCTATAAGGGTCCACTTCTTCAAGTATAGTTTCTCTAGGCGAGAGGCATTTGATTCCACAAATCATGAAAAAGTCTTGCTCGATTAGAGCCGGATTAGAAACTTCTTTGTTTTGAGTTCACGCTAAAATCGTCGCTAGCAATCCCTATTGTCACATCCAAAACATATATTAACGGTTGGGGAAACGCAATGTAATTGATCCTAACATCATCTAACCTATCCACCCTAACTCCTATGTACCTTTCATGTCGTTCCCCATCTTATTTTGGTACGTAGGTGGACCGCGAGAGGTTTTCGATGGAATTCAGATTTCACCCTAAACATGTGCTACTTTGAGGCCTATGACAAGTGATTCTTAGAAAAACACACTAATGATCCACTTCTTCAAATTTAGCTTCTCTAGGGTGAGGCATTTGATTCCACAACCGTGAAAAAGTCTAGCTCGATTACATAGCTGGATTGGAAACTTCTCTTTGTTTTGGGTTCGTGCTGAAATCAGCGCAAGCTGTCCCTAAATGTCACATTCAGAATCATATATTAACGGTTGGGAATGCAGTGTTATTGATCCTAGCATCATCTAACCTATCCACCCTAACCGTATGTACCTTTGCGTGTCGTTCCCCTTCTAGTTTCGATGCGTAGGTCGATAGAGATTTTCGATGGAATTCCAATATTTCACTATAAACAAGTGCTACTTTGAGGCCTATGACAAGTGATTCTTAGAAAAACTCTAATGGTCCACTTCTTCAAATTCAGGTTTTCTAGGGTGAGGCATTTGATTCCCCAACCGTGAAAAAGTCTACCTCGATTCTACACTGGATTGGAAACTTCTCTTTGTTTTGGGTTCGCACTGAAATCTGCGCAAGCAATCCCAAGATGTCACATCCGTAAACATATATTAACGGTTGGGGAACGCAATGTAATTGATCCTACCATCATATAACCTATACACGCTAACTTCCTATGTAACTTTAAATGTCGTTTCCCCATCTTGTTTCTATTGCAGTAGGTCGACAAAAGAGATTTTTGAAGGAATTTAAAGATTTCACTCTAAACAAGTGCTACTTTGAGGCCTATGACAAGTGATTCTTAGAAAAACTCTCTAATGGTCCACTTCTTCAAGTTTAGGTTCTCTAGGCTGAGGCATTTGATTCCACAACCGCAAAAAAGTCTTGCTCGATTATAGCCGGATTAGAAACTTCTCTTTGTTTTGAGTTCACGCTAAAATCGGCGCTAGCGATCCCCTAATGTCCCATCCGAGAAACATATATTAACGGTTGGGGAACGCAATGTAATTGATCCTACCATCATATAACCTATCCACCCTAACTTCCTATGTAACTTTCGGTATGTCGTTCCCTTCTTGTTTTGATGCACGTAGGTCGACACGCAGAGATTTTGATGAAATTCTAAGATTTCACTCTAAACACGTGCTACTTTGAGGCCTATGACAAGTGATTCTTAGCAAAACTCACTAATGATCCACTTCTTCAAATTTAGCTTCTCTAGGGTGAGGCATTTGATTCCACAACCGCGAAAAAGTCTAGCTCGATTACATAGCTGGATTGGAAACTTCTCTTTGTTTTCGACGAGACTACTTGGCGCCGCGTGCACCGATAAGAGCATTAGCAACAAGACATACGCCAAAATAACCGCCACATGCATGCATGCAACAATAGCAACTGCATGCATGCAGCAATAACAATCGACGCAGCGCATGCACTCGCACACCCACACCACAAGCGGTCTGTTTCTCCTATCCGGGCTTTTTCTCGTCAATGGGTCAAGATTTTTTGCGGCCCGTATTTTTTCTAGTTTCTCCTATCAATCATCATTGAGCCGTAATATTTATTTTCTACAAGCTAAAATTTTGAAAAAGACACTTGCCCCCAAAACCCATTGCCTTGTAGGGGCATGTTTTTCAAAAGACACTTGACCCCAAAACCCATTGCCTAGTAGGGGGCATGCATTTCAAAAGACATTTGCCCTGAAACCCATTGCCTAGTAGGGGCATGCATTTAAAAGGACACTTGTCCCAAAACCCTAAATTTAAAAATCAGTTAGTGACTCGGTAAACGCCATGAACCCTAATCTCAACAAACGCCATGAACTCTAATCTAAGCAACGCCATGAACCGTAATCTCAACAAAAAAGCCATGAACCCTAATCTTAGCAACGCCATGAACCCTAATCTCAAAGAACGCCATGAACGCTAATCTCAAAGAAAACCCCATGAACCCTAATCTCAAAGAACACCATGAACCCTAATCTCAAAGCAACGCCATGAACCCTAATCTCAAAGAACGCCATGAACCCTAATTTCAGCAAAAGCCATGAACCCTAATCTCAGCAAAAAGCCATGAACCCTAATCTCAGCAAAAGCCATGAGCCCTAATCTCAGCAACACCATGAACCCTAATCTCAGCAATGCAATGAACCCTAATCTCAGCAAACGCCATGAACCCTAATCTCACAAAAGACATAAACACTAATCTCAGCATACGACGTTAACCCTAATCTCAGCAAACGGAATCAACTCTAATCTCAGCAAAACTTTACACTATAAATTTTGAAACTTTGTACTCCAGTAATAAAAACTTTGTACTCTTAGATGTAAAACTTTGTACTTTAAATGTAAATTTTTGGCATCACGAAAAGTTTCTCAAAACATATTCAACATGGATCTAGTTTTGTAGATCTCATTATAATTAACGGGATGGTGGAAACGGAATTGAAAAACGGATGTTTGACGAAGAAGTTATTACATTTTAAAGGAAACGATAAAACAAAAAAACGTGGGACCCCACCCTGGCCCGCAGCGTCCGCATGCACCGTGCGCCCGGCAATGGTTCTCGCGGCGTGCCGTATAGCATCGGTGCGGTCAAAAAGTGTGTGGCAGTTGATTAGGGACATAGTCCCGACACGCGCCACGCCGCGTCCGTCACCTTTTGCTATTTGGCGGCGCCGCACGGCCAAATAAGAATCGCTTTTGTTTTCGGTTCGCGCTGAAATCAGCACAAGCTGTCCGTAAATGTCACATTTAGAAACATATATTAACGGTTGGGAACGCAATGTAATTGATCCTAGCATCATCTAACCTATCCACCCTAACTTCGTATGTACCTTTCGTGTCGTTCCCCTTCTACTTTCTAGTACATAGGTTGATAGAGATTTTCCATGGAATTCCAAGATTTCACTCTACAGAAGTGCTACTTTGAGGCCTATCACAAGTGATTCTTAGAAAAACTCTCTAATGGTCCACTTCTTCAAATTTAGGTTTTCTAGGGTAAGACATTTGATTCCTCAACTGCGAAAAAGTCTAGCTCGATTCTATAGCCGGATTGGAAACTTCTCTTTGTTTTGGGTTCGCAGAAAATCTAGCATAAAGCAATCCCTAGATGTCACATCCGAAAAACATATATCAACGGTTGGGGAACGCAATGTCATTGATCCTACCATCATATAACCTATCCACCCTAACTTCCTATGTAACTTTCGTGGTCGTTCCCCTTCTTGTTTCTGGTGACGTAGGTTGACATAGAGATTTTTGAAGGAATTTCAAGATTTCACTCTAAAACAAGTGCTACTTTGAGGCCTATGACAAGTGATTCTTAGAAAAACTCTGTAATGGTCCACTTCTTCAAGTTTAGGTTCTCTAGGCTGAGGCATTTGATTCCACAACCGCGAAAAAAAGTCTTGCTCGATTATAGCCGGATTAGAAACTTCTCTTTGTTTTGAGTTCACGCTAAAATCGGCGCTTAGCAAAATCCCTATTGTCACATCCGTAAACATATATTAACGGTTGGGGAACGCAATGTAATTGATCCTACCATCATCTAACCTATCCACCCTAACTCCTATGTACCTTTCATGTCGTTCCCTTCTTATTTTTAAAAATGTAGGTGGACACAGAGATTTTCGATGGAATTCCAAGATTTCACTCTAAACACGTGCTACTTTGAGGCCTATGTCAAGTGATTCTTAGAAAAACTCTCTAATGATCCACTTCTTCAAATTTAGCTTTTCTAGGGTGAGGCATTTGATTCCCCAACCGCGAAAAAGTCTAGCTCGATTCATTTGCCTGATTGGAAACTTCTCTTTGTTTTGGGTTCAAGGCTTTGAAATTCGCTGCAAATCCCTAAATGTCACATCCGTAAACATATATTAACGGTTGGGGAACGAATGTAATTGATCCTACCATCATATAACCTAGACACGCTAACTTCCTATGTAACTTTCGTGTCGTTCCCCTTCTTGTTTCGGTACGTAGGTCAACATAGAGATTTTCGAAAAATTTTAAAGATTTCACTCTAAACAAGTGCTACTTTGGGGCCTATGACAAGTGATTCTTAGAAAAACTCCCTAATGGTCCACTTCTTCAAGTTTAGGTTCTCTAGGCCGAGGCATTTGATTCCACAACCGTAAAAAAGTCTTGCTCGATTATAGCCGGATTGGAAACTTCTCTTTGTTTTGAGTTCACGCTAAAATCGGCGTTAGCAAAATTCCTAATGTCACATCCGTAAACATATATTAACGGTTCGAAACGCAATGTAATTGATCCTACCATCATATAACCTATCCACCCTAACTTCCTATGTAACTTTCGTGTCGTTCCCTTCTTGTTTCGCACGTAGGTCGACTTAGGGATTTTCGAAGGAATTTCAAGATTTCACTCTAAACAAGTGCTACTTTGAGGCCTATGACAAGTGATTCTTAGAAAAACTCTCTAATGGTCCACTTCTTCAAGTTTAAGTTCTCTTGGCTGAGGCATTTGATTCCACAAACCACTAAAAAGTCTTGCTCGATTATGGCCGGATTAGAAACTTCTCTTTGTTTTGAGTTCACGCTAAAATCGGGCGCTAGCAAATCCCTATTGTCACATCCGTAAACATATATTAACGGTTTGGGGAACGCAATGTAATTGATCCTACCATCATCTAACCTATCCACCCTAACTCCTATGTACCTTTCATGTCGCTTCCCTTCTTATTTTGGTAATGTGAGGTGGACACGAAGATTTTCGATGGAATTCCAAGATTTCACTATAAACAAGTGCTACTTTGAGGCCTATGACAAGTGATTCTTAGAAAAACTCTCCAATGGTCCACTTCTTCAAATTCAGGTTTTCTAGGGTGAGGCATTTGATTCCCCAACCGCGAAAAAAGTCTACCTCGATTCTACAAATGATTGAAACTTCGCTTTGTTTTGGGTTCGTGGCTGAAATCTACGCAAAGCCGTCCCTAGATGTCACATCCGTAAACATATATTAACGGTTGGGAACGCAGTTGTAATTGATCCTACCATCATATAACCTATACGCTTAACTTCCTTTGTAACTTTCGTCGCTCCCTTCTTGTTTCGGCACGTAGGTCGATTATAGAGATTTTTGAAGGAATTTCAAGATTTCACTCTAAACAAGTGCTACTTTGAGGCCTATGACAAGTGATTCTTAGAAAAAACTCTGAATGGTCCACTTCTTCAAGTTTAGGTTCTCTAGGCTGAGGCATTTGATTCCACAACCACGAAAAAGTCTTGCTCGATTATAGCCGGATTAGAAACTTCTCTTTGTTTTGAGTTCACGCTAAAATCGGGCGCTAGCAAAATCCCTATTGTCACATCCGAAACATATATTAACGGTTGGGGAACGCAATGTAATTGATCCTACCATCATCTAACCTATCCACCCCTAACTCCTATGTACCTTTCATGTCGTTCCCCTTCTTATTTTGGTACGTAGGTGGACACAGAGATTTTCGATGGAATTCCAAGATTTCACTCTAAACACGTGCTACTTTGAGGCCTATGTCAAGTGATTCTTAGAAAAAAAACTCTCTAATGATCCACTTCTTCAAATTTAGCTTTTCTAGGGTGAGGCATTTGATTCCCCAACCGCGAAAAAGTCTAGCTCGATTCTGTTGCCTGATTGGAAACTTCTCTTTGTTTTGGGTTCGCGCTGAAATTCGCACAAGCAGTCCCTAAATGTCACATCCAGAAACATATATTAACGGTTGGGGAACGCAATGTAATTGATCCTACCATCATATAACCTATACACGCTAACTTCCTATGTAACTTTCGTGGTCGCTTCCCCTTCTTGTTTCGCATGACGTAGGTCAACATAGAGATTTTCGAAAAATTTTAAAGATTTCACTCTAAACAAGTGCTACTTTGGGGCCTATGACAAGTGATTCTTAGAAAAACTCCCTAATGGTCCACTTCTTCAAGTTTAGGTTCTCTAGGTCGAGGCATTTGATTCCACAACCGTAAAAAAGTCCTGCCTTCGATTATAGCCGGATTGGAAACTTCTCTTTGTTTTGAGTTCACGCTAAAATCGGCGTTAGCAGTCCCTAATGTCACATCCGTAAACATATATTAACGGTTCGGGAACGCAATGTAATTGATCCTACCATCATATAACCTATCCACCCTAACTTCCTATGTAACTTTCGTGTCGCTCCCCTTCTTGTTTCGGTACGTAGGGTCGACTTAGAGATTTTCGAAGGAATTTCAAGATTTCACTCTAAACAAGTGCTACTTTGAGGCCTATGACAAGTGATTCTTAGAAAAACTCTAATGGTCCACTTCTTCAAGTTTAAGTTCTCTTGGCTGAGGCATTTGATTCCGTAACCGCGAAAAAGTCTTGCTCGATTATAGCCGGATTAGAAACTTCTCTTTGTTTTGAGTTCACGCTAAAATCGGGCGCTTAGCAAATCCCTATTGTCACATCCAAACATATATTAACGGTTGGGGAACGCAAATGTAATTGATCCTACCATCATCTAACCTATCCACCCTAACTCCTATGTACCTTTCATGTCGCTCCCCCTTCTTATTTTGGTACGTAGGTGGACACAGAGATTTTGATGGAATTCCAAGATTTCACTATAAACAAGTGCTACTTTGAGGCCTATGACAAGTGATTCTTAGAAAAACTCTCTAATGGTCCACTTCTTCAAATTCAGGTTTTCTAGGGTGAGGCATTTGATTCCCCAACCGCGAAAAAGTCTACTTCGATTCTACAAATTGGATTGAAAACTCGCTTGTTTTGGGTTCGTCTTTGAAATCTACGCGAAACCGTCCCCTAGATGTCACATCCAGAAACATATATTAACGGTTGGGGAACGCAAAAGTAATTGATCCTACCATCATATAACCTATACGCGCTAACTTCCTTTGTAACTTTCGTGTCGTTCCCTTCTTGTTTCGCATGCGTAGGTCGACATAAAGATTTTTTGAAAAAAATTTAAAGATTTCACTCTAAACAAGTGCTACTTTGGGGCCTATGACAAATGATTCTTAGAAAAACTCCCTAATGGTCCACTTCTTCAAGTTTAGGTTCTCTTGGTCGAGGCATTTGATTCCACAAATCGCAAAAAAGTCTTGCTCGATTGTAGCCGGATTGGAAACTTCTCTTTGTTTTGAGTTCACGCTAAAATCGGGCGCTAGCAGTCCCTAATGTTACATCCAAAACATATATTAACGGTTGGGAATGCTTGTAACACCCTAGGTGTTAAGCATCTTGAAAGCATGATCATTTGCATAGCATCATCATCATTTCGTGCATAATCATGTGCTAGTGACATTCATTTTGAATTTCTCTCATTTCATGCTTGCTTGACCTAGCTACTATAGGATCTTAGCCATAATGAGGTTTTGGACCTAGATTGTGCCTAGATATATTTTTGACATAATTTAGGACCATGTTTGAGCTTGAGTTTCAATTTAGAAATTTTATTTTAAATCTGCCCAAGAGGTCAAACCTCTTTGAGTCATTTTGAAACTCCTTTCGAAAGTGCTTGATAGAAGTGTTTCTAGCAAAAAGTTTCTATAGATGAAATGTAGTACTTTTTATGTAGAACAAATGATCTTTTATGAGTTTCTTGTGAAAAAAGGTTTGGAAATGATTCAAATAGTGCCCCAAGTTTGGGTCAAATTTGAGTTAAATTCAAACTCTGTTTTGAATGGTTTGAGCTGACCTTGCTGTTTTTAATTTTTATCTCCAAATCTAGGCCGAATTAGAAAAAGTTCATATTGAGTGTTTTGTAGCTTATGAAATTCTCTACAAAGTTGATGTTTTGACTTTTTCCAAATTCTGCACGAATCTCGATGCACAGTCCAAGAACCGTCGCTGTGTCGAAAAACGTAGTAGGGGACCCGCCGGTCGGCCGCCGGGCCAACACCGCCACGCCGACGTGGCCGCACGCATCGAACGCCGACGTACGGGCCGGATGGGCCGGTACCGGTCATGCGCCGCATAAATAGGGCGCCCGCGCCGCGCGCCCTAACCCTAACGCCACTCCCCTGCCGCCCGCCGCCCGGGAACGCGCGCCGCCCGCCGCACGCCATTGCCGTCGTGTCCGCGAGCTCCGCCGCCCGCGTTTCGTCGCCGTCATCTCACCAAACCGCGTCCCCTAGCTACGCTACTTCGTCCTCTACGCCAAATCCGTCCATCGAATCAAGGTATAGGTCGAGGTACGGACCCCATTTCCGCATCGGCGCCCGCCGGCCGGCCCGCCGTTGGGGCAAGCCGCCGCGAGAGCTTATAGATCGAGCTTAGCTCTTTCTTTTCGTGTTTTTAGAGTCGCCTTAGGTTGCTTGAGCTTGTGGGCTAGCTGGATGAGTGGATCCGAGCCGCCATTTCGGCCGGGACGTCCGTTCGCCGACGTCTTTCGCCCGTGAGCGCCGAGTCCGTCTTGTCGCCCGTCGTTGTTACGGTGAGGTTCTAGTTTGCTTGCATGTCACTTTCGAGTCTAGGAGAGTCTAGAACGGGGTTTGGTTCATCCCCGCCGAGTGCGGAACGCCGGTTTGCCGTCGTCCGCCGTCGTCCGCGCCCGCCGTACGCCGCCGTCGTCGCTCATTTTGGTCGGTTTTAGGTCGAACCATGGGCACTTATGAGTCCGTCTTGACGCTGTGGATTCGAATGGTATAACCGGTTGGACGTTTTAGTCATCGCCGGCGAAGATCCGCCGCCGGCCTGCCCTGTGTCGCCGACACGCGGGCCCCGCCCGATTTTCCTTTTCTTTTTCTTTTTTTCGTTTTTCCAGTTTTGAATGAAAAGCTTGGAAAATTCATAATTTGGTCATTTTGAGTCCTTTTTGAGTGAAACAAATTTTGCCATGCTTGTTAGGTGATAGGCTACAGTATAAAATTATGAAACCCTATTTTCTGATAACTTTTATATAGAGTTTTATTTATGGTTAGAAATGCATGGAAATTGAGGAAAATCATATCTTTTAAGTGGTGCAAGATAAAAATATGCTTCCTGTGTAAAAAGTGTTTGTTTTTGTGAGTAGAGTCCAGGAAAAATATCATGCATGGTATGTTCTGTAGAAGAAATGTGATTTTCTATTTATGTGCTATTTGCCATGTGATCTTTAGAAATTCATAGAAAAATAAATATTAGGGTTTTGGATGTGAGATTTGGTGTGTTTGTGTTTGATAGGTTTTAGAAGTTATTCATACTCAAAATCTGTTTTCTCGACACTTTTCATAGTACAAAGTATTTCCATGCCTAGTTTTATCACTAGCTTGTCATTTTTTGGATGCATGATCTTGCCATGAAATTTTTATGGTAGCTGTTATATTACAGTACTATGCTTTGGTAATTTTTGTAGAATTTTTGAAGTGGTTATGTATTTACTCTATTTATGATGCATGGAAAATAGGCTAGAAACGTATATTTATATGAAGATGATGTGTATTAGTATTTTTATTATGTGTTCCTAGCATGAATAGGATCTGTTAGTGAGCTTGGTTTGGTCAGCTTAGCAGTTTTGACATTTTCTTGTTCCTAGCATTTTATATATTATGATGTGCATGTGTAGTGTTTGATAGGGCCTATCATTTTATATGCTTTAATTTATCCTTTGGCTTGTCCAGTAGATTCATTTGGTAGATAATTACTTGGTTTACCTCGCTGGTTAAGTTTGAGATAGTTTACATGAGTGGTTTGTGAGTTATGGAGGTTGTATGTGATGTTTGAGTTGAAAACAGAGCCTCTGTTTTCTCTAATTTCGAGGCTGTTAGGTTCAGATTCAGTTCTGGGTGATGTGGAATGTTTTGTAGGAAATTTTGTTAGTTTTCCATAGAGTCCTAGTTCACTGAATTTGGAGTTGTAGAACTCCCCGTGTGACTGTTTTAGTGATAGCATGTCTAGCTGCCATTTTCTCGTTGATTGGTAAGTAAGGATGTTTTGATCGATGTAGGTTATTAGGGTTTCTTGTGCAGAATTAATTATGTTTCTATGGAAGAGATATCCACTTACTAATAGCTTGCATCATGAAGCATCCATCCATCATATACATATTACTTTATGCAAGTCAATATTTATGTAATCGTAATCATATCTTTTCTCCATCATATGCATCATCACAGGATCGGGGGAAGGGTTCGAGGAGCTGATCGAGGAGCGTACGGAGAGCTTCACCATTTGGGGAGTGCAGTCCGAGGAGCCATCGGAGGAGAAGAGTCGACGGACGACCTGCGCCCGAGTGCCCAGAGCACGTTCCAGCGACGTTCCTGCGAGGCAAGCCCCGGAGCATTCTGCCCTTTCCTAAATTCTTCCAATTAATTTGACTTGAGTCTTTTGTATGTTTCATGCATTAAGTTTAGGAAAATGGTTGAAACCGTTGATGCATTATGATCCTTGCTGAAAGTTGCCCTACCCTATATAGATGTCTAGGTTAATGCTCAGTATCCTGATTGCAGTAGACAGTGATTCCGGTCACTTGAGGAAAGTGTTGTGAACAATCACATGGGTGATTGTCAAGCTGCTGTTGAGAACCTGATAAAGTAAAACATGTGAGATTGGGTGGATATTGTGGTCTTTCCACCTGATCAATTAAGGACTTACTCTTTGTCGGAATGTGGTCGGAAGTTGAATGTACCTGGCATTTAGTAGGCTCCGCCGGGTCGTGAGCCACGGCTCGTGGGAATGTTAGGGGCCAGCTTTTGTCCGCTTTATCGCTCCTCCTTGGCGATGGTTGGTGTGGTTATTCGGGCACAAGAAGATGCGCACGAGGGGTCGTACTCATTGCTTCGCTCACTGGGTGGCCCGATAAGGAGGGGGTAGCCGGCAAGACCGAGACTTTACGTCCCGTAACATCCTGGGAGTGATCGGGTCTGCCTTTGCAAAGTAGACCTGGTTTGTGTCAAGGTATTCGCCAGCTGGTTTGCAAATCGATTCGAATCGCCATCTCTCCTGGTTAGTGAGAACCCGGGGTGCGTCCACGGCAATGTAGTCTTAATTATTACAATATATGTTATTTATCATGTTGCGGCTGATATAATTCGATCAAGTTACTTATGTTTATATTTTATTCTACGAAGCAATGATTAATCTTGACTATACAGACCTACGGTTATGTAATTAAATAAGCAACCCTTTTAATTTGGAAAAGTACAAGTAGTATGAGTAGGCTCACTAAACAACTTATTTGTGAAATTAATGTGAGTCCGCTAAACTCCCGATAAAGCCTAGCATGATCCTTGGAGTCTTTTATTTTATTTTGACGGGTAAGTCTAGCTGAGTATTTTGTACTCGTGGTTTTATTCCCGTTGTTGCGGTGAGCATGTGTACCATGGTTACCGTAAGACTTGTCTGCTTCCTGTTGATGACGAGTAAGGCCGGGGCAAGGCAATTCTATATCCCCTCGCTCTCTTGCCGCTCTGAGGATGACTATCTCTTTGGCACTACTTTATATTTGTTTTCGCTAAAAGACTATTTGGTTTTCAAACTACTGCTTCCGTACTTGAACCTGAGTTTGTAATAAATTATACCTCACACTCGATGTTTAATATATCGAACTTGGTTTGAAATACCCGCAGATTTTACTACCGAGCTCAACGATCCTATTGTGTTGTTGATGAGTTTGAAATCACTCGAGATTTCCGGAATACCGGGTTTATATGGACTCAAGTGTAGACTCGATCGCTTCGGTGATTGCGAATTATACTTGATTTCTTATAAATTGGTCGGCTCTGCCACAACTGGCATCGAGCTTAGTTCGGTAATTGCAAGTCCGATCTGGTATTTAAATTAAAATGAATCACTAATCTTTTGCGAAAAAGTTTATAAAAACAAAATCTTTTAAGTGGTGTGAGTAAAAAGATTTGCAAAATTAGTAGTGCCTTGGTCATACCCTTTATGCCCAATTAAGGACGGTCGTGGCTTGGCTAATCGGGAATGGGTTCTTGCATCATATTTTGTTGTTTGTGATTGGTTGCCGTGTGGCCCGTGAGTACGGGGCTACTCACTTGAGTGGTCATGAATGGATCGAAATACCTCTACGCCCCTGGTAATGGTTGTTCAATGCCTCTACGCCCAAGGTAATGGTGTGAGTGTGAGAGCATGATCGGATAAAAAAAGCCGGTCTAGGGGAAATAAAATGATTTTGAGAGCTCCGTGGTCGGTAGTGCCCCGTAGACTTGTGTATGGGTACACAGTGTGTGCTTTGGGTGTAAAATGTGTTTTTCCGCATGGTATGCGATGCCGCCGGTGGACTCGACGAAGGTGTATATGCAAATTAATTCCTTGCATTGCATGAATATATTGTGGGCTGAAATGAATTGTAGGTACACTAACAACAAGAATGCGTTAGATCGTCTAGACACGTCTTATTTTCTTTTTGAGAGATCGTAGGATGCCACCATTAATACGATTAGAGAAATCTCTTTCCTATTCCGTGAGATACGTAGGAAACATTCATGCATCATATTTAAAATTTTACATCATGGCATTCATGCATTTTCCATCCTTTCCCTAATTAGTACTTGCCCTATTTGGTTAAAAACGACTATTGTTTCTCAATCTCACATTATCTCCTAAATCTTGCTGACGGATGGCTCCAACCCCGGCTTCCGGTAGTGGCACTATTAAGGACAAGAAGTTTGGCATGCCCACAGCCTTACGTGGCGTGTACTCCAAAGCAGATCGGGTACACAGAGGCACCTTGATATACACTTGGGAGACAGCCCGCAGTGGCGCGTGATAGTTACCAGGATTCACCTTGTGATTCCCGCCCTTGCGCATGCGGTCGCGGTGTGGGTAGGATGGGACATTACTGGCATGGGCTATCCCCTTCGAGGCTGCGGCCGACAATGCCGCATTCCGTACCGAGGAGTTTGATGGTGGACCACCCTCGAGGTGTTGGTTGGGACTCCGCTTCCGGCTTTCCCCGGGCGACCCCCTTTTCACCGCTTTGGGAGCAGGGGTGGGCGTGGACCCTTACGGAGGGGACGCGACGAGGAGCCGAGGTAGCACTTGTGACGCCATGAGTGCTATGTTCGCTATGATGCGATGGCGTTGGTGCGAGGATAAGGCACAGGGGGCTATGGCAATTGTGGTTCGTCAGAGGGGCGAGATAGATCAGTTGATTCGGGATCGCAGGAGGCCGCATGGCATGCCGAGGCGTGCTACACAGAGGAGAAGGATGTCACCGGCCACCCAAGAGTAAGGAAGAAAGTCAAGCGGAGCGTGAGTTAGCAAAGATGAGGAAGCAGTGTCGAGTCTTCCGCACGCTTAGCAATCGCCAGAAGGCGAAATGGGTCCTTGAGCATGCATCTTCGGATGCCCAGGCTTGGCAAGAGAGAGGGTCGAGGCCGCCACAAGGAGATCAAGGAGAAGCTTGAGAATTTGGAGTGTGAGTACACCAACGTGAGAGAGTACTACCATTTGTACTACGCCTATCACTACCCCATGGGTGCGCACGACGAGGACCTTCGGATAGAGAGTGCAAAAAGCCGCAGCCGAGAGGACCGGCCGGGAGGACCGGGACGGAGACCCCACTTCTCGTACTTCACGAGAGTAGATGACCGTGATGCCACGTTTAGAGACCGCCTAGATGCTAGCACGTAGACCTTGATCTAGATGAGACACCCTTTGTAGCCGAGCGGTGTAGTGCCACTATTATCATGTAATTTCCTTTTATTCATGAGACTACCAAAGATGTAAGACTTGGAACCGTAATATTTCGAGACCTCATGTTATCAGTCGAGACCTTAATTTAGTTTTGGCCCTATATTGTGATCGGTTTTATGGTAATTATGACCCATTTGTCAACTCGAAATCATGCCTAAGCAGCAACATTTTGTTGCCGTTGTTCTGAAAATCTTGGTACACATATTGCATTGACATAACCGTGATGTTGATGAAAGACCGTATTGAGTTTATTGTTACCGTTATTGTGGATGAATTTATTCTCTCAATAAATTCGCGTAACTTAAATTCAATATCTACACTTTGGACAACATCATCCGATGGTTATTGTTGATTCAATTGTGCGTGATGCCGCAAAACTTCGATCGAGGTTCTCGGGAGATCGACAAAGAGCCACCTCCCCGAACCCGGAGCGCTTCTTTGACCAGCTCTTGGGAGAGTTGCGTAACATCACAAGCAACACCGAGCGGGGAGGAGGCCGAGGTGGTGCCGATAGGGATGGATTCCAAATGCACAAGGACTTTAAAGCCACGTAAACGCCAAAGTTCACCATGGCGAATAATGAACCTATGGAGGCCGAGGAATGGCTTACCTCGGTAGCGGAGAAGTTTCGGTTGGTGAATTTGTCCGAGACCCGAAGGCGACTATGCAAAGACACTTGTTGGAGGGACCTCAAGCAGATACGGTGGAAGAATCACCGTGCTACTTTTCCCCGCCAATGTTCCTATCACTTGGTTCCAGCCACAGCAGCTTTTCGTAATACCTACATACCCGCCGGTGCTCGCAAAAGAAATTGGGAGAGTTCATTAAGCTTAGTCAGACAACAAGACCATGAACGAGTACCTACAGGCTTTCAACAGTTTGTCTAGGTATGCTCCTGACATGGTTGACACTGAGGCTAAGAAGTTGGCTAGCTTCAAGAGAGGGTTAAACCCTAGAATGCGAAAAAACCATGGGAAATTCCATTAGGGATACTTTTTCGTGCCTTTGTGACTGATTGTCTTCATCGAGGAGAGTAATGCCTTGTATACTGCATCCAAAGGCAAGAAGAGACCGTTTGAGGGTAACCCCAGACAGGGCGTGTGGTTCCTTTGGACGTCCGCCGAACTACCCCCCTGCCGCCGCCTTCACGTTATGCCCCACCCCGTAAGAAGAATCAAGCCGGAAACTCACGTTTCAGGAAGTTTGTTGTGCTGCCTTTGTCACGCCCACTTTTAATGGGTCGTTAATTACACGTATTAGTGCCGAGGATCAAGCGCTAATACATTTTATGAGACAAGAGTGGACACAGATTTATTTATAAAAAGTGCCGAAGCTTTTATTGATAGGATAAATATGGTCTTACATAAGTGACGCGAGGGTCACTATCTTAGAGGTTACACAACGGTGGACAAACCTAAGCCATGCTGTGGCTAATTATTTATTTATCAGAGTCCGCTACAAAACATAGTGGCTCCTATCATGTCACACCCACAAGCAACTCGAGCGTAGTCGAAAACCTAGTGTCAACATCCCGGTCCTAGCAACTCCAAAGGCGTAAACGCCTAATCATCCCCGCATTGCCTTATCGTGGTCATCGTAGCCGAAGTCCCCATCCGGCCTAACTCCGGGAAAGATTAACAACGGGTGAGTACAAAAGTACTCGCCAAAGTCCACACCGGGTTGGTGGTTATTATGGGTTTGGGCCCTAGCGAGACTCTAAAATCGCTCTCGCTAGTTCCCGATTAGCTTATAAGATTATCATCAACAACAAGCACAACGGTTAGTCAACATTAGTGTGAAAATTTAATCATAGATGATCCGGCCTAGCATTTGCCCATTCCAAGGACGTGGCTATTCGAATAGATTTAAATATAACTCTGCAGAGGTTGTACAAATTTCCCCACACGATGGATCAGCTCCTTCCATGATCGGTGGTTAGAAAAGATCCAACGAGACCTCGTACCCGCTCGGATGCCTCCTAGGTTTCGGTATATCTTCTACCAAAGGTTTCTCGGGGGTTGGAAATGGGAAGGTCACTTTCGGATCCCATTAGCACACAAAGATTTCGAAGACCACTCAAAGATCCGTCAACTTAATAATTCGTATACGATAACATTGCGCCAAAAAGTTTTACGTGGAGGATCACTTTCAGCATCCACGCCAACCGGACCATGGGGCCACTCTCCCCATGTCTGCTCCCGATAGCCCTTCTGCCTACCACCGGCCACCTAGGCATACAATATACATTGACCTAACGGGGTGTGAGATCAAGTCGTCCCATCTCGACGTGTGGCTGTACGTGATATCTCACTAGGTAGATGGTCTATGAACCGGTCCTTAGGGAGGCAAGTATCTCTCCGCAGGAACCCTCGGTTCCCGAGTCGTGTTAGGCCACCTCCATGTAGACTAACACCACCCACCTCTTTTGTTGGTCAGGCTCATTTATTATTATATCTTAACTTATAATTAAACATTATCCTGAGCACATATCGCTGATAACCTCTCGCACATAGCATCATCATTATCTCAAGCACACAGCTCATTATGCACTTAGCTTAGAATCGAGGTTATCATCGCATGTGTAAACATTCACTTAGATCAACACATCATGTGTACAATTATTGCATGGTTAAAGATTAATTAATTAGGTCATGATTAAGGGGGGGTAAGGACTTGCCTTGGTTGTATACGTCGTCGCCGCTCACATGTAATCGGGGTTGCAATTCTCCCGATAAAGGTCTTCGCTGGCTACTTCCACGTTCGGCGAGATTATCGAATAAATATTAGGGCGAATGAATAGCAATAAAAGACACCATGTGATAATGAGTGAAATCATGATAAAAGATAGAGCACGATTCTAGAAAATACTGGAAGTGGTTTGACCTAAATCCGAGTTACGGATCGGAAGTTATGATTTTCCGAAGTTTAATTCCGCATAATAAACCTTGTGGGATTTTTATGTCAATATTTTATTAAAGGAAAAATATAATAAAAATCATGACAATTATCTCCACGTAATCTAGTTTATTTACATATTTTTCTAGAATTTTTCTAACACCCGAAAAATACATTTACAACTTCTTGTGTACGTAACCGGGTGTACATAGCATTTTATCTCGGTGCACACGCCACTGTACTCCACCCGACCGACCGACCACGGTGGGTCCCATGGCTTCCCACGTGGCGGCGTAACGGGAGAGACGGCGGTGGGACGGGGAGGCCACGTCTTTGGCGCCTCATTGGCCGCGTCCCGACGGCGTCACGGTGGCGGACGACGACGCCAGCCGGCCGGCCTCCGTCAGGGCTCCCGCGGGGGCGCCCGCCGGACTTGGTCGGGACCGGCCGTTCTCGCCCGTGCTCGCCAGCGAGGGTGCGTGAGGCCTCCTATCCCTTCCCCGAACCTGGATGGCGTGACCCGGTGGCGGTGGAGGAGTAGCCCCACGGGCGTGCGCATGCGGGCGGCGCCGGGCGGCGGCGGATCCGAAGGCGATGCTACAGCACAATAGGGCAAAATAATCGGCATTCAAAAGAGGAGGAGCGGGCAAGCTTATCGGGCTGGCTGGATTCGACCCACAACGACTTGAACGACGGCGGCGCTCGGCTCCTTGCCCGGCGGCGGCGGGATCCCGATTTGGGGGGAAACCGGCCGTGGCCTGGATAGGAGGGGATTTGGCGAACCGGGCGGGAGCACCTTGTGTTCTCGCTCCCGGGCGGAGCTTGTGGTGCTCGGCGAGGTCGGATGGGAGCCCCACGGGCTATTTATAGCCCGCCACGGTGGGCGCCCCGGCGGCCGCCTCTTCGATATTTTCCGACAGAAAGCCGCGACGCCTGCGGCCATTGCCGACCACCGCCGCCGGCCGCCGCCCCTCGTGAGACGGTGGCGCCCGGCTGGCCGTGGTCACCTCGCGGCACGGCCCTCCGGCGAGCCGGGCTGGCCGGGTGCGGTCACATCACGGCAGTAGGAGAACAGCAGGAGTTAGGGTCGCCGTCACGATGCGGACACGGACAGCTGTCCCGGTCAGTCCTCGACCCTTGCTCCGGCATAGCTGACACGCGCGTGTGGCCCTATGCCCTGGTCGCCGGTGGCTGGCATTGGGCAGGCGGACAGCTCGCCTTCCTACGCCATGCCGTGCTGCCCGTGCCGTGCGCTGGTCAAGGCGATGCCCCGCCGGGCTCGGGTGACGTGACGGATCGGCGGAAAGGTCCACCGCTGCTGCTGTGCCCCGGTTCGCGCCATGGAGATGGTGGCACATCGGGAGGCAACGCTGCCCCAGCGGTATGTGCCGTGGTCGCCGGCTCCGTGGGGAGGGACGGCCGGCACTAGGGCCCCGCTTGTCATAGAGCCAAGGAGGGGAGGAGGAGACAGGCCGGGGCAAGCGTGACCTTGTGGGCCGGCCCGTTAAATTTGGAGAGGAAAAGAGAGAAGGAGAGGGAAGGAAAAATGGCTAGCTGGGCTGGGCCGACTTTCATTCTTCCTTTCTATTTTCTTTTCCTTTTCCTTTTCCTCCTTTATTTCTTTCCTCTCTCTTTTCTAATTTCTTTCTCCATTATTATTCCATTTCCCCTTTGTGCTATAACTCCTTTTTGGTTTTAAGAAAATAAAAATACTTTATGCATTCAAAAATTCAAGGAGGTAGAATTTATTATTCTAGTCCTCTAAGTTTCGAATTAAGCCATATAATATTGTTAAGGTGACAAATTAAATCGAGGTTTTCGAAAAGTTCAAATTTTTAGCGAATTTTAAAAATGGCCAAAATTCGGGTGTTACACACCCGCCGAAAAGGAAAGCCTGCACAGGGGAATGTTCCACGCCCCGTGCCCTTCAACCACAATAATTGCTTCAATTGCGGTAAGCCCGGGCATTTCTCCAAGTCTTGCCCGCAGCCCAGGAAGAACTACAAGCAGTATGTGGGACAGGCACACTTTGCTAATGTCGAGAAAGTTCCTGAAGGAGAGACCGTGACAGCCGGTACGTGTTTAGTTAACAATCGTAGTGCTGTTGTTTTATTTGATTCTGGATCATCGCATTCATTCATGAGTCAAGAGTTTGCACAGAAGGATGGGGAACAAATCACTGACCTAGGGTTTGGCTATCGAATTAGTTCAGCAGGGGCTGACCAGTTGACTAGGCAAAGGGTGGATGATGTGAAGATCATGATGGGTGATTTAGAAATAATAACCTCCTTGATAGTTTTACCCGGTTTGTGTTTAGATGTGATCCTCGGGATGAATTGGATGAAGAGTTGGGGGGTGATCATAGATACTGTGAATAGAGTAGTGCATTTGAAGAACCCTCGTGACTCAACTGAACACCAGATCCTGTTACCTAAGGCCATTGACCTTAACTGTGTTTCAGCTGCCTTGCAAGTGACTAGTATCTCCGATATACCTGTAGTCTGTGAATTTCCGGACATCTTCCCGGAAGACCTACTTGGATTGCCGCCAGATAGGGATGCTGAGTTTGCAATAGAATTAATTCCAGGGACTGCCCCTATATCCCGAAGACCTTACTGAATGCCACCCAATGAGTTAGCGTAACTGAAAGTACAAAATTCGTGGAGTTGCTTGAGAAAGGATTCATTAGGCCTAGTTCGTCACCTTGGGGATGTCCAAATTTTGTTTGTGAAAAAAAAAAAAGATCGACGCCGAGGATGTGTGTGGACTATAGGCCACTCAATGCGGTAACTGTGAAGAATAAATGCCCTCTACCTCGCATTGACATACTTTTTGACCAATTGTCTCGAGCCAAAGTTTTCTCAAAGATAGACCTTCGATCTGGGTATCATCAGATTAAAATCAGACCCCAGGATATACCCAAGACCGCATTTTCTACGCGGTATGGTTTATATGAGTATCTCGTCATGTCTTTTCGGCTTGACGAATGCTCCAAATAAGATTTCATGTGTCCGATGAATTCGGTGTTTATGCCCCGAACTTGACAAGTTCGTGATCGTATTCATCGATGACATCTTGGTATATTCTCAAAATGAGGAAGAACATGCCGAGCATTTGAGGATAGTGTTGGAGAGGCTCGAGAGAACATAAGTTTTATGCTAAGTTCAGTAAGTGTGAGTTTTGGCTGAAGGAAGTGCATTTTTAGGGACATGTATTATCCGAGAATGGAATTTCGGGACATGGATTGGAAAGCACCGCCAGTTTTTGAGATCCGAAGTTTTCTAGGGTTAGCTGGATATTACCGTAGGTTTATACCTGATTTCTCCAAGATAGCTAAACCTATGACTCGATTGTTCTGAGAAGGAAGAGAAATTTGTGTGGACACCGAGTGCGAAGCGGCGTTTAAGTACACTACTTAACGTTGTTGACTACGGCTCCCGTGCTTGCACAAAAACGACATTCTCAAGCCCTTTTGATGTGTATTGTGACGCATGTGGTAATTGGATTGGGATGCGTACTCATGCAGGAAGGTAGAGTTATTGCGCATGCATCACGCCGACTAAGGAAGCATGAGGTTAACTATCCAACTCATGACTTAGAACTTGCCGCCGTGGTACATGCATTGAAGATCTGGCGACATTACTTACTCGGTAATGTGTGTCATGTCTATACTGATCACAAGAGTTTGAAGTACATTTTCACTCAAGAGGAGTTGAATATGAGGCAGAGAAGGTGGTTAGAGCTGATAAAGGATTATAATATCGAGTTACACTATCATCCGGGCAAAGCCAATGTTGTTGAGGATGCCTTGAGCAGAAGTCACATTGTTTGCCGACAAGTCGAATCTATGGAAGTTTTTCCTCCTATGCATCCGCTATCCTAGAACGAGCTTGAGAGCTGGATTGTTGAGCGTCGAAAAGTGGATAAAGGGATCGCACATATCAAGAAGAAATTAGAGAAAGAGCCTAGCCCTGTAACAAATAGCGCGCTAATAGCGGCGAGAAGACATTGCCGCGACGCCGTTTAGCAAGCTATAGCGCGCTATAGCGCCAAATAGCGCGCTAATAGCGCCGCTATAGCGTTTTCGACGCCCAAACGCTAAATTCCTTAGCGCGCTATTTTAAACAGGGGAGCCTAGTGATCATTTCCGAGTTGATGAAAGTGGAATTCTTTGGTATGATAATCGTCTTGTCGTGCCAAGGGACCGAGAGTTAAGGGAACAGATTCTAGCAGAGGCTCACTCATCAAAGATAACAATTCACCCCGGTAGTAACAAGATGTATCGGGATTTGAGAACCAGATTTTGGTGGACAAAGATGAGAAAGGAGATTGCTGCACACGTGGCTCGATGTGACAATTGCTGCAGAGTTAAAGCTATTCATATGAAGACTGCAGGGTTGTTGCAACCATTGCCAATTCCTGATTGGAAATGGGATGAGATTACGATGGATTTAATCGTTGGTTTGCCACATGCCCAGAGGGGATTTGATTCCATTTAGGTGATTGTGGATCGTTTAACCAAAGTTGCCCATTTTATTCCGATTAACATAAGCTACGAACCCCACCAATACGCAGAGCTATACATTGCCCATGTACTTCGTTTGCACGGGGTACCTAAATCAATAATGTCGGATCGTGGATCGAAGTTGGACCAATCAATTTTGGGAGAGCCTACAGGGAAGCTCTAGGTACCAAACTACTTCCTAGTTCTCGCTTATCACCCACAAACCACGAGGCCAAAAGCGTAACGAGTGAACCAAATACTAGAAGATATGCTAAGGGCGTGTGTGTTGTCAGCAAAAGGTTCTTGGGACAAATGGTTGCCTTACGCAGAGTTCTCATACAATAACAGTTATAAGCCAGTATTCGGATGGCACCTTTTGAAGCATTGTATGGGAGGAAATGTAGAACCCCTTTAAACTGGATAGAAACAGGAGAACGACCCTACTATGGAATTGATCTGATAGATGAAGCTGAGCAGAAGGTGAGGATTATAAAACAAAACATGAAAGCTGCCCAAGATCGCCAAAAGAGTTATGCCGACAAGCGTAGAAAGCCCATTAGGTTCAGTGTTGGTGACTATGTTTACTTAAAGGTGTCACCAATGAAGCGAGTACAGCGTTTTGGAGTAAAGAGAAAGTTAGCGCCTAGGTTCGTAGGCCCCTACAAGATTATTGCCACTAAGGGAGAGGTAGCGTATCGGTTACAATTGCCACAGGGAGATGGGAAGGATTTTCGATGTTTTTCATGTGTCACAACTGAAGAAATGTTTGAGAGTTCCTGAGGAGCAAGTGCCAATTCGAATGTTGAAATAAGTCAAGACTTAACCTATTATGAGAGTCCAGCAAAGGTGCTAGACACCAAGGAGAGAGCCACCAGGGGGTAAGGTAGTGAAGCAATACAAGATCCTTTGGGGAAATCATGGAGAGAACGATGCAACATGGGAAACAGATGAATATCTTCCGAGAAACTATCCACAAGTTTTACAAAGAATGGTTAGTTTCGCCGAATCTCGAGGGCGAGATTCTTTTTAGGGGAAAGATTTGTAACACCTAGGTGTTAAGAATCTTGAAAGCATGATCATTTGCATAGCATCATCATCATTTCGTGCATAATCATGTGCTAGTGACATTCATTTTGAATTTCTCTCATTTCATGCTTGCTTGACCTAGCTACTATAGGATCTTAGCCATAATGAGGTTTTGGACCTAGATTGTGCCTAGATATATTTTTGACATAATTTAGGACCATGTTTGAGCTTGAGTTTCAATTTAGAAATTTTATTTTAAATCTGCCCTAGAGGTCAAACCTCTTTGAGTCATTTTGAAACTCCTTTTCGAAAGTGCTTGATAGAAGTGTTTCTAGCAAAAAGTTTCTATAGATGAAATGTAGTACTTTTTATGTAGAACAAATGATCTTTTATGAGTTTCTTGTGAAAAGGTTTGGAAATGATTCAGATAGTGCCCCAAGTTTGGGTCAAATTTGAGTTAAATTCAAACTCTGTTTTGAATGGTTTGAGCTGACCTTGCTGTTTTTAATTTTTATCTAAAAATCTAGGCCGAATTAGAAAAAGTTCATATTGAGTGTTTTGTAGCTTATGAAATTCTCTACAAATGATGTTTTGACTTTTTCCAAATTCTGCACGAATCTCGATGCACAGGCCAAAACCGTCGGGCCAGTGTCGAAAAACGCAGTAGGGGAACCTGCCGGCTCGTTGCCGGCCGACACCGCTAAGTCGCCGACGTCGCCGCACGCACGAACGCCGACGTACGGGCGGATGGGCGGTACCGGGTCGTCGCGCCGCGCATAAATAGGGACGCCCGCGCCGCGCCCTAACCCTAACGCCACTCCTGCGCCGCCAGCCGCCCAGAAACGCGGCGCCCGCCGCCGCGACGCCATTGCCGTCGTGTCCGCGAGCTCCGCCGCCCAGCGTTTGTTGCCGTCGTCACACCAAACCGCGCAAACCGCGTCCCCTAGCTACGCTACTTCGTCCTCTACGCAAATCCTTTATCGAATCAAGGTATAGGTCGAGGTACGGACCCCATTTCCGCATCCCGGCGCCAGCCGAGGCCGCCATAGCCGCCGGATTGGGGCAAGCTGCCGCGAGAGCTCATAGATCGAGCTTAGCTCTTTTTTTGTTTTAGAGTCGCCTTGGTTGCTTGAGCTTGTGGGCTAGCCGGATGAGTGGATCCGCCGCCATTTCGCCGGGACACGCCCGTCGCCGACGATGCCGCCCGTGGCGCCGCCAAGGCCGCAGTCCGCTTGTCGCCGCGTCGTTGTTCCGTTGAGGTTCTAGTTTGCTTGCATGTCACTTTCGAGTCTAGGAGAGTCTAGAACGGGGTTTGGTTCGTCCCCGTTGAGCGCGAACGGCCGGTTCGCCGTCGTCCGCCGCCGTCAAGCGCCGCCGTCTGGCGCCGTCATCGCCGTTTTGGTCGGTTTTTAGGTCGAACCATGGGCACCTATGAGTCCGCCTTGACGCGTGGGATTCGAATGGTATAGCTGGTTGGACGTTTTGGTCATCGCCCGCGAAGATCCGCCCGCATCCGCCCAGCCTTCGCCATGTGTCGGTGACACGCGGGCCCCGCGCTACCTGCCAAGATAAAAAAAATGCTTCCCGTGTAAAAGTGTTTGTTTTTGTGAGTAGAGTCCGGGAAAAATATCATGCATAGTATGTTACGTAGAAGAAATGTGATTTTCTATTTATGTGCTATTTGCCATGTGATCTTTAGAAATTCATAGAAAAATAAATATTAGGGTTTTGGATGTGAGATTTGGTGTGTTTGTGTTTGATAGGTTTTAGAAGTTATTCATACTCAAAAATCTGTTGTCGACACTTTTCATAGTACAAAGTATTTCCATGCCTAGTTTTTTCACTAGCTTGTCATTTTTGGATGCATGATCTTGCCATGAAATTTTTTATGGTAGCTGTTATATTACAGTACTATGCTCTCGGTAATTTTTGTAGAATTTTTTGAAGTGGTTATGTATTTACTCTATTTATGATGCATGGAAAATAGGCTAGAAACGTATATTTATATGAAGATGATGTGTATTAGTATTTTTATTATGTGTTCCTAGCATGAATAGGATCTGTTAGTGAGCTTGGTTTGGTCGGCTTAGCGGTTTTGACATTTTTCTTGTTCCTAGCATTTTATATATTATGATGTGCATGTGTAGTGTTTGATAGGGCCTATCATTTTATATGCTTTAATTTATCCTTTGGCTTGTCCATGTAGATTCATTTGGTAGATAATTACTTGGTTTACCTGCTGGTTAAGTTTGAGATAGTTTGCATGAGTGGTTTGTGAGTTATGGAGGTTGTATGTGATGTTTGAGTTGAAAACAGAGCCTCTGTTTTCTCTAATTTCGAGGCTGTTAGGTTCAGATTCAGTTCTGGTGATGTGGAATGTTTTGTAGGAAATTTTGTTAGTTTTCCATAGAGTCCTAGTTCACTGAATTTGGAGTTGTAGAACTCCACGTGTGACTGTTTTTAGTGATAGCATGTCTAGCTGCCATTTTCGTTGATTGGTAAGTAAGGATGTTTTGATTGATGTAGGTTATTAGGGTTTCTTGAGCAGAATTAATTATGTTTCTATGGAAGAGATATCCACTTAGTAATAGCTTACATCATGAAGCATCCATCCATCATATACATATTACTTTATGCAAGTCAATATTTATGTAATCGTAATCATATCTTTTCTCCATCATATGCATCATCACGGGGATCGGGAAGGGTTCGAGGAGCTGATCGGGAGCGGACGGGCGAAGCTTCACAATCTGGGTGCAGTCCGGAGGAGCCATCGGAGGAGAAGAGTCGACGGACGACCTGCTGAGTGCCCGAGCACGTTCGGCGACGTTCTGCGAGGCAAGCCCGGGAGCATTCTGCCCTTTCCTAAATTCTTCCAATTAATTTGACTTGAGTCTTTTTGTATGTTTCATACATTAAGTTTAGGAAAATGGTTGAAACCGTTGATGCATTATGATCCTTGCTGAAAGTTGCCCTACCCTATATAGATGTCTAGGTTAATGCTCAAGATCCTGATTGCGGTGACAAAGGTGATTCCGGTCACTTGAGGAAAGTGTTGTGAACAATCACATGGGTGATTGTCAAGCTCTTGTTGAGAACCTGATAAAGTAAAACATGTGAGATTGGGTGGATATTGTGGTCTTTCCACCTGATCAATTAAGGACTTACTCTTTGTCGGAATGTGGTCGGAAGTTGAACGTGCACGGCATTTAGTAGGCTCCGGTCGTCGTGAGCCACGGCTCGTGGGAATGTTAGGGGCCGGCTTTGTCCGCTTTATCGCTCCTCCTTGGCGATGGTTGGTGTGGTTATTCGGGCACAAGAAGATGCGCCTGAGGGTCGTACTTTCGTTGCTTCGCTCACTGGGTGGCCCGATAAGGAGGGGGTAGCCCGGCAAGACCGAGACTTTTACGTCCCGTAACATCCTCGGGAGTGATCGGGTTACGCCTTTGCAAAGTAGACCTGGTTTGTGTCGGGGTATTCGCCGGTGGTTTGCAAATCGATTCGAATCGCCATCTCTCCCGGTTAGTGAGAACCGAGTGCGTCCCACGGCAATGTAGTCTTAATTATTACAATATATGTTATTTATCATGTTGCGGCTGATATAATTCGATCAAGTTACTTATGCTATTATTTATTCTACTGAGCAATGATTAATCTTGACTATCACAGGGACCTACGGTTATGTAATTAAATAAGCAACCCTTTTAATTTGGAAAAGTACAAGTAGTATGAGTAGGCTCACTAAACAACTTATTTGTGAAATTAATGTGAGTCCGCTAAACTCGAGATAAAGCCTAGCATGATCCTTGGAGTCTTTTATTTTTATTTTGGACGGGTAAGTCTAGGCAGTATTTTGTACTCGGGGTTTTATTCTCGTTGTTGCGAGGTGAGCATGTGTACCATGGTTCTTGTAAGACTTGTCTATTTCCCTGTTGATGACGAGTAAGGCCAGGGCAAGGCAATTCTATATCCCCTCGTCTCATGCTTTGCTATAGGGATGACTATCTGCTGGCACTACTTTATATTTGTTTTAAGCTAAAAGACTATTTGGTTTTCGAAACTACATACGTACTTGAACCTGAGTTTGTAATAAATTATACCTCGCACTCGATGTTTAATATATCGAACTTGGTTTTGAAATACCTGCTGATTTTACTACCGAGCTCAACGATCCTGTTGTGTTGTTGATGAGTTTGAAATCACTCTAAGATTTCCGAATACCGGGTTTATATGGACTCAAGTGTAGACTGTGATCGCTTAGGTGATTGCGAATTATACTTGATTTCTTATAAATTGGTCGGCTCTGTCTGGCGCAATGTAATTGATCCTACCATCATATAACCTATCCACCCTAACTTCCTATGTAACTTTCGTGTCGTTCCCCTTCTTGTTTCGGTACGTAGGTCGACATAGAGATTTTCGAAGGAATTTCAAGATTTCACTCTAAACAAGTGCTACTTTGAGGCCTATGACAAGTGATTCTTAGAAAAACTCTCTAATGGTCCACTTCTTCAAGTTTAAGTTCTCTAGGCTGTGGCATTTGATTCCACAACCGCAAAAGTCTTGCTCGATTATAGCGGGATTAGAAACTTCTGTTTGTTTTGAGTTCACGCTAAAATCGGCGCTAGCAGTCCCTATTGTCACATCCGAAACATATATATTAACGGTTGGGGAACGCAATGTAATTGATCCTACCATCATCTAACCTATCCACCCGAACTCCTATGTACCTTTCATGTCGTTCCCCTTCTTATTTTGGTACGTAGGTGGACACAGAGATTTTCGATGGAATTCCAAGATTTCACTCTAAACACGTGCTACTTTGAGGCCTATGACAAGTGATTCTTAGAAAAACTCTCTAATGATCCACTTCTTCAAATTTAGCTTCTCTAGGGTGAGCATTTGATTCCACAACCGCGAAAAAGTCTAGCTTGATTACATAGCTGGATTGGAAACTTCTCTTTGTTTTGGGTTCGTGCTGAAATCAGCGCAAGCTGTCCCTAAATGTCACATTGAAACATATATTAACGGTTGGGAACGCGATGTAATTGATCCTAGCATCATCTAACCTATCCACCCTAACCGTATGTACCTTTTAGGTATCGTTCCCCTTCTAGTTTCAGAGCGTAGGTCGATAGAGATTTTCGATGGAATTCCAAAATTTCACTATAAACAAGTGCTACTTTGAGGCCTATGACAAGTGATTCTTAGAAAAACTCTCTAATGGTCCACTTCTTCAAATCTAGGTTTTCTAGGGTGAGGCATTTGATTCCCCAACCACGAAAAAGTCTACCTCGATTCTACAGCTGGATTGGAAACTTCTCTTTGTTTTGGGTTCGCACTGAAATCTACGCAAGCCGTCCCTAGATGTCACTTCGAAAACATATATTAACGGTTGGGGAACGCAATGTAATTGATCCTACCATCATATAACCTATACTGGCGCTAACTTCCTATGTAACTTTCGTGTCGTTCCCCTTCTTGTTTTGATGCGTAGGTCGACATAGAGATTTTCAAAAAAAAAAATTTAAAGATTTCACTCTAAACAAGTGCTACTTTGGGGCCTATGACAAGTGATTCTTAGAAAACCTCCCTAATGGTCCACTTCTTCAAGTTTAGGTTCTCTAGGCTGAGGCATTTGATTCCACAACCCGCAAAAAAGTCTTGCTCGATTGTAGCGGGATTGGAAACTTCACTTTGTTTTGAGTTCACGCTAAAATGTCGGCTAGCGATCCCTATTGTCACATCCGAAAATATATATTAACGGTTGGGGAACGCAATGTAATTGATCCTACCATCATCTAACCTATCCACCCTAACTCCTATGTACCTTTCATGTCGTTCCCCTTCTTATTTTTTGGTACGTAGGTGGACCGCGAAGATTTTCGATGGAATTCCAAGATTTCACTCTAAACACGTGCTACTTTGAGGCCTATGACAAGTGATTCTTAGAAAAACTCTCTAATGATCCACTTCTTCAAATTTAGCTTCTCTAGGGTGACGCATTTGATTCCACAACCGCTTGAAAAAGTCTAGCTCGATTACATAGCTGGATTGGAAACTTCTCTTTGTTTTGGGTTCGTGCTGAAATCAGCGCAAGCTGTCCCTAAATGTCACATTGAAAACATATATTAACGGTTGGGAACGCAGTGTAATTGATCCTAGCAACATCTAACCTATCCACCCTAACTTCGTATGTACCTTTAGTGTCGTTCCCTTCTAGTTTTGATGCGTAGGTCGATAGAGATTTTCGATGGAATTCCAAAATTTCACTATAAACAAGTGCTACTTTGAGGCCTATGACAAGTGATCCTTAGAAAAACTCTCTAATGGTCCACTTCTTCAAATTTAGGTTTTCTAGGGTGAGGTATTTGATTCCCCAACCGCGAAAAAGTCTACCTCGATTCTACAGCTGGATTGGAAACTTCTCTTTGTTTTGGGTTCGCACTGAAATCTACGCAAGCTGTTCCTAGATGTCACATCTAGAAACATATATTAACGGTTGGGGAACGCAATCTAATTGATCCTACCATCATATAACCTATACGCGCTAACTTCCTATGTAACTTTCGTAATCGTTCCCCTTCTTGTTTTTCATGCGTGTAGGTCGACATAGAGATTTTCCAAAAAAATTAAAGATTTCACTCTAAACAAGTGCTATTTTGGGGCCTATGACAAGTGATTCTTAGAAAAACTCCCTAATGGTCCACTTCTTCAAGTTTAGGTTCTCTAGGCTGAGGCATTTGATTCCACAACCGCAAAAAAAGTCTTGCTTTCGATTGTAGCGGATTGGAAACTTCACTTTGTTTTGAGTTCACGCTAAAATCGACGCTAGCAGTCCCCTAATGTCACATCGAGAACATATATTAACGGTTGGGGAACTCAATGTAATTGATCCTACCATCATATAACCTATCCACCCTAACTTCCTATGTAACTTTCGTGTAATGGATTCCCTTCTTGTTTTCGATGCGTAGGTCGACATAGAGATTTTCGAAGGAATTTCAAGATTTCACTCTAAACACGTGCTACTTTGAGGCCAATGACAAGTGAATCTTAGAAAAACTCTCTAATGGTCCACTTCTTCAAGTTTAAGTTCTCTAAGCTGAGGCATTTGATTCCACAACCGCGAAAAGTCTTGCTCGATTATAGCGGATTAGAAACATCTCTTTGTTTTGAGTTCACGCTAAAATCGGCGCGCTAGCGATCCCTATTGTCACATCCGAAAACATATATTAACGGTTGGGGAACGCAATGTAATTGATCCTACCATCGTCTAACCTATCCACCCTAACTCCTATGTACCTTTCATGTCGTTCCCCTTCTTATTTTTGGTGCGTAGTTGGACACGAGAGATTTTTCGATCGAATTCCATGATTTCACTCTAAACACGTGCTACTTTGAGGCCTATGACAAGTAATTCTTAGAAAAACTCTCTAATGATCCACCTCTTCAAATTTAGCTTCTCTAGGGTGAGGCATTTGATTCCACAACCGCGAAAATGTCTAGCTCGATTACATAGCTGGATTGGAAACTTCTCTTTGTTTTGGGTTCGTGCTGAAATGAGCGCAAGCTGTCCCTAAATGTCACATTCAGAAACATATATTAACGGTTGGGAACGCAGTGTAATTGATCCTAGCATCATCTAACCTATCCACCCTAACTTCGTATGTACCTTTCGTGTCGTTCCCCTTCTAGTTTCGGTACGTAGGCCGATAGAGATTTTCGATGGAATTCCAAGATCTCACTATAAACAAGTGCTACTTTGAGGCCTATGACAAGTGATTCTTAGAAAAACTCTCTAATGGTCCACTTCTTCAAATTTAGGTTTTCTAGGGTGAGGCGTTTGATTCCCCAACCGCGAAAAAGTCTACCTCGATTCTACAGCTGGATTGGAAACTTCTCTTTGTTTTGGGTTCGCACTGAAATCTGCGCAAGCCGTCCCAAGATGTCACATCCAGAAACATATATTAACGGTTGGGGAACGCAATACCATCATATAACCTATACACGCTAACTTCCTATGTAACTTTAGGTAATGGATTCCCCTTCTTTTTTTTTTTGCGTAGGTCGACATAGAGATTTTCAAAAAAATTTAAAGATTTCACTCTAAACAAGTGCTACTTTGGGGCCTATGACAAGCGATTCTTAGAAAAACTCCCTAATGGTCCACTTCTTCAAGTTTAGGTTCTCTAGGCTGAGACATTTGATTCCACAACCGCAAAAAAGTCTTGCTCGATTATAGCGGATTGAAAACTTCTCTTTGTTTTGAGTTCACGCTAAAATCGGCGCTAGCGATCCCCCTAATGTCACATCCGAGAAACATATATTAACGGTTGGGGAACGCAATGTAATTGATCCTACCATCATATAACCTATCCACCCTAACTTCCTATGTAACTTTAGGTAATCGTTCCCCTTCTTGTTTCGATGCGTTAGGTCGACATAGAGATTTTCGAAGGAATTTCAAGATTTCACTCTAAACAAGTGCTACTTTGAGGCCTATGACAAGTGATTCTTAGAAAAACTCTCTAATGGTCCACTTCTTCAAGTTTAAGATCTCTAAGCTGAGGCATTTGATTCCACAACCGCGAAAAAAAAGTCTTGCTCGATTATAGCCGGATTAGAAACTTCTCTTTGTTTTGAGTTCACGCTAAAATCGGCGCTAGCGATCCCTATTGTCACATCCGAAAACATATATTAACGGTTGGGGAACGCAATGTAATTGATCCTACCATCGTCTAACCTATCCACCCTAACTCCTATGTACCTTTCATGTCGTTCCCCTTCTTATTTTTTTTGTACGTAGGTGGACCGCGAGAGATTTTCGATGGAATTCCAAGATTTCACACTAAACACGTGCTACTTTGAGGCCTATGACAAGTGATTCTTAGAAAAACTCTCTAATGATCCACTTCTTCAAATTTAGCTTCTCTAGGGTGAGGCATTTGATTCCACAACCACGAAAAAAAGTCTAGCTCGATTACATAGCTGGATTGGAAACTTCTCTTTGTTTTGGGTTCGTGCTGAAATCAGCGCAAGCTGTCCCCTAAATGTCTCATTCAGAAACATATATTAAGGGTTGCTTGACGCAGTGTAATTGATCCTAGCATCATGTAACCTATCCACCCTAACCGTATGTACCTTTAGGTGTCGTTTCCCTTCTAGTTTTTGATGCGTAGGTCGATAGAGATTTTCGATGGAACTCCAAGATTTCACTATAAACAAGTGCTACTTTGTGGCCTATGACAAGTGATTCTTAGAAAAACTCTCTAATGGTCCACTTCTTCAAATTTAGGTTTTCTAGGGTGAGGCATTTGATTCCCCAACCGCGAAAAAGTCTACCTTGATTCTACAGCTGGATTGGAAACTTCTCTTTGTTTTGGGTTCGCACTGAAATCTGCGCAAGCCGTCCCTAGATGTCACATCCAGAAACATATATTAACGGTTGGGGAACGCAATACCATCATATAACCTATACACGCTAACTTCCTATGTAACTTTCGTGTCGTTCCCCTTCTTGTTTCGGACGCATACATTACATAGAGATTTTCGAAAAAATTTAAAGATTTCATTCTAAACAAGTGCTACTTTGGGGCCTATGACAAGCGATTCTTAGAAAAACTCCCTAATGGTCCACTTCTTCAAGTTTAGGTTCTCTAGGCTGAGACATTTGATTCCACAACCGCAAAAAAGTCTTGCTCGATTATAGCCGGATTGGAAACTTCTCTTTGTTTTGAGTTCACGCTAAAATCGGCGCTTGCATCCCCTAATGTCACATCCGAAAACATATATTAACGGTTGGGGAACGCAATGTAATTGATCCTACCATCATATAACCTATCCACCCTAACTTCCTATGTAACTTTCGTGTCGTTCCCCTTCTTGTTTGATGCGTAGGTCGACATAGAGATTTTCGAAGGAATTTCAAGATTTCACTCTAAACAAGTGCTACTTTGAGGCCTATGATGACAAGTGATTCTTAGAAAAACTCTCTAATGGTCCACTTCTTCAAGTTTAAGTTCTCTAAGCTGAGGCATTTGATTCCACAACCGCGAAAAAGTCTTGCTCGATTATAGCCGGATTAGAAACTTCTCTTTGTTTTGAGTTCACGCTAAAATCGGCGCTAGCAGTCCCTATTGTCACATCCAGAAACATAAATTAACGGTTGGGGAACGCAATGTAATTGATCCTACCATCATCTAACCTATCCACCCTAACTCCTATGTACCTTTCATGTCGTTCCCCTTCTTATTTTGGTGCGTAGGTGGACCGCGACGAGATTTTGATGGAATGCCAAGATTGCACTCTAAACACGTGCTACTTTGAGGCCTATGACAAGTGATTCTTAGAAAAACTCCCCTAATGGTCCACTTCTTCTAGTTTAGGTTCTCTAGGCTGAGGCATTTGATTCCACAACCGCGAAAAAGTCTAGCTCGATTACATAGCTGGATTGGAAACTTCTCTTTGTTTTGGGTTCGTGCTGAAATCAGCGCAAGCTGTCCCTAAATGTCTCATTCAGAAACATATATTAAGGGTTTGCGAACGCAGTGTAATTGATCCTAGCATCATGTAACCTATCCACCCTAACTTCGTATGTACCTTTCGTGTCGTTCCCCTTCTAGTTTCGGTACGTAGGTCGATAGAGATTTTCGATGGAACTCCAAGATTTCACTATAAACAAGTGCTACTTTGTGGCCTATGACAAGTGATTCTTAGAAAAACTCTCTAATGGTCCACTTCTTCAAATTTAGGTTTTCTAGGGTGAGGCATTTGATTCCCCAACCGCGAAAAAAGTCTACCTTGATTCTACAATTTGGATTGGAAACTTCTCTCTGTTTTTGGGTTCGCACTGAAATCTGCGCAAGCCGTCCCCTAGATGTCACATCCGAAAACATATATTAACGGTTGGGGAACGCAATGTAATTGATCCTACCATCATATAACCTATCCACCCTAACTTCCTATGTAACTTTCGTGTGCGTTCCCCTTCTTGTTTTGATGCGTAGGTCGACATAGAGATTTTTGAAAAAATTTAAAGATTTCACTCTAAACAAGTGCTACTTTGGGGCCTATGACAAGTGATTCTTAGAAAAACTCCTAATGGTCCACTTCTTCAAGTTTAGGTTCTCTAGGCTGAGGCATTTGATTCCACAACCCCGCGCAAAAAGTCTTGCTTTCGATTATAGCGGATTGGAAACTTCTCTTTGTTTTGAGTTCTTGCTAAAATCGGCGCTAGCAGATCCCTAATGTCACATCCGAAAACATATATTAACGGTTGGGGAACGCAATGTAATTGATCCTACCATCATATAACCTATCCACCCCTAACTTCCTATGTAACTTTCGTCGATTCCCCTTCTTGTTTTGAGACGTAGGACGACATAGAGATTTTCGAAGGAATTTCAAGATTTCACTCTAAACAAGTGCTACTTTGAGGCCTATGACAAGTGATTCTTAGAAAAACTCTCTAATGGTCCACTTCTTCAAGTTTAAGTTCTCTAAGCTGAGGCATTTGATTCCACAACCGCAAAAAAAAAGTCTTGCTCGATTATAGCGGATTAGAAACTTCTCTTTGTTTTGAGTTCACGCTAAAATCGGCGCTAGCGTCCCTATTGTCACATCCGAGAAACATATATTAACGGTTGGGGGAACGCAATGTAATTGATCCTACCATCGTCTAACCTATCCACCCTAACGCTATATGTACCTTTCATGTCGTTCCCCTTCTTATTTTGGTACGTAGGTGGACCGCGAGATTTTCGATCGAATTCCATGATTTCACTCTAAACACGTGCTACTTTGAGGCCTATGACAAGTAATTCTTAGAAAAACTCTCTAATGATCCACCTCTTCAAATTTAGCTTCTCTAGGGTGAGGCATTTGATTCCACAACCGCGAAAATGTCTAGCTTCGATTACATAGCTGGATTGGAAACTTCTCTTTGTTTTTGGGTTCGTCTTTGAAATGGCGCAAAAGCTGTCCCTAAATGTCACATTCAGAAACATATATTAACGGTTGGGAACGCAGTGTAATTGATCCTAGCATCATCTAACCTATCCACCCTAACCGTATGTACCTTTAAATGTCGTTCCCCCTTCTAGTTTCGATGCGTAGGCCGATAGAGATTTTCGATGGAATTCCAAGATCTCAATATAAACAAGTGCTACTTTGAGGCCTATGACAAGTGATTCTTAGAAAAACTCTGTAATGGTCCACTTCTTCAAATTTAGGTTTTCTAGGGTGAGGCATTTGATTCCCCAACTGCGAAAAAGTCTACCTCGATTCTACAGCTGGATTGGAAACTTCTCTTTGTTTTTGGGTTCGCACTTGAAATCTGCAAAAGTCGTCCCTAGATGTCACATCCGAAACATATATTAACGGTTGGGGGCACGCAATACCATCATATAACCTATACACGCTAACTTCCTATGTAACTTTCGTGTCGTTCCCCTTCTTGTTTTGATGCGTAGGTCGACATAGAGATTTTTCGAAAAAATTTAAAGATTTCATTCTAAACAAGTGCTACTTTGGGGCCTATGACAAGCGATTCTTAGAAAAACTCCCTAATGGTCCACTTCTTCAAGTTTAGGTTCTCTAGGCTGAGACATTTGATTCCACAACCGCAAAAAAGTCTTGCTCGATTATAGCCGGATTGGAAACTTCTCTTTGTTTTGAGTTCACGCTAAAATCGGCGCTAGCAGTCCCAAATGTCACATCCGAGAAACATATATTAACGGTTGGGGAACACGCAATGTAATTGATCCTACCATCATATAACCTATCCACCTAACTTCCTATGTAACTTTTAGTTATGGTTCCCCTTCTTGTTTTGATGCGTGGGTCGACATAGAGATTTTTCGAAGGAATTTCAAGATTTCACTCTAAACAAGTGCTACTTTGAGGCCTATGACAAGTGATTCTTAGAAAAACTCTCTAATGGTCCACTTCTTCAAGTTTAAGTTCTCTAAGCTGAGGCATTTGATTCCACAACCGCGAAAAAAAGTCTTGCTCGATTATAGCGGATTAGAAACTTCTCTTTGTTTTGAGTTCACGCTAAAATCGGCGCTAGCAGTCCCTATTGTCACATCCAGAAACATATATTAACGGTTGGGGAACGCAATGTAATTGATCCTACCATCGTCTAACCTATCCACCCTAACTCCTATGTACCTTTCATGTCGTTCCCCTTCTTATTTTTTGGTGCGTAGGTGGACCGCGAAGATTTTTGATCGAATTCCATGATTTCACTCTAAACACGTGCTACTTTGAGGCCTATGACAAGTAATTCTTAGAAAAACTCTCTAATGATCCACCTCTTCAAATTTAGCTTCTCTAGGGTGAGGCATTTGATTCCACAACCGCGAAAATGTCTAGCTCGATAACATAGCTGGATTGGAAACTTCTCTTTGTTTTGGGTTCGTGCTGAAATGAGCGCAAGCTGTCCCTAAATGTCACATTCAGAAACATATATTAACGGTTTGGGAACGCGAGTGTAATTGATCCTAGCATCATCTAACCTATCCACCCTAACCGTATGTACCTTTAAATTGTCGTTCCCCTTCTAGTTTCGATGCGTAGGCCGATAGAGATTTTTCGATGGAATTCCAAGATCTCAATATAAACAAGTGCTACTTTGAGGCCTATGACAAGTGATTCTTAGAAAAACTCTGTAATGGTCCACTTCTTCAAATTTAGGTTTTTCTAGGGTGAGGCATTTGATTCCCCAAGCTGCTGAAAAAAAGTCTACCTCGATTCTACAAATTTGGATTGGAAACTTCTCTTTGTTTTTTGGGTTCGCACTGAAATCTGCAAAAGCCGTCCCTAGATGTCACATCCCGAAACATATATTAACGGTTGGGGGAACGCAATACCATCATATAACCTATACACGCTAACTTCCTATGTAACTTTAGTGTCGTTCCCTTCTTGTTTCGGTACGTAGGTCGACATAGAGATTTTCGAAAAAAATTTAAAGATTTCATTCTAAACAAGTGCTACTTTGGGGCCTATGACAAGCGATTCTTAGAAAAACTCCCTAATGGTCCACTTCTTCAAGTTTAGGTTCTCTAGGCTGAGACATTTGATTCCACAACCGCAAAAAAGTCTTGCTCGATTATAGCCGGATTGGAAACTTCTCTTTGTTTTGAGTTCACGCTAAAATCGGCTCTAGCAGTCCCAAATGTCACATCCAGAAACATATATTAACGGTTGGGGAACGCAATGTAATTGATCCTACCATCATATAACCTATCCACCTAACTTCCTACGTAACTTTCGTGTCGTTCCCTTCTTGTTTGATGCGTAGGGGTCGACATAGAGATTTTTCGAAGGAATTTCAAGATTTCACTCTAAACAAGTGCTACTTTGAGGCCTATGACAAGTGATTCTTAGAAAAACTCTCTAATGGTCCACTTCTTCAAGTTTAAGTTCTCTAAGCTGAGGCATTTGATTCCACAACCGCGAAAAAGTCTTGCTCGATTATAGCCGGAATAGAAACTTCTCTTTGTTTTTTGAGTTCACGCTAAAATCGGCGCTAGCGATCCCTATTGTCACATCCGAAAATATATATTAACGGTTGGGGAACGCAATGTAATTGATCCTACCATCGTCTAACCTATCCACCCTAACTCCTATGTACCTTTCATGTCGTTCCCCTTCTTATTTTTTTTTGCGTAGGTGGACACGAGAAGATTTTTCGATCGAATTCCATGATTTCACTCTAAACATGTGCTACTTTGAGGCCTATGACAAGTAATTCTTAGAAAAACTCTCTAATGATCCACCTCTTCAAATTTAGCTTCTCTAGGGTGAGGCATTTGATTCCACAACCGCGAAAATGTCTAGCTCGATTACATAGCTGGATTGGAAACTTCTCTTTGTTTTGGGTTCGTCTTTGAAATGGCGCAAGCTGTCCCTAAATGTCACATTCGAAACATATATTAACGGTTGGGAACAGCGGTGTAATTGATCCTAGCATCATCTAACCTATCCACCCTAACTTCATATGTACCTTTTCGTATCGTTCCCCTTCTAGTTTTGGTGCGTAGGCCGATAGAGATTTTTCGATGGAATTCCAAGATCTCAATATAAACAAGTGCTACTTTGAGGCCTATGACAAGTGATTCTTAGAAAAACTCTCTAATGGTCCACTTCTTCAAATTTAGGTTTTCTAGGGTGAGGCATTTGATTCCCCAAGCTGCGAAAAAGTCTACCTCGATTCTACAGCTGGATTGGAAACTTCTCTTTGTTTTTTTGGGCTCGCACTGAAATCTGCAAGCCGTCCCTAGATGTCACATCCGAAACATATATTAACGGTTGGGAAACGCAATACCATCATATAACCTATACACGCTAACTTCCTATGTAACTTTCGTGTCGTTCCCCCTTCTTGTTTTTCGATGCGTAGGTCGACATAGAGATTTTTGAAGGAATTTCAAGATTTCACTCTAAACAAGTGCTACTTTGAGGCCTATGACAAGTGATTCTTAGAAAAACTATCTAATGGTCCACTTCTTCAAGTTTAAGTTCTCTAGGCTGAGGCATTTGATTCCACAACCGCTGTTGGTATTTGTTAAGCCCACGAAATATTTATAACTTGTATAATCCGCAGCGCATGGATACCGGCGAGCACTTCACCCGGGAGGAGGGTTTTTTAAATATCGTATCCTCAAGGAGAATGGTGTGAGGGTAACGGAGCTAATAACTAAACCCGGAGGTATGACAAGAAGGGCGGAGAGGATTAAGAGTTAAAGAAGATTTCTATGGTTGTCTAGTTCCTATCCTTGTAAGCCATGTTGATATTGTCTTATGGGGAAATGATTCAATGGGATAGACATTTGCAAAGAATGTCAACCCCAAGCCAAGGATCTGCCAAAGCCTATCCAGTGGGAGGTGGAATACAAAGAGTTAACGCAGCTATAAGTCACCTACGTTAGTTACCACACTCCGGAAGGTAGGGTGCATCCACAAGTAACCTTGGTCTACGCACCACGCCCTAAACCTACAACTACTCCTCCAATCTATAGGGTCCTCTGATTAAAGTACTCAAACAAGAGTTGCGAACCTAAGAACAATAAGAACAATTTACTTACTCAAATAAGAGGTCGATCCGCCATGAAGTCTTAGAACCAAGCTCCAATGGAACTTGATCCCGGAGGTACAAGATGTAGAGGAGTCACCGACATGCCCGGTGCTTCCTCCGGCCAGCTCATGCCTTCACCCTCGCTCTAGATCTCTAAAATAGAACTAGCTCGGCTACTCTCGCGAGGAGCCATTGATCTAGATCTCTCAACTTGACTCTTGCTCCTCAACTCAACTCTAGGGCTTCTAGTTCTACATGGTGTTCTAGTTCTAGAACTAGAGAGGAGAGGTTAGGGTCTCGGCCCCGTTGAATGGTGAGTTGAATGAATTCGAATGAATTAGGGTTTCACCACAGGGGGCGGGGGTCTCCTTATATAGCCCTAGGCGTGCACGACAGCCCTTGGATCAAACCGACCTTGAAAGACGGCCTGGATTGCTCCTCAATGGCGGTGACAACCGACCTCGAAAGCGGGCCCCGAGTGGGCCCCACAGCGAGGCGGCCGCCGCCATGGGCCAGGGCGGCCGCGGGCCCACCTTGGGATTTGAGCCCAAACCACTACGGTTGCGTAGATCTTTTCGATAGCTTTCCAAAGAGGGTAGTTTGCTGGAAACGGAGTCCTGATGAGAAAGTTATGGCCGTTTTAGTGAACTTCGCTCTGCGGGTGATATCTTTTGATTACGGACTCACGAATATAGCAAACAATATATCCGTTTCGATCGTCTCGATGAGCTCTTTACAATGGTGTTATCTTGGAATATGTTTAGAACATGTTTATGCTTCGTATGCCTTGCAAACTCTAGGCTTTTCTGTTTAATCCACTGAAAATATATAAATCACCAAAACTCATGGAATCATGTTAGTCAAGCCCCTATACTATGTTAATATTCATTTTAAGCCCTTATTTTTTTAAAGAAACCTCTATATTTTTATGCTATAAGAGATATCAACAAGCTCCCCAAGCTTACCCTTTGCTAGTCCCTAGCAAAGCCAAACTTAACAATGGATCGGGGAGTTGCTACAACGCTTTCACGCCTCAAAAGTACACATGCTTTCAAACAAAATTTCTCCTTCGGATTAGAATAAACCGTTTCAACCGTCAACTTACCCATATTACCTTTAACTATGGAGCTTATAGCCTTTTCTTGGGATCTTGGGCAATTGAAAGATAGAACAATCGGGTCGAGTACCGTGTCTCAAACCCTTCGATCAACCTTTATTAGGAGTTTTTGCAAGTTTTTCGAAATAAAACTCAAAGTTCCTTTAGTATGACCCTCTCAAGTCTCTCATTTTTTGGTATTTGTGGATCCTCACTAAGGCAATAATGTTGTATTGCCTTTCTCATAATATGTGGTATTTTTGGAAGGCGTAGGACACTATGCCTTTTTCTCTCTCTCACCCTATATCTAAGGCTTATATGTGGAGCTCATAGGTGGGAGAAGACTAAATCTACTTACTAAGCATATATTGTAAAGTCAAGCAATGGATCCAAAATCACAAGTCATCTTGCATGTGCATGTGTATGGTGTAGTGGAATGAATATGGTGGTTGGTGTATGAGGCGAATGAAGTGAAAGCCTAATTCTACTTTGCTCTGAAGGAAACATATCTCTCTTGTGGGACTTGGAAATGTTTAGGAGAACCTGGGTTGTATACTCTTTCTTTTTTTTTTTTGGAGAAGCGGGCATCTAAGTACCCATTGTTTTCATAGCGGACACTTGTCCATTTTTTTTTACTCTCCTTTATTCTTCATCATTACCTTTTTTTAGGGAGGTAGCCTCTACTGCGCCCAGTAGGACACTTGTCCATTTTTCATCTCCCTTTTTTTTTTTTTTTGACTATACAACCCAAGCCTCCTTTTGCAATAAACTTGTAGAGATAGAAACAAGGATAAAGGAGCTTTATGAGATGTTGGCTAAGTGGATATGTGTGGGGGAATATTTTTGGTTGTTCTTTCCTAGGGTAGGAGTAGAACATTTTTGGTGGATCTATGGTGGATGTGCGGAGGATGCATACTTCTAGGGTAGAAGTAGCATAAGTGTAAGTGAATAGAGTGGAGTGGAATGTGTGCATGAGTAGCCGTATGACAAGTTTTTTTAAGGGTCGACACAGATTGACCAAACTCAATGCAAAGTAAGCAGCCTATATATATCAAAAAGGGTTTTCTTATCTAAAGAGCATGTATATATGGCTGTGGTAGGAGTTTCAACACTTTGTCATAAGGAACTCATCATGTGCACTTTTAATTTTCAAAATATAAATCTCCAGAAATCTAGCATCTCTAGGAGTAAGATAAACAGTAGCTCAAACATTCATATATCATATCCGTCAATCACCTAGACTTTAGAGCAAGCATTTGCTACACATAGGTTTCATGTTCAGAGCAAATCTCAAGTCAAAGCAGTTTGCATTAAAGGCTCAAGAGAAATTAAGCTTGAAAGTTAGGTACTTGAAAGGAATTACGATGGAGCAACTATTCATCATCTCCATGCTTTTTATTTATTTTAGAGTTCACTTTATCTTGGCGAGAAAACAACTTCTTATATACTCTCTACATTTATTTATTCCCAAACCTAATGATCATACTATACTAAAGACTCTTTAAAAGACTATAAAGACTAGACTCTTAGCAAACTAAGCAAACCAAGATATTAGCTAATATTAATATATAGTAGAGATACTTATCGTGATAACGGGGGTGCTCTCCCCAAGCTAGATTGGAATGTCGGGTTGATGATGTGGAAGTTGAGGTAGACAGCGATGAGGGTGTTATCTGTCATGTCTCTCTCCCTTTGAATCTGGCGAGCTCAAATAGACAACAAAGCCTTGTGGAACAGATTAGGCGTTAGTGGTTGGCCACATTGGCCTCATGTGTCTAGAGATTTTCAAGATGGATCATGATTAGAACTTCAGCAAGAATTCTCTTCTAAATATTTTTTGGAGTTTTGTATATTTATATGCATGCAAAAGAATTAAGATGCAAATGCAACTAGATGAATGAATATTTATTTTTATGCCACCACGGTGAATATCCTTATGGGTTGTTACACACCACAAGATTATTCACATGGGGCTTTAAATTTTTCAATGCAATGCTGATGCATAAATGTAAATATGCTAAAGGAAAATGATTATGCAATGCAAGAAAATAAATATGGTATGCATCAAATATGGATAACAACCGATCTTACCTTAGGCGAGGGTTCGGTGTTTTTAAGTCCTTGAACAAGACTTCTTACCTTACTCACTTCACAAGTGCACTATCGGATCCTGGCGGTTTAGCGTCTCTTGAGATAGTGATTTCAGAAGATGGCATCACCCTTGTTCTTTGTTGGTCCCATGGGTTGAAGTGAAGCTTTGAGTGGAAGCGGGCAACATCTTGTT
>JADLZK010007501.1:0-83407 GCA_015847255.1 Hyparrhenia diplandra | reverse complement strand
GGGAGAAGTTCATGAAGGCATTTGTGGTACGCATCAATCGTCGGAAGATGAAGTGGTTGTTGAGACGGGCTGGTTTCTATTGGCCTACTATGATGGCCGATTGCTTTCGCGCATTACCAGAGGTTGTGAAGAGTGTCACCGGTTTGGAAATATTCAAATTTAGTGCCGGTCGCTATGTTATGATCCTATCATCAAACCGCGGCCTTTCCGTGGTTGGGGCTTGATTTCATTGGACGATTCATCCTCCATCTTCGAAGGGCATAAGTTCATCTTGGTTGCTACCGACTACTTCACTAAATGGTGGGAAGCGGTTCCATTGAAGAACATGACACACAAGGAGGTAATTGAGTTCATCACGAGCACATTATTCATAGATTCTGCATTCCTCAAACATTAACTACGGATCAAGGGACGCCATTTATGGCAAAGGAAGTAAAGGATTTTGCCGAATCATATAAAATTAAGATGCTCAATTCATCTCCATATTATGCTCAAGCCAATGGTCGAGCCGTAATCAACCAACAAGACTTTGATCAAGCTTATTAAGAAGAAAATAGAGGAACATCCAAGAAGGTGGCATGAGGTATTGTCGGAAGCTTTGTGGGCTCATCGCGATATCGAGGCATGGTGCAACTAAAGTCACTCCTTATGAGCTGGTATATGGTCAAGAGTCGGTGTTACCCGTTGAGGTAAATTTGGATGCATATAGATTTGCTAAACAAAATGACCTATCTCCTACTATGTATCATGATTTGATGATGGACAACATCGATGAGGTAACCAAACAAGAGAATACAAGCTCTAAAGGAAATTGAGAAAGACAAAGCCCGTGTTGCAAGAGCCTACAACAAGAAAGTCAAGAGCAAAGTCGCTCCAAATCGGTGACATTGTTTGGCAAACTATATTACCGATAGGGTCGAAGAGCAATCAATTTGGCAAATGGTCACCTAATTGGAAATGTCCTTTCAAGGTGGTCAAAGTGATATTTGGGAATTCCTATGTGCTTGAGTCAACAAGTGATGGAAAACGCCAAGATAAGGCGATTAACGGAGGTATTTGAAAAAAGTATTTCCCTAGTGTTTTGGCGTAGGCCTAGTGCTCTCCAGATAAATGGCCGATGCATGCATCGCCCTTAGAATAAAAATGGCCGATACATAGTATCGCCCTTAGTCACCGTAGACAACCCGATACGATGGGCATTCGTGTTGTTTGGTTTTGTCTTGTTTTCGTGTTCGCGGCATCTCTCTGCGAAAACGGGGGGCATATGTTGACACCCAAATTGGGCCTATGCTAAATTTGGAATGAGTAAAGCATGAAGAGAACAAGTGGCCATTGTTTATGCATGCACAACACCATTTTACATGAACCAGCGTGTCAAGCAATGTCCTAAAATGGCAAAAGGAGCATGCACTTGAAGAAAATTTGGCGGAGGAGAGAAATCACCGGGCGCTTTGACGCCGCATTGCTTGAAGCCGCCCCGCGATGACCGGCGGGCGCTGTCCGGGCGGTGGTCGCGATGCGCAACGCACAACGCCGGGCGCCGTCCCGGCGCTAGATGCACGAAGGCCCCGCTGCGGCGTCCCGCGCCGCTTCAAAATATGGCCTGATGCGAGTTTCGATCGCGCCGGACGCAGCTGCTCGACGCCGGCCCGCGCCGCTATCCGCATGCGCCCGGCCACCGCTTAAAATAGCGCCCGCTTACGGCTCTCGATCACAACCGGCCGCGCGCCGACGCGGCCGCCGCCGCGATTTTCGCGTCCGGGCGCTGTTTCGCGACCGCGCTCGGATTTTCCTAATTCAACCGATTTTATTTCGCTGGTTTTTGAGATCTTTCGTGATTGGAACGCCCAAGGACGGTTTCCTAAAAGGATAAGACCACCTCTATATAATAAGAGGTTCATGGTCGATTTGATCCCATCTACATCCAATCGACAACCAATCTATCTCCCTCATCCCCATTTGTAGGTCATCTTCTTCCTTCAACCCCTCTATCCTCGCTGTTCGGAAGCGGCGAACTCCGCGTTCTTCGTCGGGCGTTCTAGGCGGCCACGCTGGTCCTAGAGCACTCCTCGCGGCGCCCTCCCGACGGGTCTTCCCGAGGTGCGTTCGAGGTCATCTCACCGTCACCGAAGCTCTACGTCACCCCTACCGATTTCTAGATCGGTTAGGGCGCCACGCCATGCATGCTCGCTGCTACAAGGTCGATCGCGATCTTCGTGGACGTCCAAGGCCCTCCCGGTGTATTGGTGTGAAGCCCTAAATTCGCGTCAACAGATGCAGATGGCTCCTCGGGGGATTCGCTATGCTTCGGCAGCGGCGGCCCTGGAATAGCACGACGCGATGTTGATAGCCCATCAGGATTGTCTTGACCACCTACATATATGCACCATAACCGAGCTAGTAAACAATGTGTCTGTAGTATGGTCTAGTAATTAGATATGTTAGTGAGGTATTAGTTTTTTTTTTTGAGAATGAGTGAGGTATTAGTTGAATTGTCAAATCCTATCTAAAACAATATGAACACATTCTTACTACCATTTGATGCAGGTGGCTCCTCGGGGGATTCGTTATGCTTTGGCGGCGGTTGCCCTGGAATAGCACGACGTGACGTTGATAGCTCATAAAGATTGGCTTGACCACCTACAAATATATGCAATATAACTAAGCAAGTGAAATAGAGTGTCTGTAGTATGGTCCAGTAATTAGTTCTGTTAGTGAGGTACTAGTTGAATTGTCGAATGCTATCGATCTAAAGCAATATGACCATGTTCTTACCGCTAGTTGATCCAGGTGGCTCCTCGGGGGGTTTGTAACCCTTCCCTGGGGATGGCCGCAGAACAACACGATGCGATGTTAGTAGCTCATCGGTGTTGGCTTGGCCACCTACATAATTGCAACAACCGAGCAAGTGAAATAGAATTTCGTCTATAGTATTGTCTAGTAATTAGATCTGTTAGTAAGGTACTAGTTTAATTGTTGAATACATAATTCGTATGCTTACCCGTGGCCAAGAGTAGCACAAGTAAGAGAGGGACGGACAGAGCCATGGCTGCAAACCGGTTGATCATCAGGACGAAGAGAGCATATGTCCATTGGTGCCAGTATGTGCATCCATTTATAGGGATGCCTAACAGTACGTATACGGTCCCAACACTAGGTTGCATCAGAAATCATTAGTACTGCACCGTGGATTATTGGCAATAATTTAATTTGTGCCATACAACAATAGTTTATTGTGCATTGCACTATTATTGGCAGGTGACTAATGTCTGCCATACCACACCCCATATATGGATGATAAAGTTGGCATGTCACTAATTCTTTTGCCGGCCAAAATGCACCTGGAATATTGCATCTTTAGTAGGAAATTAATGTTTAACCCTCTATAGGTTAATATATCTAGTATAGTTCACCTGATTTGGCACATTTTATTCATAGGTTAGTGAATAATTTCTAATTTCATACCGTCACATGCCTGATGACAGGCCCAAGATCATTGGCAATAAATTAATCTGTGCCATACACCAATAGTCTATTGTGCATTGCAATATTGTTGGCAGGAGACTAATGTCTGCCATACCACACCCCATATATGGATGCCAAAGTTGGCATGGCACTAAGTCTTTTGGCAGCCAAAATGCATCTGGAGTGTTGCATCTTTAGTAGAAAATTAATATCCAACCCTCTACAAGTTAATATATATTATGGTTCACTTGATTTGGCACATTTCATTCATAGGTTAGTGAATAATTTCTAATTTCATACTGTCACACGCCTGATGACAGGCCCAAGATCATTGGCAATAAATTAATCTGTTCCATACACCAATAGTCTATTGTGCATTGCAATACTGTTGGCAGGAGACTAATGTCTGCCATACCACACCCCATATATGGATGCCAAAGTTGGCATGGCACTAAGTCTTTTGCCAGCCAAAATGCATCTGGAATGTTGCATCTTTAGTAGAAAATTAATGTCCAACCCTCTACAGGTTAATATATATTATTGTTCACTTGATTTGGCACATTTCATTCATAGGTTAGTGAATAATTTCTAACTTCATACTTTCACACGCCTAATGGCAGGCCTAAGACCTAGGCCCAAGATATGGGCGGAGAGACTCAATTAGTACCAAAGCAGGCCCGATGTGAACAGTAGACATAGCGCAGATACTATATCTCCGTGCACTGTAGAGCCGTCGCCACTGCCCCCTGGTTTTAGGTTAGATCGGTCTAGATTGCTTACAGGCTAAGTCCCAGTACTATAAAACCAAGGGATTATGTAACCTTTCAATCTTAAGCAATGAATAGGCCAAGTGCCTTCTATCTCCCCCTTCTCCCCTATTGCCGCCCTCCTCTCCCCCCATACGCCACCCCTCTCCGCATGCCCTAAACCTAGCCGTTGCCCTCCACCTACATAGCCGCCATCACGGGCCCCCGCCAAATGGGTTGTTACACACATTTTTCTTATTTTATAATTTTAACTTTAATAGCAATTTTTTTTTGCAAACATAGGTTCCTTTCCGGATTCATTAGCTGCTGATACTTCTAGCTAATAGGCTACAATTAATATTATTAGTTGTTATTAGCTTGTTTTGCTCAACTAGTAAAATAGTTGTTAATTTGGTATTCAACAAATAATTATCTAATTTATTAGCTAAACCCTGTTTAGATCCAAGAGACTAATTATTAGCAGTTATTATTTTCTTAGATCCAAACAAGGCCTTAGATATATATGGTAAAAAAATATTTAGTGCAAACCACATCTCGAGTGCAATTCATTAAAACTCTATTAAAACCATCTTGAGTTTTCAAAAACTATGAGATTCAACTTGTTTTGTAAAAATTCATATAAAAATAATATATTTCTTTTTTGTGAAACAAAAATAAGATATTTCATTTAGCATGCACCAAAGATGTGGTTTATACAAAATATTTTGCCATATTGACAACATACAAGACCTTACTCCTGCACTTATGGGTTGCTCTAGGCTAACAAAACCCAAAAGGAGTGGCATGGACCTCCCAAACCATTGATCCACGCAGCGCAACAATGTGTTCTCGCAAACCCTAGATTAATTGTTCACGCTTGTTATGCACCACAGCCACCCACCAGCCGGCAATAGTAGAAGCTATATCGACCTTTCACAGAGTCGTTTTACACCCCATTGTTCTATTGTTGTCTCATTGCAACCAGAGTTCGTCGTTTGCATATAAAGACCCAACACCGCCGTCTTCTCTAATGTTCCGGCGTTGGCCTCTGTCTTCTCTCGTAGACATACGCAGGTAAGGAGCTCGACATGAATTTTCATGTCTCCTCGATCTGTCTTCTTTATACTTGTGTCTTACATTAGCATGGTAATCATCTAGGAGTTCCTTGCAAGTTCACTGTCTTTGTGTCATGACAATCAAGGAATTAGAAGCATCAGAAACTACCTGAATGGTCATTCACGAGAAGCATGCAGAGGACGATTTCTGTTCACCTGCAGTATTAGGATTTTCCTGCAGTAATGTAACTAGAATGTTGTAGCATGTTCCAATATACTCTGACACCCTAAATCTTCTAGCATTCTTCAATATTTTAATAGAACAATATAATCTTGCACAATGATTTTTTTTGTTACTTAATGTTCTGAAAATATATGGTTCAGACAATTGCAAATCTGAAGTTTAATTAGTTTAATGATGTTCTGAAAAGAAATTTGAAAGAAGATTTGTGAAGAACTTAGCCTTCATGATCATGCACTTGAATTATGTATTCAGTGTTTTGTTTGTACACACTTTAATACTTTTATTTGTAGCTCCCTATTGATCAAGAGAATATGTTCCTAGGGTCTTAATACAACTTTATTTTCTTATTATGAATAAAAAAAACTTATGATTATTGTGGTAAAATACAGTCCCGTTGCAACACATAAAGTATAAATCATCAAGGTGGATGATTTTAGTATAAATAAACCATAAAGGTGGATAATTAAATTCCCATGCAAATGCAACGAACGTGCATGATTTTAGTATAAATAAATATATGCTCTCTCCATTCCAAATTATAAAACATTTGATTTTTTTAAACCCAAATTTAACTACTCGTTTTATTAAAAAAAATTGCCCAAACATTAGATTAGATTAGAATACTCAATAATAACACTAACTCCACTTATCTCTGAATAAAATATCTCCCTGGTAATGAAGCCAAACAATCCATTGTTCCAATGAGATGTGGAGTTTAATTATCTTCTAAAATAATTTAGAGACATGGGACCCACAAACCATAGGCTCAAGCAATAGCAAAGTTGGTACGCTTGTAAACACGTCAATAATAATATTGAATAAATATATTTTTGTATTGATCTTGTCACACATGAAAATAATCATCAAACAAGCTCCAACGTTGGCGATGATATAGATCAATGACATTGGGTGGCCTATGGCCTACGTATGCACGGCTCTCAATAAGTGAAGCAGTAGCAGTCGCCGCGGAGGCCACCAGGGAGGGCGTCACAGTGCCCTCCAGCATAGCCTTTGCTCGTGCACAGCTTGAGGCAGGTGAGGGCATTCCCATCGTCGCCATTGTTGGGGAAGCATGCGCCAATCTCGACCATCTCGTGACCTTTTTGGGGAAAACGATTATTTCAGTTAAAAAGGAATCGACCCAAAACCAGCTACATGCACTATATATAAGGATGCATATATGTGCAACGACTTTATTAAAAAAAAGTGCAATATGACCATGTTCTTACCGCCGGTTGTTGCCGCCGGTGGCTCCTCAGGGGGTTCGTCACCCTTTGGTGGCGGCGGACTCGGAACAACACGGCGCCATGTCGACGGCGGCAGCAAATGCATAATTCTTAGGCTTACCGGTGGCCAAGAGTAGCACGAGTAAGACATGGACGAACAGAGCCATGGCTGCAGACCGATTCATCATTACTATATGAGGAGGAAGCTAGAGAGCTGAAGTCCATTGTATACTCCTACGTCTATTTATAATGCCGATCTGTCGCCATTTTTCCGGCTCTGCTGTGGCTGCATGCGCTGCTATAATAGGCAGCCCTTGACGCAGTTAGTCAATGGTCATTGGTCAACATACTAGGTGGATTGTTATATTATTGAATAATGGAGATATTAGTACAGTATGTACTACAACACCAGGGTGAATATCATTGGGAGAAAATTAATCCCTGCTATATATTATTACAATTGTGTGTAATGTGCATCGCTGCATTATTGTTGACAGGAAACTAATAATGTGTATCACTAACGATGTCTGCTAGGCTGCGAATCTAAATATGAGCTAAGTCTTTCTATACAAATTAACTAGATTTTGCAAATAATATAGAATGTTTGCATCTTTAGTAGGAAATTAATGTTGAGATTGTACTACATGTTAATATCTAGTATGCATCACTAGATTTTGCATATTTCATTGGACACGAAAGGTTGAGGCAGTGAATAATTTTGAAATTCTGATTTTAAAGCTACTTTCAGGTATATTTTAGATATTCTATTTAACCGTTGACACAAATTTTTTTTTAAATCTGTCAGATTTGTATAATTTTGATTGTGTTTTTAGGATTTTGTGTAACAAATGTCACTACTAGCTGTATTTTTAAAAATCTGATAGATTTGACCATATAAAATTTCTTGACATATAACTAGATATGCCCTATATATAATAACTATATATTTTCTAATTCTAATTTTAAGAGTAACTTTTAAATAGATTTTGGATACTCCTATATTTATACAGGCTTACCATTTTTTTTTAAAAGTATACCCACTTTAAGTTGATACTAACATGCAAGATCTAAGGCCCTCTTTAGCAAGGCTCTTTCAGGCTCCAGCTCGTTGCTACATTACCAGAAGAACTAGAGCCGGAGGAGCCCCGCCTTGCCAAAGAGCTAGGCACTAACTCCTGCTTTGGGACTTTGACTGGGCATATCATTCATCATGCATGCACAATGGGGGCCCAAAGGAAAGGCATGGGCTGAACCACTAGTTGTTTATAACATATATAAGGACAATCTTTTACCCACCATAATCATGCAAAAAAAAATTCTCAACATATGTTGTAGCTAGTTTGATTATTTCCTTTCCTTACAATTTCCATATGATAGAACTTTGACAAGACTTAAATTATTCCCACTAGAATCATGTATGTGTGTTGCAACAAGAAAGAATAATACTTTGATAGTCGCCTTGTCCATCGAGCATGCCCCTCCATACACAATGGTAATCATATTCGTCGGGGGCTTTGTATCTGATGCAAACATGTGATCTGGTCTTTGTATCAGAACTAGGTAGGACGCGTGAACATGTGAGCCACGAGTAAAGGATGATTGGTATCGATGCGGACGCATGAGCAGTGATCAAGACATGGTATCACCGAATAAACGATGGGTTTCAGTCTCTTTAGTTGTATATAGATTGTTGCACAATAGCACATGATGTGGGCAGGTCATGGCCGCACCTCTAGCGGCCCAAGTAGTCCAGCTAGAGCCAGAGCCTTACTTACTTCATGTTCGCTCATGCTATGTGTAATCATGCACGAGGCCTGAGGTAGAAACCTAGACCAAAGTTGTCACACTTGATCGAATATAAATATTTTTAGTTCAAGCCTTTTTCAATTGAATCCATTTAGGATTCTAAATATTCGCTAAAATGAATAAAATTTTTTATCAACAGTTAGCGTTTGGGTAGTGGCTTGGGTGGATGGTAAGGAAGTAACATATGAGATTTGAGGTTCTTTGTTCATCCCACATAATCAGGCATGCTTATTTTGGCCCACTTCTAGAAATCGATCTCTAGATTGTCACCTTTAGAAATCTTCTAGAGACACAGGTATATAAAACAAAGGGACAAACCTCCTAAAAAATATTGTTTCGTTAAGTGCATCACCCCGAGTCATGCATAGACTATTAAGTATTTTGTAAGTAACTTAATGTTGGCACTTGATTCACAATTTCACACTGGTGAGGCAAACACGATGACTACTACTACTTCAAATTTCCAAGAACACGAGATCTATCTACCCTAGTGATGAAGCCGCCAAAAAACCCTAATTATTCTTTTCGCCATGATTGTTATCTCAACCTTGTGGAACCGAGGCGGTGAAACTGAATGACATTGGACAATCTATGTGAAGCAGAAGCGGTCGCCGGGAAGCCCCGACACGCGATGTCGCAGCGCCCGCCGAATAGCCTTTGCTCGTGCACCGCTGGATGCGGGGAGGGAGCATTGCCTCTGCCGAGAGAGCATTGGCGTCTCTCGCTAGGGAAGCACGAACCAATCTTGATCTCCCGGTGATGATCACCTTTGGGACAAACGAATTTCAGTTAAAAAGGAATCAACCAAGAACCAACAGCTACATGCATCATATGCCCATGGCCATGTTCGTATTACCTTTGACTGCTTCTAGTGCCCCCCTTGGGGTTTCGTAGCCCTTGGGCGCCGGACTAGGATCTATAACAGCACGTTGTGATGTTGACGACAACTCATCGGCGTTGGCTTGGCCACCTACGACATACATGCAACATTTGTAACCAAATGATCAAGCAAGTGAAATTTTCAAATGCATAATTCGCGGTACGCTTACCGTGGCCAAGAATAGCATGAGTGAGAGAGTGAGGAACAGAGCCATGGCTGCAAACCGATTGATCATCATGACGAAGAGGACAAGAGATGATGTCTATTGGATTTACTCGCTATGTGTGGTCTATTTATAGAAGCAGGCAGGCAGCCCTCGACAGCCAATGATCAACACAGTAGTTGCATTGGCTATGGGATAAGGGAAACAGTACTACACCAGGGTGCATCATCGGCAGTAAATCAATTCGTGCTGTACTACAGTAGTCTACTATGCACTGCACCATTGTTGGCAGCAAACTAATGTCAACCATACCATTTTCACACTTATATATGGATGCATCCTTGGCATTACATTGAGTCTTTAGTAGGAAATTGCACCTAGTGTGATGCAGTGCATCTTTAGTAGGAAATTAATGTCTGGCCCTGTGCATAGGCGTCACTTGATTTGCTCATTTTATGATACCAAAGATTGACCAAGCAGTGAATTACTATAGATTCTCCTAATTCTAATTTTAAGAAAAGAAACTTTTAGATAAAATTTACATACTCCTATATATTCCAAATATCTAGTTGATAAGGCCTTGTTTGGATGCATTATCAATTAATATTTACCTAGCTAATAGCTCGTACCAAATAATTAGCTACCTATTACCTAGAGGTGTTTGGATGCACAACTAATAAAAAATGCTACTAAGATAAATATTAGTTGTTATTATCTCATTTTGTCCAACTAGTAAGACAATTATATTATCTAGAGCTACAACTAACAATTAGCTACTTTAGTTTTACTTGTTTGGATTCAAAATAGATACCTATCAGCAGGGATAGCTATTATCTATAGAGATCCAAAAGGACCTAACAAGACTTTCATTGGGCATTACTATCATTCATGATTCATGCACAACAAGGGCCCAAAAAAGGAATGGCATATGGGCCGAGCCTCTCGTTGTTTAAACATATATAAGGACAATCTTCTACCCATAATCTTTTTGGAACAAATTATTTCCTTGACCCTACTAAAAGTACCACCTAGTTTCTTGGCCCCTTTTTTGATGAATTTGGTTACTTGGCCCATTTTCAAGTTTTTGGTAGTTTCATGGCCCTTCCGTCAGTTTCATAAAAAAACAGTATTAAGTGGTACGTGAAATGACTATTTTTCCCTTAGTGCCTAATGAGCGTCGGACACATGACCCATTATTGTGGATTATCTTGAGAAAATACTGGTGCTAAGCAACTTGAACAAACAGTTATGTTGGTGGCCTTTTTCATTAGGTGCCACGGGCAAATTAGTCATTTCACATACCATTTAACCCTGCAAAGTCATGAAAGTGACAGAAGAGGCAAGAAACTAACCAAAACTCGAAAGTGGGCCAAATAACTAAATTTGCCGGAAAAAGAGCCAAGAAACTAAGATGTACTTTTAATAGGGCCAACTAGCTAAAAGATTTTTTTACGAGGCATCCTTTTGTTTCTTTGTTTCTGATGAAGTGACGAACACATCGCTTTCTTAATTTTCTTATGACCAAACTTGGCCAGACAAGCATTAGTTTCTGCTGTTGCGCAGTCCATGATGAGGGCTGGCCCGCACATCTCTAACGGCCCAAGTCCAGATAGAGCCTTCTTTCCTTCCTCGAGTATACATAACGATCATTTGCTCAAAAGAGAGAGAGAGAGAGAGAGAGAGAGAGAGAGAGAGTATACATAACGATCAATTCTAAAAAAAAAAAGACTATAAAAAACGATCGATAATGCATAATCATGCATGCGATCCGAGGTAGAATCATGTTAAATCAGCTATATCCCATATATCCTTCCTATACATAGAAACATAAAATTAGTCACACATGTCCATTTTTATGTAAGGGGGTGTTGAGTTCACCTTTTATCTCAAAAAAATTAGATTTTGGTCCATCATTTTGCATAATGGAACTAAACACCGTGCAAAATTTTTGACAAAATGGTTATTCTCCATCTTCCCACCCCCACTAGCATCATGAAAAATTTGCCATTTTGGATGGAACTAAACACACCCCCAGCATTTTGTATTTTATCATTTCAAAGTACTTAGCAATTTGTATTCTGCATTCCATGGGGAACTACACACAAACTAAGTTTAAATGACATTCATTGCTCAGTCAATATCATTTTAGAGCAAGAATATGCAACTGTTAGTTTCTGGGGAGAAATAAACATATATGTTGGGAGACAAAATACAGTGATACCATAACATCAATACAAGTTTCCTATAGAATCTTTTAGTACAAGTCGTGCAAGCTTTTCTTCAAGTGTTCTCAGAACCGGTATCCACATTCAATCAAGTTGCTTCGTCCAGTCGAAGGGTTTCCAGTCCTTCATGAAGCTAGCAACAGCCTGCCTCTGGTTATCCATGGACTCATGCCTTCGCCGACGGTGCATGTCCTCGTCTGGCAACTTAAGCATCCCTCTAATGACATTCAATCCAAATCCAGCGCTGAACTTGCTCTCGTCATCTATTACATGAACAAAGCCATAGTCCAACCCGAACTCCACATGGAAGTAGGCAAAGTTCTCCGGGATGACTTGGCACAAGTTGCGGCTTGCACTTGTCTGGATAACCTTCTTCATCTCATGCTGGGTCCATTCTTCTTCAGCTTCATCAATAGCCTGGAATAAATGCCAACAATTCATTACAACTAAACGCACGAGAGCATTCTCAGTAACGAAGGTTGAATTAAACAGCTGACCTTTTTGAAGTACATTGGAGCTTTGCTTGAAACTTCAGAAGGGACAGGGATGCACTCAATCATGCAGTGTCTCCGCTGTTTGGCCAGGCTTATAACGGTCTCCATAAACACCACATCCTTGTTCTGCTGCGCAAACATCTTCAGCAGACACTTCTTGAAGTTGCGAATCTCCCCCCAAACGTTCTGATCAACTGTTCTTGTTCCAGATTCATGCTGCAACCATTATCAAAATCATCAATAATGAGAAACTGATTGTCAGTTCATAAATTAAAAGACAGAATTCTCCCAAAAAAAGCCTATTCAAAAGCACAAACAAGTAGCAGCTGGTTGGTTCTTAAGAAAGCTAAATTTCATGCAAATGCAACAGGGACAGCAAAATTGTCTCACCTGTAATGGAAGGATAATACAGTGCCCAGGGACAACAGGTTCAAACTGCGGCAGCATCAAGTAACTGAAGTTTCCAATAGCAACAACCAGATGTTTTGGCCTGGATGGGTTCTCAAAGCAATACAAACAGCGCTCCTTCTGAGTCAACATATGCCTATTAGTGCTTCTCCTCTCGTCACGTGCTTCTTTATTCTTTCTTTTGTCCTTTTTAGTGGGAGCATCACCAAAATCATATTCATCTTCAATACTTTTAGACATATTATACTGCTTGTTGTGCATAATTTTATTAGCCAAATGCAGGTCAGCATCCTCTTCTCTTCTCCTGCGATCAGCTGTAGGCTTCAATGTATGCCTACAGATTTAAAAAGAAGTCTTCAGCAAGGGCAGATAAACTGTAGTGCTATACGTGTTCGTATTGATATAACAATGAAATCAGAACTTTTCCATACTACTTGGGATATCATGTAGTCTTAGAATACTTTCTCATAAAATGACAAGTGTATACTTTGTTTTGAGAAATAATTATTTCCCATGGCACACATGATTGGATATAGTTACCTGATTGAGCTTCTTTCTTTTCCATGACCAGGCTTCTCATGGGCAGTATCCTGATTCTCCAGCAAAGCTTCCATTTCAATCTGATAAAGAATGACGAGCAGCTCAGCCATATTGCCAAGCAAATAGAAAATTGATCTCTCCCTATTTCTATAGATAACAAGACATTTATCCCAGTTTCTTAAATCGTGCAGTGTGGTGCAACCTAGACCAAAGTTGTAAATATATGGTGCAAGCCGTAAATATATGGTGCAACCTATTAGGAAAATATAGATCCAGTAGCACCAAAGCAATCCATATGTTGAACCTTACATGCAATTTTACAGAATATATGTAAGTTAAGGACTAAGGTGGAAACACAATAATTAACATATCTACACTGTTAAATCATGAGTATTTGTCAAGAGTACTCTGAATACTCCAATTGTTGCATTACAAAATAAATTGCTATATAATGATTCATAAATTCATAAAGCCAGAAAAAAGTGTCAGCATTGCCACACCACAAGAAAAATAATTGAAAGACTCACCGAAAGTTGTTCAGCTTCTTGATGCTTGCCTTTCATTCGAGCTGCAGAATCTTTGCAGCCATCTGGTTTGCATTTAATTTCTGAGCACTCACTAATGATACTTTGTTTGAACTCTCCTTAACGGATTTCTGCTCACTGTCCCTCTGCTCATCAGGACTAGCACTAGCACTACCAGTGGAAACATTTGTTTTCTTGCTCTCAAGATTGTTAATCTTTTCCATAAAGCTTCCATCATCAGAAAACTTATTTAAGCTTGCTACCGCTGAAGAGATAAGTTCCTGATCCTCAGAAGATATATTCTGTCTTCGCTTTTTCCATGGGACAGAATCAGGTTTGGGTTTTCTCATGGCACGATGCTGAGAAGAAACATCTCGTAAATATTCACGTCTGCCACTGTTACCATCTGGCTGGCCCTCTGGATTTCCTTTGACACGTTCTTCTGAGTTGTCAGCATTCCCAGATTTTCTGCCTCTAATGGCATGCAAATGAGCATGTGAGTGGGCAGCTCTTGATGCTGATACTGAAACAGCTAAGTCGCCTAATGAGCCCCATCTCTCTTCAACAACCTATAGCAGTCGAATAGTCGCATAAGTTAATGAGAAATTTAAAAACAAGAATAATCACATGTACCTATGTGCTTACCTCCTCAAGTTTTCTTCCTTCACGAGCAGCTTGCTCCTTTGCACGCTTCAAAGCTTTAAGTCTCCAGCTGGCACCTCCATCACCCACAACAGAGGATGCAAGCAACTGACTGCCTGCATTTGTTGGGGTTGACTCTTCTGGGTATCCAGTTCCATTATCTTTAAGGTATGGGTTAAGTTCCTTTGGGTTTGGTCTCATAACCTATCAACAATCAAGCAAAGGCGGATTACTACAGCTTGTCGACAAAAAGCAGCATGTGAGAAAGTGTATTGTCATTACCTCTTCATGCGCAGCTTCATCCTTCTCGATATTATCAGCCTTACCAACAGCGCTGCCCTCAGTTCGGCTGCTGCTTGCTGGCTTGAGCATCCATTCAAGCCCCATCTCCCTCCGCACCACCTCGCTTGCCCTTAGCCCCTCGCCTTCAGTCTCTTCCTCCTCATCTTCGTCATCACGTCTCTGCTTCCCGCTGCGAGGGGCTGTAACAAATGGCCATAACTCATATGATCAGATAAAGATATCCAAGCCTGTCAAAATTACAACAGAAGAATAAATGCTGACCGAATTTTGTACTATTTTATTTACCTCTTCCCCGGTCAGACTCGCTGGATTCGGATTCATCGTCGTCAGAGAAGTTGCGCCGCCGCCTTCTGTCCTTGCCCCGGCGCTTGCTCCGACTGACATCCTCCTCCTCTTCCTCCCCGATTGAATCGTCGGTGTCTGACCCCGAAGACTCTTCCGACGAGTACCTCTTGCTCCGCCTCCGCTGCCGCCGGCTACTTTGCCTCTTCTTCTCCTTCTTGTCCCGCCCTCTTTTACTGTGCTTCGACGGCCTCTTGCCGTCGGAGGAGTTGGAATCGGAGCCCCGGTCACCTCTACGCTTCTGATCAGACTGGATCTGGTCTCGCGGAACTAGCTTCACGCCGGACAGCATGCCGGCGAACCGACCCGTGCCTCCGAGGGTTTCGTTGGACTCAGAGAGAGGGCCGTACCCGAACAAACCGAATCGATATCAACAGAGGCTGGCCGGGGGCGGGGGTCGCCGTCTCGGGGTTGAGGAAAGGAGGGACGAGAGCGCCAAGGAGGGCCGGAGCCGGAGGGAAGGGGTCGCGCCGTCGCGGGAGCGCCGCTGCGGCGGATCAGCGCCAGGCGAGGTCGGGGAAGAGATAGTACTCCTGTTTGGGCTGGGCTGTGTACATGTATGAGTGTATTCTATTGTATGGGCCTTTAACCCTTTACATGGTTCGGTTATTCATTTTTGGAATCATTTTTCTCAACAACAAAAAAGTCATTCTCAAAAAAAAAAAAGTTCGGTTATTGTCAATTCGGTTAACTGGAGCCTTGAACCGAATTAACCGTAGTAATTTGGGTTCCTAGAATCTGGAAACCGAAACGGGAACATAATATTTCGGTTTCGTTTAATTCGATTTTTGGTTCCGGTTAGTTTGGTTTTTACTCTTTCCTTTTTTTTCCGAGTTTGAGAAGATGTCGCTGCTAACGTCCTTGGGCCATTTAATAAAAAACGTCCTTGGGTCATGGGCCATGGGCCACCTCCATTTTGACAAAAATGGGCCGTTGTCGGCCGTGGACGTGTCCAGTGGCCATTGAGAATTTGAGACTAAAATCTATACCTACTAATAAAGAGAGAAAATTTCCGTCGTCCACCTAAAATTTTCGTCCAGCCTCCCCTCCCCTGCCTGTATCCACGGTACAAATACGGCTCAAATCCATCGTATCCCTTGGTCCAGCCTTCAAGACACAGCCTTTGTCAAGACCTTGTACAACTAGGAAACACGTCCAACTAGGAAACGCCCTGTACAACAAAGATTGACCGTTGCGGATATGTGCGAGTGCGTCCAACTAGGAAACAACCTGTACAACTAAAATTATACCCTTGCGGATACGTGCGTTCCGTGGCTCATCCTGAGACGAGCTGGGCCCTTCCGTGGTTTCACGGATTGAGCTGGCTCGCGACATGGTCGGTGTTGGGGTCGGCGAGAGGGCTGGACCGGGCCGCGGCAATAGGGAGAGGTGGTGCAACAGGGGCTGGCTGTAACACCCCCGTGTGTTACTTACCGCTTAAGTCATGGATTGAATAAAATTAAGTTTAATTTATGTTTGATCCTAAGTGTGTTGTTGTATGATGGTTGGATAGTATAGGTTGGGAATCTGAATTTTGAATCAAATTCAAGTTTGAATTGAACTCCGAAAACCCTAAACTCCATTCTTTCTTTTACCCCCTTTTCTTTTGTTCAAAATTTATAAAGAATTTGGGTATGGTTATTAAAGCAATTTTGTAGATTTTTCAAAGTTAAACAAAGTTGGTATTTTGAGTTTTCAAAGTTTAGTTCAAAAATTTAGAGTAATTTTGAAAATACCAAAACTAGGTTTTGTCCCCTTTTGATTTAAAAACCCTATTTCAAAATCTAAGCAAAATTTGCAAAAACTTTCAAAAGTTAGTTTGTAGATCTTGTTGAGATGAACAAAAGTCATGTACAAAGTTTTTCAAGTTGTTACATGATTTTAAAAGTAATTTTGAATTCAAATTTCAAAATTTTGAACTGTTTTTCAAAAAGTCATATTTAGAGGCCGAATTTGAAAATCTTCCAATTGTGAAAATTGTAGATCTTGAAAAATTAGCCTAAGTCACTTTTGGAGTTTTTCAAGTTCAGTTCAAATTTTGGGAGAATTTGGCAAATTTCAGCGAGTTAGGGTTTAGGGTGCTACAAATGAATAGGGAATTCAATTGTGCACGCCATACCAAACCCGGCCGCCCGGAGCGCCGCCCGTGGCGTTCTCAGCTGCGTTCGCGCGCCCGCCGCGTGGTCGACGTCGTGGATGACTTCGCGAAGGTCCCAGCCACCTCACCATCCTCTCTTTCTTTATAAGTCGGCCGCCGCCGACGTTCTTCTCCTTTTTTTCCGAAACCGCCGCCGAGTCGTCGCCGTCCGCCATCGAAATTCGCCGCCGTCGAGCATCTATTCACTAAACCAACTACGCCAACGCCTCCGCCTCTTCCTAAGCCCCTTTGACACCCAGTGCAAGCCTTTCCATCCGCCGCTCGCACCCGGCGAGGTCGTCTTCCCCGCGGCCGTTCGTCGCGCCGCCCGTGAGTCGCCCGGCCGTTGTAAACCTTGCTTTCCGTTGAGCTTTTCGTCGTTTCTTTCATCAATCGAGTGGCCGTGGTGATGTGGTCGCGGATCGACCTCCCCATTTTCCTACCAAACCTGGCCGTACCGGAACGCCGTCGTCTTGCCGTCTTGAACCAGCCATCGTCGCCCGTCGACCTTCCTCCAGGTCCACCTCCGAGTCCTAGCTAGCGTGCTCGAGATCCGCGGTGGGCTCTAGCCCACGCTCGTCCTTTTCCTTTCCACTCTACATGATGCCGGCGCCGAACGCGTCGCGCGCCGCCCGCGACCACCCCCCGTGGCCATCCGGTGGTCACGCCCCACTGAGTGGCAAGGCCACGATGCGTGCCGGTGTCGTAGCGTATGGGTGACCCCAAGAGGAATAGTGTTGGGCGAATCAAATCTTGGGCCAAAATAAAAATAGTTCGCCCATGGTGAACAGTAGCTGGGCCTTTTGAACAGTATGGGCGCCTGATCTTTGGGCTGGTTTTTCGGCCCGTGTGCCTTTTTCTTTTATTCAATGTTTTATCAATTAGTATTTGTTTGAATAGTCTTGATTCTTGTGAATTTCATATAAATTCAAGTTTAGCTTTAAAAATTCTGAAAATTTTTGTAGAAGCTTCTTATGAGTATATGTATCCATGAAAAATTTGAAACTTTGATTTTGAGTAGTTTTTGCATGATTTAAAAATACAATCTTTAATTGAAAAATGCATCTTCTATGATTTATAGAAAATAAAATATTTATTCAAAAATCATGAAAATTTATTTGGTACCGTTTCATGATGTGTTCTACTTGTATAAAAAGTTTGGAGTCATTTTGAAATGTTTAAATTATTTTCTATTTTATGCTCTATTATTTTATGTGTTTAAATGTTATGTTTAGTGTAGAATGACTTAGGTTTTGTGTGGCTTTGGGGTTGTTTTGTGAATCTTGGATCATACCATAATCAAGTGGTCCTTGAGAACTCCTTAGGCAATGGTGATGATATCTTGTAGAAGTCCAACAAGTTGGTTTTGTTGGGTTGCAACTTTATCGTGAAGGAAAGTTGTACTCAAGTGTTTATTATTTCATGCATCCATGAAACATCATATTTATACTTCATCATGCTAAAGCATGCATCATCATCTACGTGTAGAGTATACGAGAGTGAGATGGTTCATGATGGTCGAGCTTCAAGAAGATCCATCCACCGATGATATCGAGGTCAAGTATGACTTCGGGTGATCTCGTTAAGAATCGACTTTTCCCTCGCAATACGGGCAAGTCCCTGATACATTTAAACCTTTCCTTGTATTTTACAAAGCTTTTACACTTATGTTTATGATATGTTGCATTAAGTACTAGGAGATGAGTGATAACCTAATTGCTGCATTATCATCCTTGATTATTTCAATACCATCCTTGTTAACCTGTTTTATTTCGAAAATGCTTAGTGAAGCTTAGCCCTGCTTAATTAGTTAAGCTTTTTCATCAAAATGATTTAATTGAGAAGATGGTACTGTTTTCGGAAAAGAAAGAGATGTAGTGATGAATTTGAGATCGGACGGGACGTAGGTTGAAAGCCGGCGGGATACCTAGCTGTGCTTGTCCCGTGTTGGTCGTTTAAGGACCGTCCGTTGTTTGGATTGTTAAGTTCGGGACTTTTGAACGCAAATACGCCTGAGGCCTTCTGGCAAAGGCACGTCTGACTGGCAGTCACCCCAGATCAGTCGACCCTAACTAGCCACATACTCCGGTAAGCCGGATCTTGGTGGAGCCAAATCGGGAATGGCAACCACGCACTGGGAGTGGAGAGATGGCGGGAGTAGTGTGTACCCACCCTACTGGTCAAACTGTCATTAGGACGGGGTAGGGAGGTGGAGTATCGGTGCTCTCGGGTGGCGCAGCCTCGTTCCGTTTTGGACAAATCTGAGAAAAGGTTGATATATGCAAGTTTGGGTACTACATATGTCGTGTGGTTAGGGATCCCCAGCTGGGTATAATCGGTTCATGAATCGCCGTTGCTTCTCGGTTATGGAGACCCGTTCTTCTGTCCTTTCATCGTAGTAAATGATGGATTATGTTTTGAGGAAGAAAGTTGGAATAATAAATTATGTTTGCTCTAGAGTAGGAGAATCTAGAGTATCGAGTTACTAATCAATTCAAAATATTGAAAGTAAGGATACACTTTTAGTAAGCTTTTCTCGCAAAAGAATTCTTGATTCTTGCTAAAGCCTTACCTTGACTCCTAAGACCGAAGATTCCCGTGTCTTCTTACATTTTTTCTTTAGTCGGGTAAGTCTTGTTGAGTACTCCCATACTCGGGGTTCTTTGACCCTTGTTGCGGGGAGGCCGGTCATGAGCGGGCTTGTTTTGGTCCCTGCTGCATGACGATTAAACCGAAAGATGAGGGGCGAGTATAGTTCAACCCTCGGGCAGGGGTTGTCGGTGTTTATATGTATAAAGTTACTCCAATAATATTAGGCTTGTAATAATAATACTTAAGTTTGAGTATTTGAACAAATGGTTTGTAAACTTATGGTTATATAATCCTTCCGCAGTACTCTGATCTATATTTTTGTAACAAATGTTGTAATGTTGTAGCTACTCCTTTGTTGATCCTGGTATGAGTGGTGTAATCGGGGTTTCCGATGACACTCGGCGAGATTCTTAAGTTATTGGGTGCATCCGCTTCTTTGTCGAGGGTCTTTGGGACAATGACGGGTGCGGGTGGGCCCTGGGAATTAGGAGGTTACGTCACGAGAATGGTATCGAGCTCATACTTAGGACCAGCTACAATATTACTTTTGAAAACTTCAAAATGATTTTGTAATCTAAAAGTTTTTGAAAGTAACAATTTAAAAATGATCTTCTTTCTTTCCTTATGCTTCTTTGGAAGCTTTTATGAAGATTTTTCCGACGAGTCAAGTAAAAGATTTCAAGAAGTTTCATGTCATCTTTTGAAGAACAACTGGGAGTCAACTTCACCGACAATGTTCCGCTAAGTGCTTTTCAACATTTCGTTGGTGCGAGAAGATAGTATATAAAGTAAAGACCTATATCTTGCTAACATGATGAAGACAGTACTCCTAACGTTGTGAAGACGTATAGGACGAGCATGCATCATATCATCATATAATGTTGATTTTTCCTCCCTTTGTTCGGACAACTATTATTCTTTATAGTTGTTTGACTTAAATTTCGTTCTATACCGGGTTTTTGGTTAATAGATTTCCATTTGATAATCTTTGCTTCATAAGTTCCAATCTTTGGGAGCTTGCACCTTGTCATGTCAACTCTATTTAAAAGCCTCGGACTACTCCTTGATTTCTCAACTCATACATGTGTTGTATTTTGACTTCCTCCATTATGACACATGCTCTTCTTTTCACTTTGACAAACAACATGTGTTGGTTGAGAGTTGCAATAATTGTGTCTTATGATAGAACCATGACTGTGACCGGAAATAGCGTCGAAATCTGGGGTCTCCTATGGACTGCAGCCATACGGAAATATTTGCCGGACGCTTCGCTCATGTCGGGGTCTATGGTCATGATTCACCATAATCCACAATTAATGAGCTTTCACCTTCTTTGCAAACTCTTTTTTGAAATTCATATCCGTACTCCTCTTCTCTTATCGGTTGCGAGTCACCTTTTGTTTTCGATTGCAATCTTGTTATCAACTTTATTGTTTGCAAAATTTCTTACAAGTCAATATATATTTGACATATTTCTTTTCCCACTACTTGTCCCACGGGATTTGTCACCTTGAAATTCGAATTTGATTTTTGTTAAGGGGAAAGATCCGCATATTCCGTTATTCATGATCATTTCGCTGCATCATTAGCAAGCATCATTGCATTGCATATATTGCTTATAGCATTCATGTAATGCATATATGATGTTTCACATGTTATCTAAAATGATGTTAATGTTGGTTGTTGTTTGTGTTTCATTGTTAAGTCTGTGTGTACTTTGTTTTGCACCCTAGTTCAACTAGGATGTTATTATTCGTAAATCTTTGCCACAGCTTATGTTGTGCCGTGTGGAACTATATCAAGTCTCTGTTGGACCTCCTAGAAGTTTCTTCTAGAGAGGAGCCCCGATGCCACCCAATTTCTCTTTGATCTTTAAAACCTTCTTGGCTTTGATCTTGAAATCACCTTCATTTTGACTACACACCTTGGAACTTCTTTTGGTTGTGGTTTTGGCCGTGGTGTTATGATTAATGATTTTTTAATCATGATCCATTACAAAACTACACTAAGCATTTCTTAGTTATCTATATTCTATCCGAGGACTCGTATATCGGCTCGATTGCTTTGTGAGTTTCTTACGAAAGTTTCAAGAAAAGGTGACCCTTGAAGAGCAAGTCAACGACATCAACATTAACGGACTACAAAAGTGGTAGATAAGAGACTCTGTTTAACCATTTACGAAGGTCGGGATCATTGTGGCATCTTGTTGCCGCCACGTGTCTTCTCGAACGCCGTGAGCATCCTCTCCCTCTCCCGCTTATGCGTCGTGTTTGTAGTCTCGGCGTGCCCGCCTCGCTTCGTGATCGCGGCGTTGTACCGCACTCGCCGTCCTCGCGCCCACGCCCCCTCCTTTATCCCCGCACTCGTGTCGTCTCTCGGCGCTCGCCCTCGTCCCCTGCGGACCCCCCCCTTCTTCTCCTCTTTTGGCCGCAGCCTCTTGCCGGCGAATCCACTCCTCTTATCCTCTTCCTCTCTTCCACCTTGGTTCGCGGCAGGTAGCGTGCCATGGCCAATCTTGTTCGGCACCGCCGGTGATGCTCTTCCACTCGGCCTACTTCCCGACGTGTTGTGCCCTATCTCTCGCCTACCAAGCTATAAAATTTCCTACACGCCCCTTTCCTTTCCATCTTCGGATCGAGTAGAGCTCGTGAGTTGTTTCTCTCCACCGGATCTCATCGTGAGGAAGATTGGAAAGCCACCAAGTCGGAAGGAAGGAGCGGATGGACATAGAGCTACCCGATATGGCGTTCGTTGAAGTTTTGTTCTCGGGATGCTTTTTCGTCTTGGCGCTTGCAATGATTGAGTGTTCACGATCCTGTTTAAGGGTCCGTTGGTCTTTTGCCATGTTACGGATAATCATTATCCTGTTGTTCCTTCATTGCCCTCGCTTATCGAGGGCGTTTGATTAGGCGTTTAGTTGTTCGTCCCCGCTCTTGGTTGTGTTGTTCTAGATCTGAGTGTTTTAGTTTTCAAAGTCATGTATTCTCTCTGAGTGTACTTTTAGATCTGTGTATGTTAATCGTTCTTTCCCCTTTTCATTCTCGTTCGAATCTCGGGACGAGATTACGACGTGGGGAAAGGCCGTAACACCCAGTGTTACTTACCGATTAAGTCATGGATTGAATAAAATTAAGTTTAATTTATGTTTGATCCTAAGTGTGTTGTTGTATGATGGTTGGATAGTATAGGTTGGGAATCTGAATTTTGAATCAAATTCAAGTTTGAATTGAACTCAAGAAAACCCTAAACTCCATTCTTTCTTTTACCCCCTTTTCTTTTGTTCAAAATTTATAAAGAATTTGGGTATGGTTATTAAAGCAATTTTGTAGAGTTTTCAAAGTTAAACAAAGTTGGTATTTTGAGTTTTTCAAAGTTTAGTTCAAAAATTTAGAGTAATTTTGAAAATACCAAAACTAGGGTTTTGTCCCCTTTTGATTTAAAAACCCTATTTCAAAATCTAAGCAAAATTTGCAAAAACTTTCAAAAAGTTAGTTTGTAGATCTTGTTGAGATGAACAAAAGTCATGTACAAAGTTTTTCAAGTTGTTACATGATTTTTTAAAAGTAATTTTGAATTCAAATTTCAAAATTTTGAACTGTTTTTCAAAAAGTCATATTTAGAGGCCGAATTTGAAAATCTTCCAATTGTGAAAATTGTAGATCTTGAAAAATTAGCCTAAGTCACTTTTTGGAGTTTTTCAAGTTCAGTTCAAATTTTGGGAGAATTTGGCAAATTTCGGCGAGTTAGGGTTTAGGGTGCCACGGTGAATAGGGAATTCAGCGTGCGCGACCATACCGGCCGACGCGGAGGGCCGCCGTGGGCGTTCTCAGCGTTCGCGCTCGGCGCCCGGTCGCGTGGTCGACGTCGTGGATGACTTAGCGAAGGTCGACCACCTCACCATCCCTCTCTCTTCTTTATAAGTCGGCCGCCGTCGACGTTCTTCTCCTTTTTCGAAAACCGCCGCCGCCGGAGTCGTCGCCGTCCGCCATCGAAATTCGTCGCCGTCGAGCATCTATTCACTAAACCAACTACGTCAACGCCTCCGCCTCTTCCTAAGCCCCTTTGACACCCAGGTGCAAGCCTTTCCGCCGCCACAACGCGAGTCTTCCTCGCGGCCGTTCGTCGCGCCCGCCGTGAGTCCGCCGCCCGTTGTAAACCTTGCTCCGGTGAGCTTTCGATCGTTTTCTTTCATCAATCAGTGGCCGTGGTGATGTGGTCGTGATCGACCTCCCCATTTTCCCAGTGGCTTTGGCCGTCGGACGCCCGTCGTGCCGCCCGTCTTAGAAACCGCCATCGTCGCCGTCGACCTTCCTCCGGTCCACCTCCGTCCTAGCTAGCGTGCGCCTCGAGATCACGGTGAGCTCTAGCCCCTTTCGTCCTTTTCCTTTCCACTCTACCGCGATGACCGTGCGAACGTCGGCGCCGCCCGTGTGGCCACCACCGATAGCCATGCCGGATGGTCACGCCCGCAGTGGCAAGGCCACGATAGCGAGCCGGGTGCTTGTGGCGTATGGGCGGCCCAAGAGGAATGGTGTTGGGCGAATCAAATCTTGGGCCAAAATAAAAATAGTTCGGCCCATGGTGAGCGATAGCTGGGCCTTTTGAACAGTATGGGCCGCACAGTCTTTGGGCTGGTTTCGGCCCGTGTGCCTTTTCTTTTTATTCAATGTTTTATCAATTAGTATTTGTTTGAATAGTGCTGATTCTTGTGAATTTCATATAAATTCAAGTTTAGCTTTAAAAATTCTGAAAATTTTTGTAGAAGCTTCTTATGAGTATATGTATCCATGAAAAATTTGAAACTTTGATTTTGAGTAGTTTTTGCATGATTTAAAAATACAATCTTTAATTGAAAAATGCATCTTCTATGATTTATAGAAAATAAAATATTTATTCAAAAATCATGAAAATTTATTTGGTACTTTTCATGATGTGTTCTACTTGTATAAAAAGTTTGGAGTCATTTTGAAATGTTTAAATTATTTTCTATTTTATGCTCTATTATTTTATGTGTTTAAATGTTATGTTTAGTGTAGAATGACTTAGGTTTTGTGTGGCTTTGGGGTTGTTTTGTGAATCTTGGATCATACCATAATCAAGTGGTCCTTGAGAACTCCTTAGGCAATGGTGATGATATCTTATAGAGAAGTCCAACAAGTTGGTTTTGTTGGGTTGCAACTTTATCGTGAAGGAAAGTTGTACTCAAGTGTTTATTATTTCATGCATCCATGAAACATCATATTTATACTTCATCATGCTAAAGCATGCATCATCATCTACGTGTAGAGTATACGAGAGTGAGATGGTTCATGATGGTCGAGCTTGAAGAAGATCCATCCACCGATGATATCGAGGTCAAGTATGACTCGGGTGATCTCGTTAAGGAATCGACTTTTCCCCTCGCAATACAGCAAGCCCGGATACATTTAAACCTTTCCTTGTATTTTACAAAGCTTTTACACTTATGTTTATGATATGTTGCATTAAGTACTAGGAGATGAGTGATAACCTAATTGCTGCATTATCATCCTTGATTATTTCAATACCATCCTTATTAACCTTGTTTTATTTCGAAAATGCTTAGTGAAGCTTAGCCCCAGCTTAATTAGTTAAGCTTTTTCATCAAAATGATTTAATTGAGAAGATGGTACTGTTTTTCGGAAAAGAAAGAGATGTAGTGATGAATTTGAGATCGGACGGGACGTAGGTTGAAAGCCGGCGGGATACCTAGGCGTGCTTGTCCCGTGTTGGTCGTTTAAGGACCGTCCGTTGTTTGGATTGTTAAGTTCGGGACTTTTGAGCGCCAAATACGCTGAGGCCTTCGGCAAAGGCGCGTCGATTGCGATCACCCCGCATCGGTCGACCCTAACTAGCCACATACTCCGTAAGCCGGATCTTGGTGGAGCCAAATCGGGAATGGCAACCACGCGACCGGGAGTGGAGAGATGGCGGGAGTAGTGTGTACCCACCCTCTTGGTCAAACCGTCATTAGGACGGGGTAGGGAGGTGGAGTCTTGTGCTCTCGGGTGGCGCAGGCCTCGTTCCCCGTTTGGACAAATCGAGAAAAGGTTGATATATGCAAGTTTGGGTACTACATATGTCGTGTGGTTAGGGATCCCCAGTGGGTATAATCGGTTCATGAATCGCCGTTGCTTCTCGGTTATGGAGACCCGTTCTTACGTCCTTTCATCGTAGTAAATGATGGATTATGTTTTGAGGAAGAAAGTTGGAATAATAAATTATGTTTGCTCTAGAGTAGGAGAATCTAGAGTATCGAGTTACTAATCTGAATTCAAAATATTGAAAGTAAGGATACACTTTTAGTAAGCTTTTACGCAAAAGAATTCTTGATTCTTGCTAAAGCCTTACCTTGACTCCTAAGACCAACATTCTGTGTCTTCTTACATTTTCTTTTAGTCGGGTAAGTCTTGTTGAGTACTCCCGTACTCGGGGTTCTTTTGACCCTTGTTGCGGGGAGCTGGTCATGAGCGAGGCTTGTTTTGGTCCCTCGCCGCATGACGGTGTACCCGGAAGATGAGGATCAGTAGAGTTCAACCCTCGAGGCGGGGTTGTCGGTGTTTATATGTATAAAGTTACTCCAATAATATTAGGCTTGTAATAATAATACTTAAGTTTGAGTATTTGAACAAATGGTTTGTAAACTTATGGTTATGTAATCCTTCCGCTGTACTCGATCTATATTTTTGTAACAAATGTTGTAATGTTGTAGCTACTCCTTTGTTGATCCTGGTATGAGTGGTGTAATCGGGGTTTCCGATGACACTCGACAGGCTTCTTAAGTTATTGGGTGCATCTACACTGCTGTCAGAGGTCTTTGGGACAATGACAGGTGCAGGTGGGCCCGTAATTAGGAGGTTACGTCACCCGCGAGAGAACCGCGGCGGAGCGGCGGCGGCTACGGAGGGAGCTCGGACCGACGACGGCGAAGTTTTTCTTGTAGGTGCTGTCATCTAGGGTTCCGTGGTGCCGACCATCCTTGCCGTCGTGCACGCATCGGGACACGAGGCGCGCATCTAGAGGCGGGGCAGGTGGTGTCCTAAGAAACTTCTAGAGGAAGCCGGGGGATCGCGGGATGCGGTGCTGCGGCTGCTCGCGAGGTCGGGTCGTGGCGGGCCTTAATGGTGTCGGCGTCTGCGTGAAGGAGACGGAAGCAAGAGGAAGGAAGACGGAATTGATAGATTGTAGTCTTCTTCTGTCTCCACTGGTTCGCTTGCTGCCAGGTGGGTCTAACAATGGCGTTTTTAACTGACTGGACCCGACTCGCATATGGAGTAGTGCGTACAACAGCGGTGGGATTCGCCGAAAATTGACATGATATGCCCCTTGCCCTACATGCTTGTTCTCTACTTTGAGTTCTGTGTGTGCAAGTACCAATCGATTTCTAACAATAATAGACATGTAAAATTGTCGTGTGCGCATTCATTTGTGGCTGCCGTATAAATTACAACAACAATTCAACAACAAAAGTGTATTTGAGAATTGTTATCATAAAGGATGAGTTAAATTTTCGATGACATAAAGGGAATTAGCTTACAAATTAACAGGTGTAAGTGATCTGACCAAATATATAAGATGTGATTTTCCCGTTGCAACGCACGGGCATGTTTGCTAGTTCAAACTAATGACTCTTGTAATGAACCACAGTCGATATATTTGGCAAATCATAATTTTCATCTTGTAACAATTTATTTTACACTTGAATTAATTCCCACTAGAATCATGTAGCGTATTACAATAAGAAAGATTAATACTATTATAGCCTTGTCCATCGGGAACACCCTCCGTACACGATGGTTATATTCTTCATCAGGGCTTCGTATGTGACGTGGACACGTTCTTTATATTGAAACCGGGTAGGACACTTACACGTGAGCTTCGAGTTAAGGATGATTCGTATCGATACAGACGAGCAGTGATCAAGACTTAGTATCGTGGATTGGTAAGTCTTTTTAGTTGTATAGAGTGTTGCACGGTAGTAGTACATGATGGTTGGCCATGCACTCACATCTAGCAGCCCAAGTAGTCTAGCTAGAGTAGTGATCAAGACTTAGTATCATGGTGTTCCAGTCTTTCTAGTTGTATAGATTGTTGCACAGTAGTACATGATGTGGGTTGGTCATGCACGCACCTCTAGCGGCCCAAGTAGTCCAGCTAGAGCCTTTTTTTTTTTCATGTGTGTTCGCTCACACGTATGACTCGACAAAACGATCGTTATAACACTTGATGGAATCTACAACTTTCAGTTCAAGACTTTTTCAATTGAGTCCATTTAGGATTTTAAATATTCGTTAAAATGAATAAAAAATTGTATCAACAGTTAGCGTTTGGGTAGTGGCTTGGGGGTGGATGGTAAGGAAGGCATACATAAGGTTTAAGGTTTTTGTTCAATCCCCCATAATCAGGCATGCACATGAATTTTTATTTTATTTTGGTCTGCTTCTGTAAATCGATCTCTAGATCGTCACCTTTGAAATCTTCAAGAGACACACATATATAAGTGGTCGGATGACCTCCGACAAACCATTCTATCATGAAGTGTGCCACCCTGAGACTGAGTCATAGGCTTCTCTATTAAGTATTTCATAAGTAACTAAACGTCGGCACTTGAATCACAATTTCACACTGGTGAGACAAACACGATGACTACTACTACTTCAAATTTCCATGAAGACGGATCTATCTACCCTAGTGATGAAGCTACAAAAATAAACCCTAGTTATTCTTCACACCATGATTGCTACCTCCAACCCTTCAGAACTGAGACGGTGAAACCGAATGCCATTGGGTAGCCTATGTGAAGCAGAAGCAGTCGCCGGGAGGCCCCCTCGACCGCGGTGTCGCAGCGTGCCCGCCGCATAGCCTTTCTTTGGTGCACCGCCGGATGCAGGTGGGAGCATTGCCTTTGTTGTCGGAGAGAGCATTACCGCCTCTGCTGTGGAAGCATGGACCAATCTTGATCTCCCGATGACGGTCACCTTTAGTGTGAAACAATTTTAGATAAAAAGTAATCAACCAAGAACCAAGTTACATGCATAATATAGCCATATTCTTATTACCATTGGTTGCTTCCCATGGCCCCCTCGAGGTTTCATAGCCCTTGGCTGCAGGACTAGGCTCTGGAGTAGCACGCTGTGAGGTTGACGACAACTCATCGGCGTCGGCTTGGCCACCTACGACATACATACAACATTTGTAACCGATAGATCGAGCAAGCGAAATTATCGAACACATAATTCATAGTAGGCTTACCGGTGGCCAAGATTAGCAGTAGTGAGAGAGTGATGAACACCGCCATGGCTGCAGACTGATTGATCATGATGAGGAATTGAGGAGGAGGAAGACAGCTGAGCTTATGTCTATTGGATTCAGTTGCTATGTGGTCTATTTATAGACAGCCCTCGACACTCGGTGATCAATACTATAGCTGCATTGTATATGGGATAAGGGAAACAAGTGCTGCACCAAGGTGCATCATTGGCAGGAAATCAATTCGTGTTATACTACATTATGCATTACAGCATTGCATTGGCAGGAAACAAATGCCGGCCATATCTGCCATGCCTTATATATGGATGCATCCTTGGCATGACTTCATGACTTGCCTCTCAAATTGCACCTGGTCTGGTAGTATGTTGCATCTTTAGTAGGAAATTAATGTCTGCTTGTACATCAGGTTAATACGTGTCACTTGATTTTGCTCATTTCATGGTACCAAAGGTTGATCAAGTAGTGAATAATTGTATATATTTTTCTAATTCTAAATTTTAAGAGCAACTTTTAGGTAGACTTTAGATACTCCTATATATTCCAAACTTCTAGTTTTAGATTCATTATCTGCTAATAGTTAGCTGGCTAATAGCCCATACCTAATAATTAGCTAGCTAACTATTAGCTAGAGGGTTTTTTAATCCAAAGCTAATGAAAAAACTACTAAAATAATAATTATTAGCTGATATTATCTCGTCTGGTCCAACTAGTCAGATAATTATTAACTAGATGTCTAGCTAACAATTAGCTACTTTATTAGTTGTATTGTACCTGTTTGTATCCAAAAGAAATATCTATTAGCATACAGTGATTATCTATAATGATCTAAACAGAGCCTACTACGTACAAGATCTACCTACCTTTAATTGGGCATTATCATTCACCACAACAAGGGCCCAAAATGGAATGGCATGGGCCGAACCTCTCCTTGGTGTTTCTCAAAAGAAATGTAACTCTTCTTCTTTCTTTTTTTTTCAAGATGAACACATGTTGTAGGTTGCTTGTTGCTTACTCCCTCTATCCCATAGGATTAATGTAGAAACAAAATGAAAGTGGAGCTGAAGGAATGTTAAAAAAAGAAAAAAATAATAATTGGTAATAATAGCCTGGCTTGTGGTGAGACCAATTAACCCACCTAGGTTTAGTTACCTGTCACACACAAAAAAAAACCTAGGTTCAGTTACAGTGATTGTATTTAAAAAAAAAAAAAAAGCAGCATCTATTATTATTGAGATCTAGATTAGTGTTTTGGAGGTGTTGTATGGTTTTTTTAAAAAGAAAAAGTGGTAATCGCAGTGGGACTTCCACAGGAATACTAAAAATCCTGGCTACGAAATTCGAATCCCTCGATGAAATTCCTAACGGCGAGGGAGTAGAAGAAAAAAGGGTTTTCTGAACCTATGGGGTCGATGTCATATTGTGCTGGTATAAAACTATTCAAATAAAATTACATCCAGCAATAAACAGAAATCCAAGTTGCCAGCACAGAAGTTTGCCGTGACAAAAACATGCACAAAACTGCAAAATGTGCCCCGGAATCTGCTTAATAAACTGTCACGGGATTCAAAAATCATCAGAAATGACCAAGCAGCAGTTATGGCTGCATGATCTTGCATCGTGTCATTTGCTCTTTGCTTTGCTTCGACAAAACTCCTGTCGAAATTCAGAAACAAGGCTGACACTGCACAGTGGCGTTGAAACTACTGTTTACTTGTGCTCTTTAATTTCTTTAATGATACCATCAGCAAGGGAATCTGTATCATAATTCTTGCCATAAAACTTGACAAACTTCATCTCTGGGTTCATCAGGTACCTGAAAGTAGATGAGCAACCAGTCAGTCAGTGTTTTGATAGAACTTATATGTATTTAATCACTCATAATGATAACACATAGCACTAACGTCAACAAATCAGGATCTTCCTATAGCTACAATGAGTTCTAGCAGAATAAAACAACTAGCCAGCATGTAATTTCAGGATTGAGACATTCCCTGTATTTCACATTCCAAGTCTTTACACTATCCAATGTCATAAAAATTTCCTACTAGATACCCACTGGAGTTCCACAAGATAATATTCAGAATTGGTTAAAAAAAATAGCCAAATTAGCAGGTTTCTTCATTTTGGTTTGCAATTTGCATGCTGTAGGTAATGCCATATCTTAAAATAATAAAAATGACTTGAACTAGATCATCCCAATTGCCGAACATTATCAAAATCAAAAATAGCTAATGCCCAAAGTCATTGTGCAAGATGGAGGAGATTAGAAATAGCATACATGACAATTGAGTGATCAACAAGGTAGTCAGAACCCTCCTCCTCTGTCTTCATATAGTAAACTTCGGTAAGCACGTGCAACTTTTCTTACTTCATCTGTCGTACCTGTGAGTCCTATCAGATCTGGATGGAACTCTGTGAATCACAAATAGTTCATCAGCAATGAGCAATCAAAAGAATAATATACTGCAAAATAATAAGAGGTCAAAGGGCTACAAATTTATTTGTTACATTGATTAAGAACTAAGGGGCAATTGCAAACACACACCTTTAACATAGTCCCGAACCTGCTCAACAGTATCTCTTTCAGGATCAACTGTAATGAAAACTGGCACAACATCCAGTTTTGCCTTTTCCTCTGCATATAAGAACATATTATAATGACTGAAAAAATATGCTTAGCTTAAACCGTCTACTAGGTCCAGTTGGGCTCTTTAGTGGAAATTTTCACCAAGTCCAGTCAAACAAAAATACATAACCTTGTATTTACATCTCATATTGGCTTGCCCATTTACCCTATTATTTGCGTACAATAATATGCCTTCTAGTTTCTAAGTGACAATATCATGCAAGACAACAGTGTTATATTGACAGACAATAAGCAGACACAACAGGATCTATGAAGATACTTGTATCCAAGGATCAAAAGAATCAAATTGACTTACTAATTTTGTCAATCGCTGCAGCCATTTTCTGGAGTTCATCTGGACAAATGTCAGGACAGTGTGTAAATCCAAAATAAAGCAAAGTCCATTTGCCCAAGAAATCCTTTTCAGTGACAGGTTTTCCGTCATGATTCAGAAGCTTAAATGGGCCACCAATGGCTGCAGTGCCTACTGATTGTCCAGGCTTCACGGCACTTGTTCTATTCTTCAATTCTGGGTAAGATGGAATAGGAAAAAAATGACAAGATAAACAGCAATCAGAATTCAAGGAGCTAATACCTTACTGCTTCAGATAAATACTTCCAAAAGACACGTCTCCATAAAGGTTTGAAATGTTTGCTAAAATAGTAAATGGCGGTGTGTTTCTGAACGAGAGGGTAATGATTTTGTCATGGTGCAATTTTGTCAATACAAAAATACAATTTACAATTTAAGATACAATTTGCACAAAGTCTTCTGACTTCCACCGTCCCTATAATGGTTTCTGGCTTTTTGCTGATGTCATTAGGAAGCATGGAAAGAGGAACAGACACCTTTATATTATTTGTTTAACAAGCCTAGTTTTCTGTTCAACTTTTTATAACTGTACTTAAAAGCTATGCAAATGTATTTACAGGAAAGCTAACGATAGTAAGAAAATGCAAGCAGTGGTTACAAAATAAAATGCACACAAATCATGCTAACCTATTTTTTCACATTAGTGTACACTGGTCAAATTGTTGTTAAAAGGTAGACCAGTATGTAAGGCAGGGCAAGCTTAGGCAACTGGCTGAGTTATGGTTTCTATTTTGCATACAGCAATGTAGAAAGAACTGATGATTGTCAAGGAACGTATGAAACATAGAGTGGTCCTTAGCTTGCTCAACCATGGAGGTCACAAATTCAGTAAGGAGTCTCCTGCTTTAATGATGATTTCATTGATAGTAACCATCTTTTTGCCACAAAATTAAAAGGACAATTTTCAGTCTAAGAGATATATATGCTCAACACAGATTTTGTGGAAGGAAGTTTCTAGCAAATCACCAATACAACTCCCCCAATAGAATTGTATAATGGGATGCACCGAGATTGTCTTCTAATTTATTGGGGAGATGCTTTTGCAAATCACTAATACGGTAATTGGGGAAATGGAGGATCTATGAGAAAGGTCCATCTTTCCCTCTATTTGAGGGGAGTTGGCACAAAATATTGGTGATCACCATTAACAAGGGATTTGGAGGGAGATCTCTTGGAGCAAGGAGGGGAAGACTCAACTCCCCCAATACATTTTTTTAAGGAAAGGGGATCTGCCGGAGATGCTTTTATATGAACATGCTGAGATAGACAATGCTAGTGCTAGACATGAAAAGTAGGTCCTTGAAGAATAGATAAAAGCTCTATAATTCCTAGTTCAGCACTCATAATAAGTGGAAATAACAATAAACATGACAATGAGTTGATTATGTGAATGATGCATTCCAGAAGTATCTTGTTTTAGTAAGTAGGTATTTCAACTTCATTTTACACTAAGTACATAACAGTTGACCACCAGCATGACACTTGAAGACACAAGGGTGCATGTTGAAACCACACACACAGCCCACAGAAACCTTTGTTTCCAGAGCAATATCCCGAATAGCCATGGAATAACATTTTAGAAGGACAGCTAGATATTTAGAGTGGACTTGCAAATTCAGGATTAGACAGTTCAATAGTTCTATGAAACAGCAGATATGGTAAAGTGGAGATATACAGTAGGTTGACTACCACTTGAATATAACTTTGGAAACACCCAATTACTGGACTGAACCCATGCAAACTATCCACCCAAAACACCTCGAGATTTGATTACCTGATTGACTCTAACACAAACTTTTCGGTTTAGCTAGCTCATGTTGGTGTTTACTCCACACCCAATATGCCTTGTACAACACGGACATTGTAAGATGTTCCTATGCACCGCCGCTAAATGCAGCCCCAGCATGAAAGCAAACAACAACTCACCATAGTAATCTACCTTCAATGTGACGCTTCTTTTCTTTGTCATAGTAGACAATTATCCCGCCTCCAGTCACGAGCAGGAGTAGAAAACTGAGCCAAGACACCGGCTGCAAGGAAGAAGCAAGTGCTTCTGAATTAGCACGCATAGATAAATGAACTAGCAGTTTAGAAATGTGCTGTTTCATTGGGGATCACTACTAATTCGTGCCAACCAATTCAGAGCAATCACTTCTATTTGACCTTAAATAAGGGGGTGGATCCAATAGCATTTGGACGGGCAATCCATGACTTACCCCTCCGCGGACGGCTTTCCCGGCGTCAGCTTGCTCAGATTTCCCAGACTGACCATCACCCCCTCCTCCCTCGCCGCCCGCAGCGCCCGCCGCCGGCGGAGAAGGGGGCTTCGACCCGCCCTGCGTCGCAGCCGCGGCGTCGCTGGAGAAGAAGCGCGCGCGCCCCAGGAACCCGGCTCCAAACATCTCAGCGGCGCCACTGCCGCAAGGGCGAGCGGAGATCCATCGCTCGACGGACGATAAGGACGGGGAGAGCCGCCGCCGAGTACCTGAGGCAGAGCGCGACCGGGAGGGGAGGCTGGGAGAGAGCGCTCGCGAGAGGAGCGCGCCGAGATGGGACGCGCGGCCTCTCATCGCCGCCTCACTGGATCGGGAACTGCCTCTGCGGCGGGAAGGGGGTGACGCCGTGGGTTTTGAGGAGGCTTTTCTAGGCTTTTCTAGCGAGTTTGCTTCCGATGCAAGAAGAACGAACGCTTCGATGGCTGCGTTTTTTTCAGCTCAGCAAATGTTTTTTTTTTTTTTTGAGATAAGCTCAGCAAAAGGGTTGGTGGATGCACAACATTGGGCAATTTTTTTTTTTTTTTTTTAGAGTACAATGCAGATGCTCCTTTGAAGGAAACCCTAAATCAATTTTTTGTTGTCAGTTTGGTAGGGTCGCTCGAAAGCATGCCCCGTTGCCAAAAATTGACGTCCACATCTGCTTAGATATGGCAAGCCCTATGGCGCCGTCCCAAGATTCAGATTTTGATATGCTTAAGGGCTTGTAAACAAACCCAAGTGCACGTTCCGCGCACGTTGTTGCTTGTTCCTCCATGGCTGCCTCAACTTTTATTTGCTCCAGATTTCTGCTATCTCATCTCACCTGCCCGTATGGTATTATTCATCAATCAATCAAAAGAAAAAAAACGAAAGAAATAAGCATATATGAATTTAAAGCCCACCAAGCCCAACTATAACAAAACTCAAAATAGACGGGCATTTCGCGCTTCTATTCTAAATAGAAAATTGAAGTCGAAAACCGAAACGAAAACAGAGAGTGCCCCAAGGTTAGGAGAGTAGAGATTGGGAGGAGGAAACGTCGTCTGCACCACGGGCCTGCTGCTGAGCGGCTCATGTCGCACGACGACGGGCACCGGAAAAAATCATTGCCCCGAGTAAGCCGCCATGTGGGTAATAATTAGCTAGCGTCGTTATTTCACCTGCATGCGTGGTCAGGTGAACCAAAAAATTTAAACTTCAATATTATGAGTACAAGCAATCAAAAATTCCAGGTGGGTGCCCCACCCGTTAATAATTCCTTAAAAAATTAACTTTGGGATGAGATTTCAAGAGACTGTTGTCTTTTTGCTTGAGTTAGTTTCTTCTTCCTAGATCTTTTCAAGTACTGTTAAGGAAAAAAAATTATCTATCTTTTTCATTGGCTTCACAGTTAACATGAGGACATTCATTCTGCCATATATTTCACATCATGCTGTGCATTGCACAGAAACCAACATCATTGTGTACTCGGTGCTCGAATGCTATCTATACCATCTTTTCTTTCTTAGCGAGTAACTTATAGGTGACAGCATTATTAGGGACAAATTTGGTATGTGATGCTTAGTTTACCTAGCAACATTTCACTATCTACCGAAGAAATGCAGCAAACCTTGTGTGAATCATGTGGTTCTATTGTTGTTCTTTCCCTGGTTTAGGTAACTATTTAATTGGCTTTACAATCCCAATATTGACCATGCCTGCCCATGCAGGATATCTGGCATCATATCCATTCTCTGATGCCACTGTATGATGCTGCTCATGCCTTTCTACGTTCCTGGAGGTGTTATCCCAACCTTACCTTCAATGAGCTTGCGTTTAGCCCTGTAGCACCTATGTATGGAGGTGGTCTCAGCAACTTAATTGATTGTATTATGAGAAACCACTCAGGCACTGGTGTGAAGATATTGAAGCTTCGATCATTTTATACCTCCTTTCACAATCTAAATAGTTGGCTTCAGGTTGCTGTTAAACCAGGGATTCAAGAACTCACCATTAGGCTGTCTCATGGATTCAGGAAAGAGTACAAGTTTCCCTGCTCGCTTTTATCGGATGGCGAACTCAATTCGGTACCTTGAACTTTACCGTTGTACCTTCAGCCCCACTGCTGAACTCGGCCCTTTACAAAGCCTAACAAGTCTGCATCTTTGGGAATTGCGAATCACGAGGTATGAATTAGAGTACCTTCTTTCGAACTCTCTTGCTTTAGAGAAGTTGGATATCTCTAATTGCAACGGAATACTCTGCCTGAGGATACCGCGTGAGCTTCAGCGCTTCAGCTGCCTGAAGATTTTCTCATGCGCATAGACTGCAAAGCTCCAAATCTCTCCAGTTTAGAAATTTGTGAAAAGCCAGAACTATCACTTGGAGAAGCTTTACAAGTGAAGAACTTAAGCATGTATCATTCAAATGCTCCGCACCGCATGGGGAGGGCCTCCGCGAAGCTCGCTCTCCTCGGCGCCGGGGAGGGCCGGCGCGGCGGAGGGAGCCGCTCGCGGGAGCCCGGCGGCGGAGCGGCCCCGCCTGCTCGCGCGCCCGGCGGCGGACTGGGCTTGCAGCCGCCTGCTCGCGCGCGCCCCAGCGGCAAGAGGAGCAGGGGAGGGGACCGGTGGAGCCGGCGCCGGAGCACGGAGCGAGCTTGAGCTCGTCTCCGAGAGGTCGACCTGAACGTGCTTAGCGCCTGACGGGGCTTGTGAATTTGTGTTTTCTATTCTGAACGTAAAATTCATCAAAATCAGAAATCAAAAATCAAAAACAAAATTAGGAAGCTTAATTTCGAATTGGTTGGGGGTGCGCCAGGCCCCTGCCAGTAGTGCAACGGCTGGGCGACACTGTGGTGGTCCCTCCCCTACAAAAAATAAATTTAATATCGAAATGGACCATATGGCACATATCGATATTAAACTGATAAGAACAGATACACTTGATCTTAGCAAAAAGGCCGAGAAAGGTATGAGTTGGGACGGAGCCCTGCGCCTTGTTTTATAGCTCGTTCGACCGCCTCACCCGACTTCAGCTACTTGTGGGAACGAGAACGGGCGAGGCGCTGCGCCGTTCGGAGTTGGATGTTTTCTTGTGGCCCATTACAAAGGTTGAGGCCCACGTTGCTCGGACAGCCCAACAGCTTCATGGAGCACGGGCACACATGGCACATCGTCTGCTCTCTCTTGCAACGAGAGAATAGAGTAGTCAATTAGTCATCAACCGAACCACCGAGGGAACGATGATTGATCCTAACGATGGTTTACCTCGAGTTATTTGACTCGCTTTGTCTTGACGATGGTTCCTAACCTCGAGTTACTTGACCGACTCAATTTTCCAAAAAAAAAAAAAAAGTTACTTGACCGACTCGTAAAACTTTATGTTGGTTAAGCCTAATTGCTTCGGCCTTCGGGCTTCGGGCATGCATCTCAGTATTTTCCACTCTAGTTAAGCATTATTGCTTTAGCCACCGAGCTGGTAGTATATACGAGTACGGTTTGTTTCCGCTTATATATAATCGTACTAGTTAAATGCCCGTGCGTTGCTACTGGGATAATAAAATTTTATATAGAAAACCATAGATTGCATGATAAGGTAACAATACCATGAAATTAAACAATAATATTAAAGTGGCATTTAATCCAAACAAGTTTTGTGAAAGTAACACAATCAATCATGCATATAACACCTCCATATGTAGATATGATAAACCATTTGGAAGTACCTAGAAATATCAACAAATATGGTATTAGTTAAATAATATTTGTACAATATAAATTGAATTAAAAATACATTGTATGTGTTAGTAATCTTCTACTACCTCGTTTATTGCGTTAGAACCTCCTTCCATACAATATTATTCGTGAAAATTCCATCAACTGCCGGTGTCTTCTTATCCTTACCTTTTTTGCTTGTTGCATTCTTTTTATTTTTTCAACGTCATTCTTTCTAGCATTTTTCATCTCCATCTTTTTTGCCTCCTCCTCCCGTGCGTCCGCATACGGTGGGAGAGCGAGGATCTTGATATTTCTCTCTTGACGTGCCTCTAGACATTGCAACATACAATTGACCGTGAGAGAACACCGGTGCGGGCAGATACACACCCGCGTTCAGGATAGTTTGGCCCTGTGACTTGTTGACCGTCATGGCGAACCTTGGTGTGATAGGAAACTGCTTCCTCTTAAACTCGAACGGGAACATCTCATCAGATGAGTACAGGGGTATTCGATGAAGGAACACCCGCTTCCCAGCATGCTGCCCCACCACGATTTCCGCGTCAATTGTATTTCTTGAGAACCGCCGCACCAGCAGCCTTGTACCGTTGCACAATCCATTGGCAGGATCAATATTCCGACGCAAGATGACAGGACACCCGAGCTTGAGCTTCAAGACGTGTGGAGGCAAGTCGTTGGGGTTCAGACTGTTAAGGAACTCTACTGGATAGTAGTTATGTGGATTATCTACATCAAAGTCAAAACTGTGATACACCATCTCACCACCCTAGAACATATCAATCATTTTCATATTGATCATGTTCACCCAATCGTTACGTGTAGATAAAATCGCTCTGGTGGTGATGTAGTCTTTGTGTGCCATATGTTTGCATTTAGGTCTGGAAAGATGATGTCGACCAATGTACGAAGATGATGACTGATATATCTACTTATTAATTTCATCACTGATGGTACAGATACTCGGAGGGAGACCCTACTATTAGAATTGAAAAAGATATGGTAAAGATATCTTCGTACTAACAAAAACAACCCGTCACAGCACAATCGACAGCAGTACTCGGAACCCGATTAACTAATTGTAAAATCTGTATAGAGAAGACCATGCAATCTATATTTTAATAATTCATTTATGCATGAAAACCAGCAGAATAAAAAAAGAACATATTGCTAAGGATGTCTGACAAAGTAATTAGATAATTCATGACTGTAGAAATTAGAGAATTCATATATCATAGCTGAATCTGGAGTCTAGCTAATTCTATCTGCACGTAGATCTATAGGTCCAGAATAAACTGCAATTTCTACACACTTACAGGAAGCTAAAATGGATCATACCAGGCCTCAATCAGTCAATCGGATATATAGAGATGCACAAACATATATATTAGATAAATAAAGAATCTAAGCCCTAAGAAATTCGACCATGGCTGATAGAAGATTACCGGTAACAAAATTCATTTCTACTTTACAAAATAGAGATATGCAATTGGATTAAAAAATGAGCAGCAAATGGGTTCCGCTTCTCAGTCAGCACAAGAGCATGTAAACATATATCAGTCAGCGTCCAGGATCAACTTTCTTCTCCATCCATGGACGCTGCATAAATGGCCGCCACCGCATCTACGGCCTCCCACAACCTGGATGCACGCAGGCCTGGACCGCGGTGGCGCAACCCTGCTCCTACTTAACCGTGTGCAAAAGCATCTCCCACGCAGCGGCGTCCTTACCTGGGAGAAGAAAGCAACGGAGTCCAACCCAGCGGCGGCATGAGCAGGTCAGGCTGAGGGAGATAAAGAATGGAGCGTACCTTGGATTCTAGACGCGCGGCACAATGGGATCTGCTGTTGGTGACGACTCTGGATAACGCGGCGTACAGCACGTCCGGCAGCGGGCGGCGGAGTCTGTTCATCGCGTCCCTCCAGCGGCAGTGGCAAAGCGTCCGCCGCCAGTGGCGGAGCGTCCGGCGTCAAGGCCCGTACGACGGTGCCGTGGGAGGGGATAGGTCGTTTCTTTTTCGCAAGATATTTTACAATGGGTTGTGAGGGCGCGCATTGATTTCGGGAGGGCTTTGACTCCTGCCTTAAGCATGAGGTTTCCTTCCTTTATGGGGGATGGGACTTTTGGGGTGGAGGTGACCTGGGATCGCAGCACGAGATGATTTGTTTCTTACTTTTGTTGAGAAAAAGAATTATTATCCATAATTTGTTTCCATGAATGGTTGGCTATTTTTGGGGCACCGGAAGCGGGATCTCACACCCGGGTTATTTTTTTAGAAAGAATTTGTTTGCATAATTTCTTTCCATGTGTGGTTGGCTATTTTTGGGCGGCATGGCAGGGTCGAATAAAGTCGCACCAAAACAAAGTCTTACTTTTGTTCTTTTTATGTTGTAGAGATTATCGATGAAGAAACAAGAATCCCACCAGCTTTAGATTTTTTTTTTTTTTCTGATCGCCGCTTCAGAAAACTTTGAACTAGCAAATGCAAGAATTCGAGATTTTTTTAAAAAAACAAAACAAAACGACCATAGCAATAGTGCTGGGGCTCCGTTCGGTTAGCGTCGTTCCGGGCCGGAACCGTTCCCATGTTATGTAAATTTCTGAAAGTCTCTGGCTGGTTATTTCTGAAGCAATAAGGTTAGGCTAGTAGCATTCCACGTTTCCACCACAAGGATTTCGCTAACAAAAGGCAAAAGAGACTACGAGGTTACAGGTATCAGATTCCTGTGACATACAAGCTTGCTGCAAACACAATGTCACGCTTAATAGCATTAGACGCGATCTCCATCTTCTTGAACAGCGCAGAGTTCCCCATGATGGAGGCTGCATTCCTGAATTCCCTGCATGTTTCATCCAGACGGACGATTGTTCTTACAATGATCCCTTCAGATACATCAGTCAGCTCACATATATCTGAGAAAGGCGTCCCCTGCGTCGATATAAAAGTGACGGCGTTATAATCCTGCACCCTGCATACATCTTGGATAAGAGCTCTCATGACGACGAGTATACCTTTGCCCACTCGTAGACAACCTCGACAAGGCCAAACTTGAGATTATCACGTGCATACTCCTCAGGGTCCACGGGCACCTTGAACTTTGCTTGGAGCTTCCCTAATTCGATTGCTGTATCGTAAAGCCTAATAATACATAGAAAAACACAAGAGCAAAAGGTGCTTGTAACATCTCTTGTCAGAAAATGCAATTGAAGATGTTACCAAGAGAACCATAGCACGAACAGGAATAGGGGAGCAAAAATGAAACTGACTAACCTCTTTTTGGCTTCAGAGAGTTTTGGAGTAAGAGATGGTTCTGAAGCATTCCTCTGTTGGAAGACGAATGCAGACATAATAGCCACAGCTTCTTCTGGTTCTAGGTCATCCAATTGATTTTCAAACAGACATTCTGTCGATATTAACTCCTCACCAGAGTTCATTTCACATGCTACTCGACCCTTAAGTTGCACAACTAGATCAGAATCAATATACTGGATTTCCTTTAATACATCAATCTGCAAAAAAAACTAAGGTGTTACAAAAAAGTTCAAAGTACAAGAATGAAGTCAGAGACTTGAAAATTGCTGATAATAGCCCGATAAGCATTCCATGTTAAACCAATTAAGAAAATGGGTTGACAACAAAATACAAATGTGCAGTTTCCTGATCCTCTGGATTGGATACAACTCATTAACATATTAAGCCCAGCATTCAGAATCCATGTGCAAACTGTTCTCCTGGTACAGTACAGCAATAGAACTGAAACCAGAAAGATCTCCCATCTCAACCAAAGAAATTAAAGAAATGACAAAAAATATATATTATTTTTCCATGTTGCAGAGACAATGGCCATAATCCCTTAGCCTTTTTTTTTTTTCTCCAGGCACTCAATAGGACAAAAGACGAGGGAAAATGTGCCTGAAGAAATCTTACTCTGCCTTGAAACTCCGGCATCTGTTGAAGTGCCTCATCTGACATTTGGAATTTCAATTTATTCAACTCATCCTTGTACTTCTTTTGCTCCTTCATCAATGATATATGCTCCTTTAGCTTTATACAACCATGGCACTTGTTTTCAGACATTTTTTGCAGTAGTCTGTGGTATTGATTGTAGTTTTCAACAAGATACATCTCTTTCATTTTTAGATCTGTATTGCATCGGGTGGACACATTAAACAACTATATAAAGTATATGAATCAACTAGAGAAAGTCGAGTGTAGAGCGTAAATGACGTAGCAATGCACAACAATGATCAGATTTCAAAAAAAAAGTTAAAATAAAACATACATGCTTATATTACTGAAGAGACCCACCATCCTTCCCTCTCATTACGGTAGTATATACTTTGTCAGCAGGTTAGTGAAGTTCACAGGCTATACTAAGGAATGAATTTCCTAGACAGATAGAACATAATAGCACAAGACAGATAGTCTAGCCATGCAGAAAATTTGTACCTTTTATTGCATCTAAAGCAGGAGGATACTTAGTTCCATCTGGTTGCTCCTTTATAAGCTGTTGGACAGTTCTAGAGTATGCAGATTTGTTAGGTTCCTCAAGGAGTCTGACTACATCAATCTTTATTTTGCTGGTACATATACTCATGATTTCTTTATTCTCAATTGCTCTTACTTCAAAGCCCATTCCAGATGCATCCCCTTGTATGGTAGCTTGATATTTAATGCACCTGAACTTTTTCGTGAACTAACAGAAGAGTAATATTCGTCTTCCATGCCACGTTTTCCTTTCAGGGCAATAAATTGCCCTCCTTGAAAATCCCCAGGTCCCTTTTCATTTTTATTGAACTCAGGGGCTAGTACAGATGAACTGCAATCACCGGTCAATACCAGAACAACATATTTCCTTAGCGCTGAAGATGGACCTTTCAGTATAACACCCAGCAAGTGATCATCATCCTGCCAATATGTTCAAATAGCAGAGGGTTTAAATGTGGAAAAGATTCAACTATTGCACATTAACAGTAAGGGAATTTGGCGTTTCTACCCCTACTCTAAAGGCCAATGGTGATTTTACCACTGTTTTTTAACTTTGTGATTTTTCCCTTGTGATTTTGGATTGAAGCCTCCATTTACCCCTGTTTTTACACGGTGTTAAGTTTGGTTGGATTAAATTGCGAAAAATAAAAAATAAAAAAATCCGCTGTTTTTGTGCTCTGGGCGGCCTCTCACCTATTCTTCTTCGGCGCTTCGACCGGACAACCTACACACAGCACGACGGCTGGGCGCGCGCAGCGCAGCTGTGGTCCTTCCGGCTGGTGTGTGCGACATCGCGGCCCCCTGGCAGGCATCTGGCGGGTGTGGCACGGCAGCGGGGCGGGCAGCCCCTAATGGCCTTGCTGCAGCGCGAGGGCAGCCAGCACTCCCAGCCACGGCAGCCGGTGACTAGGCCCTCCCTAGGCACTGCGACCCTGGCAACCTGGACAGCTCCCTCTAGCGTGCGGACGAAGCATAGGCGGAGCTCACCGGTGGCCGGCTGTCCTGTCCGGCACATAGCAAGTCTGGCCTCAATTCCTTCCTCTGATAGCTTCCTCGCTATCAGTCCATTCTGTTTAACCCCCTTGGATTTGTCCAAATTGCTGGAATTTCACATCGTGCTGCTGAGTGCCCATACTGCGCTGGAAGCTAGAAGAAAGGGAAAGAAGAGACCGGGTAGGGTGACATTTGGACCCCACTACACATGTGTAGGTTGTATAAACAAATCTGTTATTTTCTTATTCAAATTTCACTCACATTCAAAAGGAATGCAAATGGTTACCATAAGGGTATCAAAATACTACCGGTTGCTACTAAATTTCTGCCAAGTTTTTGGTTTTTTTTTTCAAACTGGAGTCAGGCTTGAAATGATTGCAAATTGTACCAAATTAACTAAAATTTTCGAATTCTATAATTTTATATCAAACTTTCCAAATTGCTGATTTGAAACTAGGGGCAAAAACACAAATGCCAAAATAAAACAGGGGCATGGGCAAAGTTGCCCTTTTGTCCAAAAAAGTCAACACCGTTATGTGGACTTACAAGAACAGGGGTAAAGTCTCCCTTCATTTTGAAATTGCAGGGGTAAAATCACAAGGTCAAAAAAAAAGGGCAAAATCACCAGTTAAACTTCAAAATAGGGGTAGCGACGCTTAAGCCCCTACAGTAACCTTTAGAGAGCAGTAGAGCATCATAATGTTCAAAACAATCAGGCTTTTGTACATACGGTTATGGTGCCAATATTATAATGGTGGCCTGCAAAACAAGGTAACAGAACCTCCTAAAGTAGCTTACTTAAATTCCCTGGTCAATTTTAGTTATCACAAAGAAGCTCTAAGGCAGTAAGCACAAGTTGAGATATTACGGAATTAGTTCTGCTTGAACCCGGAATATGATAAGATCAAGCTGATTTAAAGCTCGAGAATGATTCTTCATCGAGCTAATATCATGCTGTACGCTAAACTCACATAATTTTTAGTAATTCTCTTGGAGCTTGGTCCCAGATATTTGGTGCTTGTTTATCAACAGGTCCTTTTCCAACTTAAGTTGCTTTGTTTCTTGTAATTTCCCATATTCTGTACTTCCGTATGCTTGCTAAATTTACATACAGAAGACCTAATAAAGTACCGAAGTGGAAGGTAGTTTTTAGTGACTTTTATAGCAGTTGAATGGTGGTTAATAAAGTAATAGAACTACATAAATAAAAATAATTGCAAAAAGGGACTGCAAGTGTGTGTAAAGAGAACCAAATATGACGAATACATACAGAATCAGATTTAACAACCACCAATCTCCCAGGCATAAGAAGCTGTTGAGAATTAGGCAGCTGCATAATTGCATCTGTTATAAATTCCCTATGTTCCTCAGCTTCTGAAGACATCGCACAGTATTCCTCAATAGAAGGCTCTCCTTTTATGCACCTGATAATCGAAGAATATATAACACAAGGCAAAGAGATTAAGAAAAAGCTAAGATTATTGCATATAGAGATATTGGATACTAAACTTTTGTTGGTACTTGAATTGTACAATGAACATAACTGTTTGGATTAGCTAGGGCTAAAATTAGCGCAAATTAGTTAGGGTTGGCCAGCTAGTTGGCTACAATTAATGGAGGTTTTGGCTTAAAGCCCAACTATTAGTTGTTACCAGACCCAGCGCAGTGTGGGAGCCTACGGCACTGGGTATGCCCTTATTAGCTGTTACCAGCCCATCTCCAGCTGAGCCCAAGCCAAGGCGCAGTCTGAGAGCTCGGGCCAGAAGCATTCAAGTGAGCAGCCTGCAATGGGCTTGTAACATGTGGAGCCCAAGTCGGCAGAGTAGAAAAAAAGGTAGAGAGAGCTGGAGAATGAATCAAACTTGTATTGTCTAAACCCTATCATATTCGACCGGACCTCGTTGGCCAGCGTTCTATCCAAACCTCCTTCCTCCTCGGCTCCAGTGAGGGCCATGATATTAGCCCCCCTGTTTGGATGGGCCAAGACTAAAATTTAGCTTGCTAGCAATTAGTCCTGTGCATCCAAACAGGCCCTAAAACATTGACATACGTATGACAAAGAAAGAAAAAAACCTTGTTGCAACTTTATAGCAGACGGAAAAATGCCTACATTGCTAGTCTCCACATGAACAATGAACGTGCACTTCTAACTTCTAAGCCTATCCAGGTAAAGTATCCACATTTCTGCAATCTTGTAAGTTGTAACCAAATAATCATGACTACTCCTAAACTGCGCTATAAAATAATATAAAATAATACTACGAGATTACTAGATAGTTTACTTCTTGTGTTAATTTTTACAAATGCTCTCTAGGAAGAAATGGCATTTTCCATTGTCAAAATTTTGATTTTTTTTTTTTTTTTGTCACCTTCACCTTATTGTGCTACAGCAGTGGTAGTTCCATGAAACTTTACTCTTCGAGTTCTATATTCTAAACAAATTTGTGATTTCTGCAATTGTTGGTATCCATTTGTATCAATCAATCATGTAAAAATCAGTTCATGTCTCAGTGTCTCACTCTATTGTCCTTGTAGGTTGACGAAGCATTTGCAGAAGTAGCTTTTCCTTCTCAGGCAAATTCTTTTGAGCATCGAATTCAGCAAAACTTCTCTTGAGCATGTCCTCGACCTATGAGAAAAAAAAATATTGTTAAAGTATATTAATTTCCCTAAACATGACTAAGGGTGTACACAACATGTGTTTTTCAGAAAGTTGAACTCCTGTAATTTTGTTGCTTATAAGTGATGAAATTTAGTTTGTCCATTGTGGAAAAAAAAAAAAAAAGTGTTTTTTCAGAAAAAACACTGGAAATTTAGGTGAAGTATCTAGTTACTCCCTCTGTCCCTTTGAAAGTGTCACTTTGATTTCCGTGCCATTTTGTTTGAACACTCGTCTTATTCAAATTTTTTGTATAAATATTATTTATTTTTTTGTTATGACTTATTTTGTTATCAGAGATACTTTAATGATTATTGATTTAATTTACTTTAATGATTATTGATTTAATTTATTATTTACAGAAATTTTTGAATAAAACGAATGGTCAAACTCAATAGCCAAAAGTCAAAAACGACACTTTTATAGGGACGGAGGGAGTACAACCTACAGATTGTGCACTTGAGATGAAAGTAATTATGCAAGAGCATGACTAAGGGCCTGTTTTTGTTTGACCTTCAGATTTTGGAAAAGCTTAGTCTAATTTGTGGTTTTGAAAATGCTGATTCAAGATTGTGGATTTGAAAACCTGATCTCCAAAAAGCTAACTATTGGAGTGTACATGCTCATAATTATATTATAGTTTACAAGAGAGAGAAATTTAACAAGTTCTTATTTAGATCTAAATTCAACGCTGTGTACTAAGTACATATCAATTGAAATTTGAAAGTAAAATTGCTATAGCACAATCTATTGTTTCCTCCTTTGCCCATAGAAGATCAGTGCCAATTGCAACAGTAAACATCAAAAGATCAGTGGAATATACAGTATTGAGCAAAGACAACCTTGGAACTAAGTTACATTAAGGCTTTGAGGGTAGTGGTGCAATAGTCTGATAAGGCTTCACCTGGTGCTCTGCTACCATATGGCATTTGATGAGCCCAATGGGTTATAGAGCTAAACTGTACAAGGATAATAATAATAGTTTTGCCACAAATACTATTACACAACTAAAACTCACGCTAAACAAATAGGGATGCCTTTATTGCAGAAATGCACATGCACAGAGTATTTTTAAAAGAACATGAACACTGCTGCACGAGCAACATAAATGTCATGCCTAATTTTGATTTCATTCTCCAAGGTTTCAAATGTGTATGCAGGCTGAGGTACAGATCCAAATTAAAATATGAAGTTGAGAATTGAAAATAGAAACATATTTAACCAGGGAAGCATAATGATATACCTTCAGTTCCTCCACACGCAGAAGATGTAGTATCATAGTGTATGTTAATCGAAATTGAGATGCCAAACGAGTTGGTTTTCCAACGATCAGATTTTTAAATCGCTTTCTTCAGGAATTTCATCCGCGACACATAATGATCACAGTACCAATATTATCAAGTCCTCTCCGACCAGCTCGCCCAGCCATTTGAATATACTCCCCTGGAAGCAATTTTCGGTGTTCTTTTCCATCAAACTTTCTTAAAGAATCAAACACAACCTGTTGGATCAAAAGTGAGATAGGCTCAGAGCTAGCTTCATGATCATGAGTTTAAAAGGGTTTGGGAACAGCAAGTGCGAGATGCACAGTTACAGTTAGCTCATTCCAAATGTGCATAAAGAAACAAGGAAATTAAGGCATGCATCTGCGCGTCTCAAGCATCTATGTTAACTGAGCTCTTTTTCCAACAAAGCAACACTGGGCAATGCATCAAGTGTTAATGTAAGTGTAACAAAAGCAAACAACAGAATATGCGGAAAAAGAGACAAGATAAGTAAAGGAATTCTGTCCGCATGGTCGAAGGAACACAAGTAAAATTAATATGTAGACAGTCACAACCTAGAATTAGATTCTAGAGCGATTTGTTCAAGATGTCAAAGCATTGAAATCCTAAATATATATATAAAAAAATAGAATCTCACCGTTCTTGCTGGTGCATTAACACCCATTGCAAATGTCTCAGTGGAAAACAGTACCTACAATGAGTTCAACAAGTCAGAAGTCCACCATTTTATTAATTACAAGACAAATGTACCAGAACATGCTATATTTGTCGCTGGAGCGGGGGAAAAAAAAAACTTTTCAGGAGCACTGTGATGTTATTAGGAGTCTAGGACTATCGTTTTTCTGTTGGGCTGTCCATTCAAGTTAAAGAGCAACTGTGTATGGTATAGGTTGCTAAAGTTAGTCTGCATGACTGCAATAACTTTGGACAGGATAGACTAAGCCAGTGGTCACTGATCAGCATTTACAATCTAAGAGAAACAACAATACTATTCTTCCACCAAGGTTAGTACTAGGTACAGCAGCATCTATCATGTAATTAAATACCATACATATACCAGATGTTCAAAGCATAACCTTGATTACACCACGACAGAATAGCATCTCAACAACTTCCTTCACAATAGGGAGAAGTCCAGCATGGTGTACTCCAATTCCTCTTCGCAGAAGGCTTTGTATTCCTACAACCTATAAGAAGGTAAAAGTTTAAAGCACTGAACTCATTAACCGAAGCACAGGTTTACATGTTGAGGTGTATAAAAGTAAAATTTGCATATGTCACTAGATCACCTGTGGAAGGTTCCTATCAGATCCTTTAAGACGTGAAAACGCCTTGTCACAGAAGACACGTATTTCACTTTTCTCTGAACTACTGGTGAGATCAGCGCCAAACATACTATCTGCCGATTTATCACAGCGGTTCTTTGAGAAACAAAAAATCACCACCTGTTAAAGGACCATCTGAATGATCAGAAAGGAATTTGTCAAATGTGAAATGACATGGTTATGATAAAAGAGACAAGTCCATTCCCCAAAATGTTTGAGAGTACTTGTCATTTTATAACATATAGAGACTAGCTTCAGATTTCAAATTAAGGATCAAGCGAATTTAGTATAAAGGATGGAAAAGAAAAAAGGTCCAACAAAATTTATAATTGCATGATAAAGATATCACAGAAGTTACTATCTCACATACAGGCACAAGGGATTTCTTCAGAAGGTTATTCACAAGTGGCATCCAAAATAAGGTTTCAAATCTCTTTGGCCCAGAGGAGCTTTGTTGAACTGTGGCTGCGCCTGAATTGGAATTGTGGTGCTTTGGGTACTTCTGATCTCTCCCTTGTTGGATGTATCTGGATTTTTGCCTAGAGTTCCAGCACGAACTGCAGGGGTTCCTGACTTTGGACCAGGTTTCACTCCAAACTTATTTGAATTTTTCTTTTTAAAAGCATCTTTTGCTTCTTTAAATCCTTGAGTAAGAAACATGTCCCTCTCACATATTTTGTACACTTCTCCAGAGTAGAACAAGCAATGCTCAAGCGGAACAGGCCTTTTGTTGGTCCTGGTGAACAAGATGACCAAACTGTGATCAAAATTATAGTCCAAGTAGAAAAGTATATTCAAAAGTGCACATAAGGCAAAACAAAACTATTATCGACTTAAATGGTCAGCCTGCAACCAAACCACCTAAAATCTAGTTTTGTTGATCTAACCCCTTATATTATCCAAATATGTATAAGCAAGTCCCTTTAAACTAAGTGTGTTAATTTTTGCCCCTCAATTGAGTTTGTTTTATTAAAGTATAGTCCTTTGAGTTGCTCCATTCAGATTTTGTCCAAATTGTTAACTAGTATTCAAAATGGTGTCAACACTATGTTGAATCAATCAAGATTGGCACCTTAAATTCAAAAATTCCACCTAATGTGTAGTCAGAACACTAGGCTTTTTAGGATAATTACCACCAAGATGCAAATTGATGTAAAATCCCCATATTAACCAACACCCACCACCCCCACCCCACCCCCAAAAAATCCATCTACTTCCATAATCCTTGTCATTTTGGGCAGCAACATAGTCTCCAGACATAACTTTGACTACGATTTAAAATATTTATTTTAAAAAATCATTAATCACTTTTAAAAACTAATCTAAACATGCTATTGCTAACTCAGTGCCTGCAAAGTAATTTTTCAAATGAAGAATTATGGTCCAAATGAAGAATTATGGAACTAGAGGAGCACTATGATATGTTACCCAGCTTTGGCTCATTCCATGTATGGCTCACTAGCATGAACAAAAGAGCTAATTGGATGACTCTAACCACCCTACTGACTCAACAAACTGAAAATATAGTTCAAAGGGCCTGGAGTGTAATTGATTAGCTCAAAATTTATACTAAGCACACTTACGACGTGACACGAATTTTCTTTTGCTTTGTCCGGCCAATCCAGTCAGCAAATTCAACAGTATTTGGGACCTGAGGAGAAACAAATAGGTTAAACTGCAAAAACAAATTTGAACAAGTGAAACAATACAAAGTTATCGAACTTTAGATATACAAAAAAATTTTGATCATTTTTTATATCACATTATCATATATAAAGTCATATTTAGAGGATCAATTTTCAATTATATTGTTTTCATGCAGTACTATTTGTGGTTGGATACTGCCAGACAAAAGTTTCACAATTAACATCAGCGGACATGTCACTTTATTGCATGTATATCAAGAAACAGGCTAATAGGCTAATAGCAATATAAGACCATAACTGCGTGCTATAAAACTTGGACAATTGCACTTGCCACCAAAATTCACCTAAGATCAGAGTTATGCACCAGCTATTTCAGAAATCAAAAGCAACTGCAAAAGGCATTAGGACAACCCTAACCCAGACACCACTAACTAGTGTCCATGCCATGCCACTCTACAAACTATCATTCTTACTTGTGGACATTATTATTTCTTGCAGTTTGTGTCAATAGATAGATTATTGGACAAGTGTTCTTTTATCCTGTCGGTAGCTGAGGTGGCCTGCTATTATAGAGAGAAGCTTACTATACTGTTGTGGCCTTGTGGGTGCCCTTAGTATGTCATTCTGTGCCTAGCTATTATTGAGCAACTGTTTCAACAGACAGTACACAGAATGTTTGGTTGATAGTGGACATAGTGAGTAAAAGTGTTGTTTACGATAGATCTGTACCGTTGCCGAAAGAAGAACAATGTTAATGTGCTTCGGGAGCATTATAATAACCTCCTCCCAGACTACACCTCTTTCAGCATCATTTACATAATGCACTTCATCGAAGATTACCTGAATGTACAATTATCAGCACTCACGATCTGTTTACAGGATTATAAAAGTGAAATTTGAAGGCGCAGAGTAAAACACAGTGAACAAAACATAAGTGATGGCCTACCCATTCAATATCACGTATAATGTCTGCGCCTCTGTAGAGCATTGAACGCAATATTTCAGTAGTCATAATTAAGCAGGTTGCCTCTGGCCTGATGCTAACATCTCCTGTCAGAAGTCCCACATCAAACTTCCCAGAAAAATCTCTGTATTTCTGGTTGCTGATAGTTTTAATAGGAGCAGTATAGACAGCCCTAGTGCAATGCTGCAAAAAAAAATATATCAACTATTACGGTGAGGAACACAAGAGAGTGCACTGGAGCATGTAATCTAAAGATCAATCTACTGAGAAAAGCAAAAACGAATCTATCAGAAATTCAGAACTGAACACTTCTCAAAGCAACTAAAAATAAGTAAGGCTAAGTTAAAGATTTCCCTCCTAACATAAGCTGGGGACTCAACGCAAGGGTTTAGAAGCTATTAAGTGTGGAAGATGCTAGGCAGTTTAAAATGAGCAGAATTACCCAAAAGTAAGAAAGGGCAAATGAAATCATACCTTTGTTGCTAAAAGGCGAATGCATACTCAGCAACAACTGTCTTTCCAGCTGAAGTATGGGCTGCGACAAAGACTGATTAAGCCCTTCTCAAGATAATATATAGCCTGTGCTTGGTAGACAAAAGAAATATAGATTAGCAACTATACCAAGCATTTAAAAACATAATTTTATGAGTTCAAAAACAGATAGGTAGTGATACCAACTAAGACACCTTGTAACAAATAGTTCCCACAGGAAATAGAGGAAAGGGTATATAGGTTCATTAGATGTTTCTTTTCATTTAAAATTCCTCGGTGATCTTTTGTATTCCAGGAAAGATAACCCCTGGACTGTCTTTTAAACTTCTCACGAGATATGCAAACTTGTCTTCTTTTAAGGAAATATCTAATGTGGTATTGCAATGCAATAGAAGTAAAATCATTTAGATGATCGCAGGCTGAATGTATACTATGAAAGTATCTATGTTGGTATGTCCTAATACAAATCAAGTCGACCGAGTGTACACCGTGAAAGTAAAATTGCAGGCCAAGGCTGCCAAACATAGACAAAATATTACAATTATAAGCATGTATTGCAGTGTGAATTTGCCTATCAAAGTTCAAGTAAAAAAGCAGTGTATTATGCACTTAGATGATGTAGTATATGGAGAATACATTGAAACAGAAAGGATGCATATGAGTACCTTACCTCCTTCTGGAACTTATCCAATTCAAATGGAAACTCGATTGCCATATCCGGAATGAGTTTGTAGAAGTTAGTCACTATGTCTTCGTCCCCACCAACAAGTGCCCAAACCTGGTGATATAGAGATACACTGGCATTATTGGTTCATCCATGATCTATTGAGAATTGTGAGACCAGACCACTTATCATTTTTGCAACACTATCCACCACTGAAGCTTACGGAACAAGAAGCACAGCATAGGAAGTAAGATAGAAGAAAAGGCATATAGAGTGCTTACCGTGCCATCCTGTGTTGGCTTCTCATCACCTGATACACCTGGTTCTCTGCCTGCAGCATCCTGTACTTCGGAAGATAACATTTGATCCAAGTCTGTTTGAGATTCAGGAACATCCCTTATGACATCAACTTCCTGTTTCTCAGCATCTAGCGTTGTTATAGTCTGGGAAGCATATGCATCAACTTTTTGTTCACCAATTTCTGCCAATGGAAGATGAAAAGTTTAACAAGAAACCAGGCTTTGGTAAATGAACTGAAATGCTGATGATCTTTTAGCTGTTACAATTTGCCAAGACAATGTACTCATGTAACTTGAACATATGATGTATGAGAACAATAAAGTAATATCGATCCCTTCACCTTCAGCAGATTGTTGAACAACACCCTCTTGCAACAACTTGTTCGCAGCATCTTCCTCCCACGCTATCTTGAAAAGATCATCAAACTGTACAGAGTACTTTTCCTGCAGAACAATGGGATAATCAAAACTACAACTCTATAATGGCAAAGTAAGCACAAATGAGGAATGTCAAATGCAATTTGTGCTCTGATTACCATTGTGTCATTCGATGATGATGCAGGTTGCTCCTCTACAAGTTCTCCATCCCGGAAACACTTCCAGTTGCTTTTATACTCCTACAAGAAAAGTAACAGCCACCGCACAGTTTGGCACATCCACACCAGTGATTGTGGCTACACAACGGATGAGACACAAGTAAGGGTCAAACCTTCAACTGACCCAGCTCCAATCCCTTATGGAACCCAGGAGGAGCAACCTGCGCCGGGCCACCACTCATGAGATCACGCACCCAATCACCATTCCGCGCACCCTCTGGGAACACCTTCTCCAGCGCAGCCGTCCCAGCGGTGTCATCCAGCAGACCGCCCGGACGAAAAGGTCTGTTGTTGACGCTCCCCCTGACGAAGTCCTTCGCCGGACCAGGCATCCGAGGCGCTATACCCCCGGTCCCCGAATCGAACACGTCGACCATCTCCATTTGCACGGACTCAGGATCCCACACTTGCGACTCCGACGCGGACTGCAGATTCTGCCGGCCACGCCGGAAAGGCGGCACCCAGGCGGGCGCGAGCGTGGTGCGGGGCGCGGAGGGCTCCAGCGGCGGCTTGGCCAGGGCGAACCAATCGACATCCCACACCCTCCCGCTATCGGCCGCAGTGGGGAGGTGCAGCTCGGGGTCGAGGTAGTTCCTCTCGAGGTACTCCTTCACGCTGCTCGGGCTCTCGGCCGGGTAAGCCGGCGGCTGCGGTCGTCATCGCCACAACGGTGGGTTTAGGGTTTACAGGATGAATTGAACGCCATGAGTGATTTAGGGCGGAAGGAAGCGGGGATCGCAAGCGTACCAGGACGAAGTCCGGAATGGGGCTGGGCGTGTGCGGGGTGGGGTCGAGGCGGAGGTGGCCGCCGTGGCCGGAGAAGCTGATGCGGAACGGCACCTCGCTCGCCGGCGAGGTGGCAGCGCCGTCCATGGACATGGACATGGAGACGCCCGCGGTGAGCCTGCCCGTTACCGTTTCGTCGGAACTGGTTCAGCAGCAGCCCTTGTCTTTCTACCAAGCGGATAAAAGGGAAAACTGTCTCTACTCCGCGGTAGAGTTCTGAAACCTGGTCAGGCTGAAATAGTGAAAATAAATAAGGCCACGTTTAGTTGGCAGAAATTTCTAACTTTTTCCCCACTTTCTCTCCATCACATCACATTAAATACACCAAAAGACGTATGTTTAGAGTATTAAATGTAGATAAAAAAATAATTAATTACACGGTTTAGATGTGCATTCTGAGGCGATTCTTTTGAGTCTAGTTCTTTCATGGTAAGATGATGATTTTACCACTAACAAACGAAACGTCTTCTGATGTCCGATGTGACATTCGGTCTTTAAATTTTGCCATCTAAACAAGGCCTAATGTAGTTTTTTTTGGCTTGCTAACAAAAACTTGTTTTATTTAAGTTACAAAAAACTCCACGTACATTGCTCCACGAGTTAAACAGACTTGTACCAAACGGGGAAGAGATTCTTCTAGGCTCGAGAAAATGCAATATCTCATTTCTAATTACACATAAGCTAGCAAAAGTTAGACTAAATCTGAGAAAAAAGGTTTTGAACCTAGAATCTGTATGTGGAACAGTGCAATAAAAGATTTACACACGATATTTCGAGTTGATATGGACCGCCCATGAGTTTTTAATGTAAAAATAAATGGTAGCTTCGACCGAGAAAGTTATTTGTAAACAGTGTTACCTTTGGCCGTACACTGTCATGTTCCTTATCAGACTAACTATGGTTTTTCTCTCATAAAAATAAGCATTAGATACTGAAACCATTAACCAAACAACCAATAAGGTAATACAAGTAATTCAGATGAGACGCCCTTTTAGCGCTGCCGCGCGCTTATTTTTTTTTTTTTTTTTGACCAAACTGCCGCTCGCTTACTAACTCCATCGATCCACAAAAAGAGCATCACTCTAGCTACTTAATTAGTTATACAGTAATTTAAGTTGCGAGATTTTAAGTGACATTTAAAAACAAAAAAAAACACAAAAAAATGCATGAAAATTTGCAATATAAAAAAAAAAAAAACACAAAAAAAGTTGCGAGAGTTTAACCGGTAGGTCTACAGAGCTGTCTTTTGCAAATTTCCCACGTTACTAGTGAGAGTGTAAGCCTAGACTGTACCAACTGCATATCTGTTTTGATTACATTATAGTTTTCAGAAGCAGTGGATATGGCAGCAAATTTTACTGGTAAAAGTGCTCACCTCTTTTGGAAAATTAAGAAGGATCACTACATATATGTTTTGCTCTATAAATGATTGCTATTAACTGACAAAAAATATTTTCAGATTTCTCATTATTGGGGAGACAGATAAGATCGAGGTAATTCAATTTGATCTTAGATTATATGTATCCACTAGTTCCTTTGCCCAAGCTTACAATTTGGTAGTATATATGTTCCTGTGAGTACTATATGATGTTTACAGATTGCATTCAGGATGGTATTGGTAGCTGCCATATTTGATGACATACTACTTATACATGACGGCAGGGACAGGTTGTAAATTTGTAGTAATTGATAAACATGTTTGATTTTGGCTGAGAAAGTGTGAAGACTGAAGAAGCCTGCACTGCACCGATGTCTATGGATTGTGGTTTATTTTCTTTTCAAATTTCAAAAAGAGATCCTATATTCCGGGACGCTCTCCTCTCCCTTCTTCAATCCCATCGCTTCGGCTCCTTCCACCACTCCATAAAAAAAGGGAAATCTATATTTCACCCGGGTGAAACAGGCTTGCTGCTCACCTGGATTTCTGTGTCGTCCGATTTGCATCGGACGCATCCTGCGCTCTGCTGTGATGTCTTCTTGTCTTATGTTCTGTCTTCTGGGCCCCGCATCGCAGGAGTCACTGTTTGTATCGCCGTTTCATTCCCCCCCCCCCCTCTCTCTCTCTTCATTTCGCCTGGAGTTCTTCCCAGTGGCGACGAGGAGGCGATTTTGCTAGGGTTTGTGATTCTTCTTCAATTCCATCCATTTCCGTCGTCAATTAGCTCTAATTAGTTGTGTAGATGTTGATTCTGACTCTAGTTTTGCTTGCCCTCCTTCCATCATGTCTCTGTTCCTCGATTTCTCTCAGATCCCGGCGATTCATACCCGTTTTTCTTTTTACTGCATTATCCCCTTCCCCTTTAGGGTTCCTATCAGATTGTGAACCTGCGATTCTTGAGTGGGAAGAGCAGCCCCAAACCTTCTTGTTTCCTCTGGGGTTTGTCCTTTTGATCTGTGATTTTCGCTGCTCTGTGAAAGTAGTTTTCTTCACTTTTTCGTCATGGCTCTGATCTGATATTCCTAGAGTTTGAGTAGGTTTCAGGTTATGATTCTTTGGGAATCCGTTCGTAGCTAGTTAGATTTCATCTGTGCAAAATTTGCGTTCGATTCATGGAGTTTTTGATCGGATTCGGTTGATTTTTGCATCGGGCGTTTTTCTGTTCGTCCAGTTGGGTGCGTCCGTTTTTCTGTTTGTCAGGCTACTGTTCTTTGTATTGCAGTTTGTGCTCAGCTGCAGCGCCAAGCGCCTCCCGCCCTAGGCAGTGCTGATCCAGGAAGTTGCGAACTACAACAACTTGTTCTTGTTCGGTCTATGGGCAGGTTCTTCCTTTGGTGAATTTTTATTAACAATCTTTAGCTGTGTCGTGTAGCTGGTGCTCAGCAGCTTTGGTGCTTGTTTTTCTTGCCGACTCCAGCAGCAGCGGGGAGCAACCCCTCCGCTCCTCAGTTCCTGTTTGCATCGAACCTGAGCAGCCCAGATCGAGCGAATGTGTGCAGTTCACTTTTGCAGGTCTTGATACATCAGGTCCTAGTTGAACCAGCCAGCAACAGTGTTTTCCTCTCACGTAAAACCAGCACCAGCATCAGCCAGCCAACTAGCCAACAGTACTTTTTTCTCACAACAAATCAGCACCAGCCAACCAGCACCAGCCAGCCGAACAAGGCAAAAAACCAGCAAAGTGCAAGCTTGATTCAGATTTGCTAGAATCACTTTTTGAGTTGTCTTGTCAAAGCTACAGGAAGCTATTAATTGGAGCACCATGTTGTGCTTATCGTGATTCAAGGTGGTTCCTTGTTTTTTATTGCTCAAATTTGTTCTTGCTTACCGTAGTGCTATCTAGCTCTTGCTCCTGCTTGTCTTGATTCGTCTGAGCCAGCAACAACACTGCAACTGAAGGAGATTGTAATTGTACACTGCAGATGAACAAATCATTTTAGCTGATTGCGATGTAGCTTTGAAATGAGCAGTACGACCTGCTTCTAGGTAGATAAGTCTAATTTTGCTTTTCTATATTTTCAGAGGTCTGCAAGGATTTCTTTGTTTCTGTCGTTGGCATCACTGACCAGCTAAGTATTCACAATTTATTTTTGTATCATGTCCCTTATGCTCCAAGCCGATTGATGAAATGACAAATAGCTTTTAATATTAGGCAACCATATTTAACCATATTTTAAGGTCACTCACTTTATTTCTTATGAATGTGCTTGCTTTTGTATTATTTTCAATTATAAAGCACATAGAAGAAAATGGTACACAAACACATGTATGTGGCTATAAACCTATAATCAGGTGAAATGTATTGTCAGGTCCTAAGTTACTCTAGGTGACTGTATTTTTTACACCTAATCAGATGGTGTAAATTTATAACTTTTTCAATTTCGATGATTCAGGTGATTCATTAGTTTTGGAGGATAAGATACTCTTAGCCATTGTCCTGCAGTCCTTGTATAGTCAGTTTATTAAGGTATTTCAGCTGTCCTGCAAAATCTGGATTGCCAATTTCTCTATATTAAATTGTTGTTATTTGCCTTTGCATAATATGATATTTGTCTTTATGTATGTTTAATTAGTTTGCATTTCCCTAATCTTTGAATTTGCCTTCCATAATAAATATTTGTTAATTTGCCTTTGCTTTATATGATATTTGTCTTTATGTATGTTTAATTAGTTTGCATTTCCCTAATCTTTGAATTTGCCTTCCATAATAAATATTTGTTAATTTGCCTTTGCATTATATGATATTTGTCTTTATGTATGTTTAATTAGTTTGCATTTCCTGAATTTTTCAATTTGACTTCCATAATAAATATTTGTTAATTTGCCTTTGCCTAATATGATATTTGACTATTTTCTATCTTAGGGAAGATGATTATAATTGTGGAGGAGTTCACTGCACTTTCTGGGCCCTTGGTGAATCTTTAAAGGCTGAAGGTGATGCAGGAGGAGGCGAGGGCTATTTGGGTAGTTTCACAGTGCAGCAGAAGGAGGTGAGCGTTCATGCCTGTTTCATCGCTCTAATCATCAGATATGCCTGTTTTCCATGTGCACAGCAATGGATTTAGGAATTTGGGGAATTTTCAGATATGCCTGCTGTTTGGCTATATCTGTCTATTTTTCTTTCATCTTTCTCTTCTTTTTAAGTTTTTGGACTTTTTTAGCCTGCCAGCTCAAATGGAAAACTGCATTGCTAATGCTCACATATTAATTTCTTGCTTGATTGATTGTTATGAAGTGCACTTGCCCATATTAATTTGTTTCTAATGATATGTTGTCCTTTCTTTTCTGAGGCCTGCAAGGATGAGAGGCTTGCAAAGATTTTTTTTTTTTTGTTTTCATTGTGGTGAGCAGATAAGTATTCTTTGTATGATCTGAGAAATAGCCATTACTCAAAAAATTATCTTCAGGTTATAATGGCTGTTTGTTTTAATTTGCATGATTAGGCCAGGGCTATTGCCAGTTGCACAGTGGTTGGATGGATAATTTCATTGGTTGCAGTGTTCATGCTGCATGACCATTTGCCTCAGCATCTATTCCACCATATGTTTATATTCTCCTCTATGATTCTTCACTGAAATCAGCTTGTTATTCCACTGTATCAGGTTATAATCTCGTGTTGTATCTTGTCAGATCCTAATTTACTCTAGGTGATTGTATTTTTTACACCAAATATAATGGTGTAAATTTAATATATTTCTTGTGTAATTGTATTCATATATTGTTTTAAATTCTAAATGTCTGTATTTGTATAATTTTGATAATATGATTCTTTAATTTGCTTTGTATGAATCTATATCATGCTTTTATCTTTATTTTTCCTCATTTAATTCATATTTGTACCATATTTGTACCATCTGATTTAATTTGCACCCTTTGATGTTGATCCTATGGTTATCAAATCTGGGTGAAATATGTCTTTGTTTCACCTGATTTTGCCTTTGAACAAAATTCGGGTGAAATAGAGGATGTTGTCACCCGGGTGACCATCCCTCTATTTCACCCGGGTGGGAGGTAGACATCTTAATGCATGCGCGCATGCACTTCCCTCCTCGATCGTCGATCAATAATCGGCTTCCTATTCCGATGCGGCAGCAACTCGTTGCGAACCGATCCTCGTCACCCGAAACTCGTCACGCAATCGCGCGCTGGCGCTACGAAATCTTGATGCGATCTGACGAGGATATAAGAATTGGCTCGCGACGCGACGACTAGGCCCGCGCGCCGCCGCCGTGCCCTTGCCGCGTCTGCATTTCTGCTGCTGTCTAGAACACCGGCCATGGCGATGTCGTCGGGGCTGCCAACGTCCGCCCTGAGCTCCCTGGAGGCGATGCTCTACTCTCTGATGCGAGGATCGGGATCAGGAGGAGGATCGGGGGGCCGCGATGACGATGACGACACACCCATCGACGACACCCTCGCCTCGCCGCCGCCGCCACTTCCCGCGCGGCCGAGTCCGCGAGGCCGGCACCCTTCACCACCATGGCGCAGAGTCCGGGTCCAGGTCGCGGGTCCATCGGAGCCTCCACCGATGCCGTCGTCTCCTCCACCGTCGTCGTCGTCGCCGTCGTCACCTATTGAGGTCCCGTGTTCTTCAATTCACTTCCCCCTCGTCGATCGACATTATCAGCATCATCGGTCCGGCCATCATTGGTTATTTTAAGGAATGCATGTGACTGTTCTATTCGAGGTTACAATGCCTTGTGAATTGCGATCAATGGCGCATGCAGGAACCGGAAGACGCGAGTACAAGGACGGATGATGTCTCCGCTTCGGTGGTGGAGGAGCTGGAGAGGAAGGCGGTGGAGGTCGAGGCGCGGCTGCGGGAGAAGGAGGAAGAGAACGCCGCGCTGAAACGGCGGATGGAGAGCTACCACATCCGGTGGCTGGAGTACGAGATCAGGATCAAGTCCCTCGAGGAAGCCTTCCATGAACAGATGGCCGCTCTGCAGGTTCGCCAGAGAGACTGAACTTTTTCTTCCCAAAAACTCTGAACATGTACCCGCATCATCTTTCTTTCGTGTTACATATAATGCGTTTATCCATCCATGCAGATGGCTCAGGACGCTGCACGAATGGCGGAAGAGACAGCGTACGATCGACGCGGACCATCGGAGCCCTACGGGGAGACGGCGGGCGAGGAGCCGCCGCCGGTGAGGCTATGGCACGGCCGAGACCGTCTGTCGTCGGTGGGCGCCAGGCGGAGCGCGGTGAACCGCCTCGGCTCGGAGTTCCGACAGCAGAGCCGTACGCTGGAGCGCGCCGTGGAACCGCAGCCGGCGGCCGCGGCCCGGCTCCGCCGACGACCTCAAGAAGCTCAAGGCGCAGTTCAGTGCGTGGGCCAAGGACTACAAGGCCCGGCTGCGCAAGGCCCAGGCCGAGATCGACAGGAACAGACGGCGTAGGGGTAGCTGCTGGATTTGATGATTCTAAAAAAAAAACTGCTGGCTTTGATTTGAACGATATCATCTCACATGTAAAAAAAAAAACATCTCATTTCACACATGCATCTGCAGTTCTTGTTCGGGTCTCTTTGATGCGAAAATTCCCTTTTTACTGCACCCATGACGAATTTCATAAAAGCACATCGATCACCTCTGAATGTAGTAGAAAAAAAAATCATAAAAACGGATCGATCACCTTTGGATAAATACAGAGGCTGATGATGGCGCCTGTGACGACGGTGTGGCCGATGGAATGGAATAGTGAACAACGAAAGACGCGGCCATTTTCTCCGCAACGTTAAAGGCTCAGATAGGTGTCACGTCTATCCAGGACGACGGCGAGAGGAGGGAGTGAAGGAGACCGGGCGGAAGGTTCGTCCCGGACTTTTTTTTTTTTTTTTTTTTTTTAATGTGTGTATTACCGTGGAGAATATTTGAAAGTCATTACTTGTTCTTTTGTTCTTAAAACGAATTTGAGATCGAGGAGCAGAGAAAGCAGGCACCGGCTTGCATGGCTATTGGCTATTGGATTTGGATGGCGCACATAGATTCTTTTGCTCGGGTGTGTGAAAAAAATTCTGGTGTAATCAAAGCGATGGAAAATACTGCCGTCATCAACGTAAACAGCATCTGTCCTTTGAGTATTTACTTGGCATATTATTGTGGTAGTGGGGAATATAGACGACAGCGAGACGTGGTTGCATTGTTGGATTGAAAAATAGGTGTGTTTGAGGAATTTGGCAAAGGATAAAGTTATGGAGGGGAGGGAAAGAGAAAACGATACATGAAAAGATTGGACGTACTCTAGCTAAAAAAGTTTTCTTTAGGCACCGTTCAGTCAAGCCATTCAATTCAAAAGGGACCCGTCGGCTGGGAACCAATTCCTGCAAACGAACGAAGGCTTAAAGATTTTTTTCTTTGGCTTATTGATAAAAAAAAAACTTGATAGTTGCATTACATGATCATATCATATATGTATATATGGTCCGATCATCGAGGATGTTGCTACATGGGATTCCCTCATTCTAACATGATGTCGTAGTAGGACACGGTATCACGATCAACCAAATTGGAGCAACTATTTTTTCGTAGGTAACCAGTGAGTTTATATGAATCTATATATTTTTGACTCGGTATCTTTGTTATATAGAGAAGATAGGTAATAAAAACTCATCTTCTTCATGCCACATCTCTCTTCTTCCCGAGGATGCCTTCTTTTTCCGGCATATGTCTAACTATAGTGTACCACCTAACATGGCCGTTAAGAGCAACTCCAGCGGTTTGGTATTTGAGCTTGGCATTACATATTTATGCCAAAATCTATGAATTGTCCTTTCTAATGGTTTGACATTTGGGTTGGCAAATTGGTGAGACTTGGCATTTAAGGGTCCAAGCCGCGCATATTTGCCAAGTGAATCTCAATTTGACAAAACTCCACTCTGCGTGCGCTTCACTTTTCTCTCCGTGCATATTGCATGCAGCCACAAATTTGGGTTTTGCCTAGTTAAAAATGTCAAACCGTTGAAGATGAGGTTTGATTTAACTTGACAAACATCTCACGGACATGGCAAATTGCAACTTTTGCCAAGTGCAATTTGCCAAACCATTGGAGATGCTCTAATGACATTGTGTCTCTGCAATCACCATTGTGGCATCCCCACCACTTACCATCTTGCATCTTGTGGTTGCTCATTGTTCTTCCGTAGCACTCTATGTACATGATGCCTCTACTCCCAATCTATTATCTTTGTTGCACAGTCATCCATTGTTAGAACGGCCTCCCTCATAGCTTCTATGTCTGAGAAACTTATGAAACGCTCAACCTTATTGCCTTCAACAAGCATCCTTGGGCTTCTTTGTGTAGTCAAGTTATGCATAAGGCGTCAAGGGGCTCACGGCGCAATGGTAAAGGCTATTGGTTGGGGGCTCCCACCCAGGGTTCAAATACTGGGTGTGACACTTTATCCTGGATTTATTTTAGGATTTTCCGGCGCTATGATTTCTTTGGCGCAAATCCTTGAAAAGGTGCTCATAGGGGTAAAGTTTGCGTACGTGTGTTCATAGGGGGTGAGTGTGCGTGCGTGTTGAGCGTCTACGTTGTACTGTGTAATCTAAAAAAAAGTTATGCATAAGGCAATGGAATACGTGGAGATTTTCTCTAAAACGATCATCTTCTCGAATTATTATGGAACATGCTCTCTATAACAAGGAGGGACATAGAAAGGGGAGGAGAAAAATACTTATTCTAGGGCAGAATTATGAGTCATCATGTGAGGCCGTGAGGGAGGCACAAGCACACACTAAATAAGAGAAACTATTACATGAGAGTGCTGGAGCTCGTGTTCAAAAAGTTTTTTTTCCTTTACAATACAATCACAGTCAACTAAAAAGCAAGTATTTTTCAAATACAAGAATTTTGGTTGCAACCTTTTGATCTTCCACGTCACAAACTCACACATCATCTTTTTTTCCCCTAGACACTGTCTTTTTCATCTGCGCATCATCTCCATTTTAGCCTCAAAGCTATCCTAGCAAATGGTATCACCTATCACAAACCCGCTAAGGCCTCGTTCGGTTTCACCGGGAACGGCCCGGAACGGGCTCTGTTCCGGCCGGAATGAGGTGGGCCGGTTTGTAACCTGGTGTGTGCCGGAATCGTCGTTCGGTTGGGGTCGTCTGGATTGGAAGCAGGCCCGGTTCGGCCTCATTCCATCTCCTTCCGGCTCGGATCGAAGCCTGACCTCCCACCCTCGGGCTTCATTCCGGACGGACGACTGGCGACTGGTGGCTGGCGGCGCGAGGCGACCGTGTGGGCGGCGGCGTGAGGCGACGGCGAGCTCCTCCCATCAGACGTCCACGATTCCCGCCGCCTTCTCTCCGGTAAAGCGCCGCCTCCTACCCATCCAACCTCCTCTCCGATTTGTCTAGGGTTCTTGGTTCTTAGAACTGGGGACTCGGCGCCGGCAAGGTCCGGCCTCCAATCGCTGGGAGTTACTAGCCAGCAGCCGATTCAGGATCTGATTCTTGGTTCTTGGTTTTGGGGTTTCAGTGGCAGCGAGCGCTAGCCGGTGGCCGTGGGTTTCGGTCCTAGTTCTTTCAGATCCGAAGGTAAGGTTCCCCTCCCTTCTCGTGACGCTAAGCTCCATAGTTCTTGGTTCCCTCTACTGCAACTGCAACCAGCAGCAACGATGTAGTTGTATCAAATTCAGATGCATGGCTGTATCACCCTCGTCATTGGTACGTCCGTCTAGATTCATCCCCTTCGTCTCCTCCGTCCGCTGCTCCAATTCTCCGATGGTTAGTCATGTTCCGATTCCCAGGTGTGTGTGTGTGGATGTGTCCTTGAGACCTTGACTGCCTGGCGTCCGCATGATATATTTTATTAATTCTTGCTTTTTGTTTGAGAAAGTCTGTGCCTTTGTGCAAAATCAATGCAAATTATCAAGTTTCGTTTCCTTCTTCCTAAGCGTCAGGTTGTTTTACACTTCTGTGTGGTTTTGCTCATGCTTTGTCTGTTTATAGTCCTCCAAACAAATTGATTAGTTAGCTCAAGCCGTTTATGTCAGTGTTGATTTCCCATTCCCTTTATATTTGTCATGGTCTAACCATACAATCTTAGAATTAAGAAAGATATAATGTTATCTATATCCTATTCTCTATGATCTGCCGTGTCATAACTTAACAGATTTTAGTGGTAACGTGATGCATGCTGTGGCCAGCCAAACCTGGATGCCTGATCTGCATGTGAACCTGGCACCAGATCATTCCACTTATTATGGTTATTTTCCACTGTAGAATTGACTTGAAAATGATCATTAAATTATGTTGTTATTATTAAAGATACTAGCAAAGTCTTATTCCATTGGTTGATGTGTAGAAAAAACTCTGAGCTACAATATGCGTCTGTACTCATAGATACTTAGCCATCTCATAGATACTTAGCCATAGATTGTATTGATACCTAAACTGGTGTGGTTTTAGTATCTCTTTAATGATACATAGAAAAAACATGGCCTGGTTGTGCTATTACTATCACAGCTTTCATTTTCAGATCAGTTGGGTCAATACATGGCATTCTTACCCATTCTCCATTCAATACGTGGCATGTAATTAGGTCCCCCAACTGAGGAATAGACATGGTAGATGCAGTAATCTTCCTGCTTCCACATAGTTGTTGTACACAATCCAAGTTAGATTAGATAGTTGGCCTTTTTCTGCAATTGATTAAATTAAAGTTAGCATGTATGAAAGATCTTCTATTAAAGTTGTTGTGCAGCCTTGCTTTTGTTAACTTATTAACATTTTTTGGGAAGGGTGATGCATTCCATCTATTTCCATGTCTATGAATAGGACTAATTCGTATGCTATTTAATTTCCATGTCTGTGTTTCTGCAGTTGCTGGAACCTTTGTGGACAACTATGAATTTGAGGAAGAGGCTTCTGAGATCCATCAATCTGTCTTTTGTGAGAGTGCAAAGGGCCTGGGAGATTCATTTTTATTTTCCTTGATCTTGGATCATTTGTAGTTATAAGGCACACTTGTTATTCACTTATGTATGAACAAATATATAGGCGACTGATCTCTTCTTTCAGCGGTATTGATCGTGCACTTGGTAGTTCTGATGAGTTTTGGCAACCAGGTGGTAGTTGTAGGCGACCGCTTGTTTGATTGTTCTGATGATCTCTATGGTATTTGCTATGTGCTCTCTGCAAAATTGTTGTGTAGTTATGTGACCTCATACCTGGACGTGCCAATCCTGCCAAATAATCAAAAAGCAGCGGATGTTCGGATGAGTCCTGATGAGTTTTGTAGTGTATTTGCCTGTACTGCTTGTAGTGTTTTCCCCCCTACTTGTACTGTTCTGCCTGTTGTAGTAAAAGCTTGTAGTGGACTGCTGATCCAAAGTTCTTGTACAGCGGATGTTCCTGGCCTCTGCACCAAAGTTGCCGAACAGAGTTTTGAGAACAGCAGGAACGGAACAGGGGCTGGATTTCAAACAGACATGGAACGAGTGTACCCAGCTGGATCCACTGGTTCCTGTCCAGGAACTGTTCCTGCCTGGATTGGTTCCTAGAACAACCGAACGAGGCCTAATTATCCCACCTCTACTCGCTATCACTGACGCTCCATTTTAGCTACAATGACCGTGAAAAAAGATCCTCTCAGAAAAAACAAGCAGAAGTAGCAAGCATTTTATTTGAAGGCTCAAAACTAGCAGGCATTTTATATTTGTTGGCTCAAAACTAGCAGGCATTTTATTTGTTGGCTCAAAACTAGAAGGCATTGAGAAGTGCGCAGAATTGCAAGCTTATCAAAAAAAATGGGTGAGAAATGACCCGGCGCCGGCGGTGTGAACGGCAGCAGGCGAGAGAAAAATGGAGGCAGGCGTGAGGCCCAGGCCCGCGGGTGCGGTGGACTTGTGGTGTGTGTGAAAAGGTCGCAGCCGAGCCGGCGACCCGGCGAAAAGCCGGATGGTAAAGCAACACCGCAACGCAGCGGCGGGGTCCGACGCGAGCGGGCGGAGTAGCGCGAGCCGGACGACCAGGAGAGGGGGCACCACCAACAGCAACAAGTAGCCAGCCAGCCAGCCAGAATGCAACACGGCACGCACAGCACAGGGAGGACGCAGAGAGGGGGAAAGCCCGAAGCGAAGAAGAGGCCACCGCAGCGGCCAGGCGGCGAGCGAGACACCTCCACACGTCTCTCCCCCTCCCTCCTCCTTCCCTCCCCTTCCGTTTCCTCCCCGTCCGTCCCTGCTCACACCTCTGTAGCCGCGCCCGCCCCGACCGAACCCCCTACGGCCGCGGCCTACCCCGCGTGGAATCCTCCCCGACCCCGACCCGATGCGGCGCCGATAGGGAGCGGGAATGGCGGGGCACGGCGAGAAGCGACGCCGGACGGTAGGAGGGGCCCACGAGGAGGAACCGGAGGAAGAGGACCGCATCTCGGACCTTCCGGACGTCCTGCGCCTGCAGATTCTCAGCCTGCTGCCGCTCAAATCGGCCATCCGCACCGGCGCGCTCTCCTCGCGGTGGCGCAGCCTCTGGGCGTACCGCTGGCCGGAGCCGTCCTCGGTGACCATCCGCATCCCGCCCGGCAGCGCCGCGGCGACGGCGGCGGCGCGCGCGGAGGCACTCGCGGGGATCGACCGCCGCGGGCGCCGCCGCGTCGACGGATTCTCCCTCGCCTTCCATGGCGGCCAGCTCACGCAGGCCGACCTCAACCGATGCGTCCACTACGCGGCGGCGTGCGAGGTTGAGGACCTGCACCTCCGCGTCGACGGTGGTGCCGGCGCCGGCCGGGGCTCGCGCGGGGGTACACGCCGCCCTGGGATGCTCGCCGTGCAGTTCCCCGTGGGGAGCCCGCTGCTCGCGCGCCCTGTCGGTGCGGGGGCTCAACATCACGGCCGCTAACAACGCCATGGTCGCCACGCTCGAGGTCATCCACCTCCACTCCGTCTTCCTCACCGACGCCGCGCTGCGCCGGATGGTCGGCGCCTGCCCACGCCTCCGGGAGCTTGACATCCGTTACTGCCGCCGCCTGCGCCGCGTCGACTTCAGCAACGTCGGAGTGCCCAACCTCAGGAGCTTCACCGTCGTCGACTGCTCCCGCACCACCGAGCTCCGGGTCCCTGTTGCGCCCCACCTCCGGTCATTCCGCTTCAGCGGCGCCTTCCTCTCCAGCAACATCCTCTCTGGCGCTAAGGGCTCCCTTGAGCATCTCTACCTCTGCTCTGGCGGGCCGGAGACAGGCCTTCCCGCCACCAACTTGCCCTACGCAGTTCCTCGCCTGTCGAACCTCACTGTCCTCACCCTCTGCAGCATTGCCCTCCAGGTTTGCTCAGGCGTCTGTGCCATTTCCTTTCAGCGCATTTCACTGCCTCGATGCTTATACTCGTTCAACTTGCCTTGTAGTATGTTTCTTCTTTCACAGCCAAGGCTGTGACGGAGAGCAACCTGCATGGCTTGAGGGAGCTCCATTTGCTCATGTTCGGGATGGCCAACTCCAACCTTGCTGACATCTATAGCTTCCTCAAGACCTGCCCGTGTCCTCAATTGGAGCGCCTCTTTGTGCAGGTCTCTATTTTGTCCCCCCCCTCTTATTTTCATGAAACGATTGCTTAGTTTGTTTAGGGATATCTGATCTGTGCTCCACTGGACATGCAGCTCCCGACAAACACCGGTGATGCATTCACGGAGAATTTCCTGAAGGTGGTGGAGGAGGACCCACCAAAAGGTGGATTAGAAAACCTTTGCGTAGCCAAGATGACAAATTTCAAGGGGCACCGTAATGAGATGCAACTAGTAGGATTTCTGCTTAGAAAGTCTAGTAGTCTGAAGAAACTGTTTCTGATTGCTCCTAAGGAGGATCACCCTCAAGGACTCCATAAGATTCAGTCAGATATGCTGTCTGATTCTCTAAAAAAGAAATATTGCATCTTGAAAGAGCTTCAACAAATACCGGATATTTTTCAGTGAGCCTGATGCTCAGACCCAGCCATTGCATTCAGAGGTCTTTGTCAGGTTTTTAGCTTAATGAGCAAATGTTGTTGTAGCTCAGTTTCTGCTCCTATAGTTTTAGATTTCTAGCTGTTAGATAACAGACATGGGATAAAGTGTCTGCAAGGCATACAGAGTTTGATATATGTTTTCTTTTTGCAATTCATATTACATTATTACTAAAGAAGTCATGCATAGTGGTTGAAATGCGAGCTGTTATGAATTTATACTCTATATGGAAATTGCATGCTGCTGTTACTGGATGTCTCTGGGATAATTGGACCTTTTACACAAATGTCTTCGAGATGAATGGTGTGTGTATATCGCCTCTTTTTCTTTTGTATGAGTGTGTGCACATGTGTGTCTGATTGTTTTAGAATTACCTTCCAGTTTGGTTTGGTGTGGCTACTATAACCAGTTTAATTTAGTATTGACTTTGCGCAGTTGCAGATGGGGAGGTGAGTTTTGCTGTTTAGTAATTTTTCTCGAGCCTACTAGAAATTTGAGATGACGCACTGCTAGAAGTTCTGCATTATTTCCATTAGTAATACTATGTTGCTTCTTGGCCAATTTCCGGGGCTGTGTGTATTTTTCTTCCTCTTAGTCAGTTTCTTCTTCTGTTTGCTTGACACTTGCCTGCAACACCTGGAACACCTCTGTTTCTACTGAATGGCAGAGATCCTGCCTTTTTTCCCTTAAAAAAAAATATATAGTTGACAGTCTGTTGCTGATAGTATCGGTTTACATCCTTAAAATGCTATACCTTGTACTGGTAAGGAGTCGTAGTAGTTTTTGTTCAATGTTTAGGTCATTGAGTTTTAGTGGTGGAGCTAGACGAGATGAAATGTTGTGGTGTTCTTGGCTAGCTTTGCAGGATGGGGCCACTGAGGTACTTCCTGGGGGTGTACCTTGGCGGTGAAACCATCTTTGTGGTAATTCTATGGTGCTCCTTTTGTGAAGTGAAAGCCATATGACCTTAGTGCTTTGCACTTTTGCCTTATCCTTCAAACCATGCAGAGCTATAGATCACACAGCATAGTAAAATGATATGGATAATGTTGGTAAAGGTTTCCAGTATCTTTGAGCATTCTTTATGCACTTGTATATTTGAAGCAGTGATATTCGTGCATACCCTTCATATTTTGAATTTGGTCAATTATTTTTGAAACTTTAGGCTACCTAATGATGTCCAGGTACAAGGAATCATACTTGATGTGAAGTTGTGGAAATGGATTTTGATTTATTTTGCTTAGTGTTTGAAGATATATTACGAGTGATAAAATTTATGTGGTTCTGTTGTAAGCAACATGTTGACCACTTGACTATTAACATGCAATATAACACTTTTTTTTTTTACTCAATGCATCTATCTGTGCTGCTTCAGATGTGGAAATATAAGTCAGCATACTCTTTTAGACTTGGTTTAATACCAATAGAAATGCACACTTGAAGTATACCTTCAGAGCAAGTGTTCAGTAATCACTAAGCATTTTACTACATTTTAAATACTGACACTGGAACCCTCTGGTCTATTGTGGTTTCTTCATTTATGCCAGTTTTTTTCCCATTAATATTTGCTATTGTCTAGTCTGCAATCATTATAGAACAAATTTGTTCAAAAAAGTACTTTAGCCATCTATTTTCTCTATTTATATTGCCAACTTGTAAAACACAGGAATAAGAGGATGCTTACAATATCTTAAAAGAGAGTGATATGCTGCTTCAGAAAAGATCGCTTATGCTGGTGAGGAAAAGAAGGTATATCCTACTTTGTGTAAATTAGTGGTGGGGCTACTGGGATTGACCTTGCAGTGGAGGGGCATGATTTTATTATTGAACCCTTGTTGATGTATATCCACACTCCAAACTTTGTTAAGATATGTGGTTTCAATCTGAAGGATATGTTGTATATATGTTAAGGGCGGAGACAACTCTTGTTTGCAACGCTGCCCTTAGCTCTTTTGAGTAATTTTCTTGCAACTTGATAAATGATTTTTTATTGAAGGGGCCTGTACGCTTAAGTAATTAGCTAACAGGGTAATATTGTCTGTGAATAACTGGTCTACCTAGAGTGACTAGAATAACACAGCAGCAGAGCATTCTAGTCTCAGACAAAGTTGGGTTAGCAGTAACTACAGAATAACATGAAAGAAATGTTCTACGAGGATTGGGGATTTACCAATTTAGGATTCCATGGGTGATGGGTTCTTCTAGTACACAACTTCTGGTTCTATTTTGACCTCAGAGATGACTTTCTTTTTCTGTTCTATTTTTTGGTATAATTGTTGCTGCAATGTAGGGCGGGCCTGGTGCAAGCGGTAGAGTCTTGCTGCCGGTGACTGGAAGGTCGGGGGTTCGAGTCGCGGTCTCCTCGCATTGCACAGGCGAGGGTAACGCTTGCCACTGACACCTGTCCCCAGACCCTGCACATAGTGGGAGCTGTCTACACTGGGTACCGCCCTTTATAATTGTTGCTGCAGTTTCAATATATTCCTGTGTGTTAGTTTTGAGCTTGAGCTTTGTGTAGTTCTTTGAGAGACTACCATAACCAAAGTATGGTCCCATGTGAGTGTTGACCTTTATGCCATTCTTTATTCGATACGAATAACTCTAAATTTTAGAAGATCCATAACCCAATTTTTATGGAGCATCTTTCCACAGTTAGAGTCACTAGGTCCAATTTGGTAAATCAACAAAAATTGAATCTTTGACATGGGCATACTGATTTAGCTTTACATAGCAGTTTTATGAAGAATTAAAAAACTTGAGATATATTCAGGTGTCTGTAAAGTTTGGCAATCGGTGTCTGCACTATCTCTATTCAGGTGTGTCGTCGGTCTTCAAGTTATATCTTGTCCTTCCTGTCATTTCTGCAGAATGTGTTTTAAGATCCTGCACTCATGTTTCTAATGTTTGGTTATCAGATGAATGCTTATATGGTCCATTCTTATTGAAGGAAAGTTCTAACGTTTTAGAGAGTCTGAGTATAGTGAGAACTAATCATATCTCAGATGATGAAATGGCTGTGCATATGAAATGGATCATGGATGTTTAGGCTGCTGCTCTTGGATTTCCCTTATTTTGAACTTTATGGAACTACTAGACAGGGTTATTAGCATGCTGATACAATGTGGTTGTCTACTGCAATGGCTCAGGTAGCTTCTACTTCCAAACTTTCTAAGAGCATCTATGGTCAAATCATGATTAGCTACATATTTTTATTATGAGCTAATGCACTCCGTACCTCTCTTAAATTTCCTTTTGTCCTTTCTAGTACATGCTTTTCGCTGGTCCTTCCATTCCACTGCACTGTAACAGTATCTATGTAGCCAATCAGACTTTTTGGTCTGTAGTCTGTGTTCAGAATTAAGGCTGCATTTATTTGTATTCTTCATTGACATAGTCCTTGGCCTATGTGCTACAGTCTTGGTGGAGTAAATGGCCAATTTATTGCAATTACTAATTTAACAAATAGTCCTACCCCATCCACAAAGTTCATAGAGCATAGCATCACTGGTGAGCACGGAGTGCATGACCATTTTATTATAATTACTGAATTAGCAATTAGTCCTACCCCATCCACAGTTGCTAGAGCATTAGCTTGTTGGTTGATGCCTATGGCTGCCAAAAAAAAAATTGAGTCAGTGGCATGTAGGGCAAGGGGCTACAAAATGTTCGGCAAGCTGTAGTTATGGTATGAATAGTGTGGCGCACTGGCGTGGGAAGGTGTGGCTACCAACAAACAGGCTACAAATAGAGGTTATAAATAAATATGTAAACTAAAAACCATGGAATTCCATCGATGCTGTTTTACTTCGCTTACTAAACCCATTTTTACGCTATTTGCTTATATGCTTGCATTGTTCCCTCTGCCATTGATGCTGTTTTACTTCTTATGTCGCTTGGCTTCTTTCTAGTCTAGTTTAAATATGCTTTCACATTTGTTATTTTGGTGGAAGGCCGTCTCGATGCTGCATCCAATTATTTTGGGCTTGCAGCTGCCCTGTCCAGTAGCTTCTTTACATTGGGTACATTACGCCTCTATTTTGTTCTCAAAAGTTTTATTTCTGTGTGTGCTTAGTGCAGGCTGCAGGGTTTTACTGGAGTTCATTAATTTGTTTTGTTTCTACCCTACCCACATTTGTCCTAATGCTGCTACTCCCTCCGTCCCATGCACTTTTGACGTTTTTGACTTTTGAACTTCACGTTTGCCATCCGTCTTATTCAAAATATTTTTACAAATCGTAAAATAAATTAATCAATATTCAAGTATTTTTTTTGATAAAATAAGTCGTAACAAAATAAATTATATTTATGCAAAAAAATTGAATAAGACGAAGATCGAATAAGATGGCGCGGAATTGCGCTGATAAACTCAGTGGGACGGAGGAGTACCTTTTAAAAAGGTACGGCCCGTACATTGTGAGGTAGCGAAGGCACACTGGTCAATCACATGGGGAGTGGTACTACAGAGCAGTGGTGGACCGGCAGTACTGTCTAGCCAGTGGTCCACGCTCCATACCTGCTCCCGTGCTCACCAACCGGTGCAGTTTTCCATCACGTGCACCTCGTGTTAAAATTTGTCTTGTAATATTTCATTGTAATCCCAGTGTAGCCTCGAGCCTCAATAATTTATGGTCTGCACTTTGCATTTCGTGCACTGGTGCATCATCCACTCTCGGCTTTCTGAGATGAATTTGAGTTCAGCCAATTATTTTTTTTACCATTTTATTAAGATTGTTGAGGTGTTCATTGATATGATAGACAACACTCATATTTAGGCCTATAGTTCAGTAGATCACAGCCACGCCACTGTTTCTTTCACTGCAAGCATGTCTACTGCAATTTATAACTTACTTTTGGTGCGAGGCAGCTTTCCTCCACATGATGATGCAATAGACGAATGAGAAAAGGTAAATGTGCACCCAACTTTTATTATTTTATTTTAATCTGGAAAGGCACTTACAGAATGGATAATGGTGGAACGTATGGCAAGTCATAACGATGAGACAATTACTTTGGAGTACAGTATTTAACAATTAGCTGTAACCTTTTTTTCTCACTTCACTTCTGCACCCCATCCATCTCACTGTCGCTGCAGCAACAGGTTCCACCAGCTTGTGGCTGGCAATTGGCAAAGCAGGGCAGAGCTGCGAGGCCAGAAGGTGCAAAAATGACAGATCAAGCAGTTTGGCCTCTCCAGCAGATCCATTCATTTTGCCATACCACTGCAAACTTTTTTTTTTGAGCATCAGCACTGCATATATTTTTTTGCAGGCTACTAGAGGTACAAGAATACAAGATGAACGGCAACACAGAAATCTACTAGCTCTGTGTTGTGTATCCACCTCCACGCCTCCCAGCCACAAGAACCACCAATGTACAAGTCACTGCCATAGTGTCATCCACATAGAGGACTTGGAGGGCAAGCTTCAACAGCTCTGCTCCAGCCTAAACGTGAATGGCAGCAGCTCCAAGTGTATATGAATTGTGGTGGCTCTTCAGTTTGGTACCTGAAAAGACTTCACGTGAAGAGTGGGTTGCCATCAGTGCCATTTTTTTTTGAAGGGTCTCCATCAGTGCCAGTTGCCGCCCTTCAAGAGTTCTGTATCAACCTGGGCATAGATGGGAATTGCAGCATCCATCTCATGATTCAGGTGGTTCCATCCAAGAACAGTCTGAAATCGGGCTCAGTGTTCAAGGACCAGTGCGGTGCCAAGCTGTCGGCAAAAGGGAGAGACACTTGAGCAGTTCGGTGAGGTGAAGATGTGTTGTCATGATGATGATAATAGGCAAAAGAGTTTTCTGAGCAACAGGAAGAGGGTAGAGGATCTTTTGTCTGTAGAACATCAACAGCAAGAAAGGTGTATTCACCGGCTACGGCTAGCTTTTCTCACTCCAGTGACTGAAATCTATCGCCTGTTATCTATTTTAACTGAGGATCGTCTAGTAATTTTTTTTGACGGTTTGCTATGTTCCAGCAAGTGACTGAGCAATTGTTTAATTCCTGAGTAACTACTACTCTAACCTTTCGTCACCCACAACCCGCTCGATGAAATACGTGGGAAAGAGGAATAGAGACGAGGGTATAGAGTACCATAGCATATGATCACTAGATGCACATTGACCGGTATTGACCTCCGCTAAACTTATATTGAAAAAAAAAAATCCAAAAATACATTAAGAGTTGATGAACCAAATCTTGTCTCTCTACATCTGAAAAAGACTAATGTCATAGACTCATAATCCACTTGATGATACCAAGCATTGATCTCTGCTCACGCGTCCTTGTCCGATACGGTCATCTTCTACTCAGAGCTCACGTGACCGCGTCCCTAACCGGTTTCTATACGAAGACTTGATTCATGTGCCCACGCACAATACAAAAGTCCTCAAGGTCACGCGTGCATATTCGGTTATTGACATAGAAGCCTGATGAGGCGTACTTTGAGGAGTTTCACCAGGTTGTCAATAACTTAAGACGCCGCCGCCCATGTTAGGCAGGGAGCCATGGCGACCCTCTTTTTTGGGTAGAGGTCGGCGGCCGTCGAATGCGATGATGGACATCAAGTAGGCTAAGCAGTCCCATCACTTTTGCCTAGTTGTATCTGTGGCCGTATAGTCCTTTCCTTGCCTTGTAACTACTAGGCTTTTGCTCTAGCCGATCGATAAATTTTGGCTACTCATGCATGCTAGTATCTTACCAATGGGCTTGACGCAGTTATAGTTGGTTGATGTTGTAAATCTTTTCCTTTCATCTTAATGAAACACGGATTCTACGAACCCGTTTGCGAAAAAAAAAAAAACACATTAGCGTATATCTAGTAGATCTTGGATGCTTCACTCAATTTACATTTAAAAGGGATTCCATCTTCATTGATCTTTTTAAGGCTTCGTCATAGGAAAAGGTTTAATTCACCTGACTCGACAATCATGGTCGTTTCATTTTCCTTAATCTATAGAACCATTTTTAAAACCCTCTCCACTTTTAAAAAAAATCATTTTTGCACATAAAGCGGCCGTTAAAAAAAAGGGTAATAAGGGTCTGCTTTGGTTCAAATGACTAGGGACTAGAGACTATATAGGGGGCTAAATATTAGTTTCTAGAGTTATTTGGCTTAAGAGACTAATTTGTTACACAAAGACTATATAGAAACTAAACAGGGCTGAAAATTTGGACCAAAAGAGTCTCAATTAGCACCTCTAATGGACTAATGACTAAATAAGACTAAAAATTAGACCATTAGTCCTCTTAATGGACTAATTGACTAAATAAGACTAAAAACCATTTCTCTTTTGCCCTTCGTTTCATGATTGATTGCAATATTGTTGGTGGCAACTGGATTGAACTTCCTGCTGGGAAATACAGGAAAGCAGCCCGTGTCATGTCCTATTGTCAGCTAGAGCTAGATTGCCTGTATCCTTCTGAATGCTTCATCTATTTACTAAACTGTGGTGTTGTTCAGTTATGTCTATTCTTAACACAACTAACAGATACTCAGATCTGGTAAGCCATGCTGCTGAAGGAGAACATTCTAAGATGGCCCCGTTTCGCATATTAAGTTTTGATATTGAATGTGCTGGTCGCAAAGGTCATTTCCCAGAACCAACTCATGATCCTGTTATTCAGGTTGAGCTCATTATTCATGTACCTGATACTTGTTACCATTTAGTTTCAATACAGGTCTTTATGGTTATAATTTATTGACTTACTCCTTTGAATTTAAATAGATAGCTAACTTGGTTACACATCAAGGAGAAGGCCAACCTTTTGTCCGGAATGTCATGACTCTTAAATCATGCTCTCCCATTGTGGGAGTTGATGTTATGTCATTTGATGCAGAGAGAGATATTCTACTTGCATGGAGGGTATGTGCTGCTGTCTTTGGAGTTGTCAAATTCAGTTGAACATGATGTATGTTTGTATATTGCCTTTATCTTCTTTGAAAAAAACAAATCTATAGTGCCTTTATCCTTGGTTTTTTTCTTCATTTCCCTGTATTGGTTTCATTCTCTTTTACCTTTTTGTATCTACATTTTGTATTTGTTTGCCTTTTTTTACTTGCTATATGCAGTTAACATTTGTTTTTGGCTAAAATTAAATATTGTTATTCCTCAAAAAGAAAAAGTTAAAAACAAACACACTTAAACCTCAAAAAGCAGTTTCTTATTGTAGACAAAAGATTTGATCAAAAATATCTGGTTCTTATTTGGAAATAATTTGCAGGATTTCATACGTGAAGTGGATCCTGATATCATAATTGGATACAATATTTGCAAATTTGACATGCCTTATCTTATTGAGGTACAATAATGTTTGCAGAGTATTCAGATTCTTTTTAGGCCAACTTGACAATCATCCATATTTAGTACAATCTGATTACATACATTTGCAGAGGGCTGAGGTTCTCAAGATAGCGGAGTTTCCAATACTTGGCCGAATCAGAAATAGTCGTGTTCGTGTCCGTGATACAACCTTTTCCTCGAGGTCGCTTTTCTCTTCTCTATGCATTTAATATTTATTACTTTGCCTTTATTATGCAATTGTCTTAGTCAATAAAAAAATATTTGTTATATATTCTGCAGTCCCTTAATAGTCACATATATTTATACATTTTTTTTAGGGGGTGGGGGTTGGCTAGCATACCATGGAAGCACTATGTTGCTTAGTTTTTATTGCCTGCTTGCATGTGTATCTCATGTTTTCATTTGTGTGCTTTATTTGATTCTAGCGATACATCTATTTTTTTCTGATTCTGAATGAGCTGGCATACAAATCTTGCTCATTTGTCTTAAGGAGAAAAGTCGCTTATTTTTTAGGATGTTATGGTACCTATAATGAGCTATTATAGTGTGTTCATATTTCATGGCCATTGCATTCACAGTTTCTATGGTTAGTCATATTATCTGCATCATGAAATCCACTGTATTTCTGTCTTTTGCACAAACATGATTGAAATTTGTGATCCATAGAGAGCTTTAGGCTCCTGTATCTACATCATGTCCAGGGTTTTCACAACTCTTAAGTTCAACTCTTTACAGCGTTTATGGTGTCACAATTTTCCATTTTTTTTGTGACTTACTAAATGTTAATGCTTTGACTTTCTTGACTTGCAAGTTGCAAAATCGAAAATGAAAGCTCTCATGTAATAGAAATGAAAATGGAAGATTTATCAAGGTTTTTTTTTTTCACGTAAAATGAAAATAATGATGAGGTTGTTGTACTTGTCCAGGCAATATGGTGTGCGTGAAAGCAAGGATGTTACTATTGAAGGAAGAGTGCAATTTGATCTCCTGCAGGTTGTGATCTTTTTTGTCTTGACAATTAAATCAGTGTTTGTTGTTTTTCATGAGATTATTTCATATGTTTGTTTATCTTCACTACCTGATATGATGCAGGCTATGCAACGGATTACAAGCTGAGTTCTTATTCACTAAACTCTGTATCGGCACACTTCCCTTGGGGAGCAAGTAAGTACAAACATCTCAATGCTCTATGTTGCTTCAGTCGCTGTACTCATAATCATTTTGTTGCGTTTCTGTTTGAACTTTTTTTTGTGTTTATCAGTGTCAGTTTTGACTTCGATAAAAGGCTTTGCTGTGGTTCTTATTCTGTTGGTGTTGTTGAGTGTTGACTCTATATTTCGATCGCATGGCATGTCTTCAGTCATCTAGAAAATTGATGTTCTTTTACCATGTAGCTGGATTTGTTATATCACTTTATACTATTTACTAACAATTGTTGATTCTAATATTCTTCCTGATTTTGAGGAATCTTTTCTTTGCTAATAATTATTGAATTTTTGAGCAGAAAGAAGATGTTCATCATTCAATTATATCTGATCTTCAAAATGGAAACCCAGAGACACGAAGGCGGCTGGCAGTTTATTGCTTGAAGGTCAACTATATATACCCTTTTTGTTTTAATTGTTACTAAACTTGTGATGTTTTATAGAGTGTGTTGGTAAGTTGTGGCCACTTTGTTATTGTTTTTTTTCCTCGAATATGCAGGAGGGATTGCATATCAATGCATTAAGAGAGAATTAGGCCAAAATAGCCATACACAGCGTACATGCATGCACACACGTTTACACCACCAGCCCGTGATCACTGGGTTATACTTTTACATTGGTGCCAGAAGACAAAATAAGTTACGGTCATCTGACCAACTCCCAACTCCCAACTCAGATAGGCTGCTACCGAATAATGGCTCGTGTGTCTTCAAACCATCTCCACTTTGTTATTGTTACTGATGGAGCTAAGTGGCGCCCCAGAATCATTTGGACCAATTTGTCCAAATAAATAAATACTTACATAGTATTGCTCTACACGTCACTTTTAACATTAACAAATACAATGTCAATGTTTGAGCACCAATTTTGCATTTTGGAAGTTTCGCAGCATCACTAGGGCTTTGGAAAATTGTTACAGTATACCTCCCATCTATTGATCTCTCCATTTAAGCAAATTGCCTAAAAGTGGTCCACCGTGTGCGTGACTTTCGGATGGATTATTGAAATTACGGCCACTCTTGTTGCCTACTTGCGTCACCAAGTGAGGACACCTCGGCCATCGTTGGTCGCTCCTTGGTTGCATGCAGACATGCACATACCGGATCGCGGGGCTTATTGCAAATGACGTGGTCCATCAGTGAGTATTTGTGTGTTTCTTTCTTTTCAACTTCCCTACTTGGCCAATGCAGTATCAGCTGATTTCTCTCCTACTTGTTCAGAAAAATGTGTAAGCTGATATTTGAAGGACAGACCTACATCAACCGGTTGTGACTTTTGCCTCAGAAAAACAGGATGCCTTATCTTCCCTCAAAGACTGTTAGATAAAATTTGATGTATATCTACAATTATGTGGAAATGGCGAGGGTCACTGGTGTTCCCATTTCGTTTTACTTTCAAACAAAGAGCATAAGGTGAGAACAAGCCAATCATGCTATTGGAAATATCACATGAGAGTACCCTAACAATGAGTTTCATTTGTGCACAGGTGCTCTCACAACTACTCAGAAAGCAAAAACAGAAAACCTTGTTATACCAAATATAAAGGGTCAGGGTCCAGACAAGATACCTTTTGAGGGTGCAACTGTAAGTTGGACATTATCTGCACATCTGTAGCCCATCTGTCATTTCCTGCCCACAGCTATTGCAGTTATTCGATATTTGTATTTGCCTCATTACAAAAAGTTTTTAGTTTGCTCTACACACTGAAACTATCTTTGCATTGCTTTGCCTGGAACTGAGGGTATAGATATTTGTCATCACAATCTAAAGAAAATGTAGATGACTAGTTGAGCTATCCACGCTCAAAAATTTGTTCTTGATGCATGTGGAAGTGAAATACATATGCAGGGTTTTCCACCTCTAGAAACTGCTTTTGTGTATGCTAGCACCTTTCCATCTGCGAGGCAAGGAATTTTTCATCAGTTTACGCCACCTTCTTAATTGATCGTGAATGAACAATTTAGTTTTGTTTCTTTTGTACTATAAGGATTTGCTGTAATCTATGCCCCCTTCAATTTTTAGGTTTTGGAGGCAGGGCTGGATTTTATGAGAAGCCTATCGCAACTTTGGACTCCGCTTTGTATCCATCCATCATGATGGCATAAACCTTTGCTACTGTACTCTGGTAATATTTCGTGGATTTCTGATGCTTATATAATTATAATTTATTGCTGCATGCTCTACTTATGGTCTCTACTCTCTACAATGGATGCAACAATTCCTTGTTATTATTTATTTTGGAGGTGCCCCCTGAGGAGGCCCCGTAAACTCAACTTACCTCCAGAAAGCATCAATAAAAACCCCATCTGGTGAAATATTTGTGAAAACCAGAACTACAGAAGGTATTTCGCATCCTGTCTTGATAATAGGTGTTCTGTACACGAAGATGTGTTGTCTAACAAAGCTTATGAACACAATATTAGGGTATACTTCCTGAGATCCTTGAAAGAATTATTAGCAGCTCGGAAAAAAGGGCAAGAAGCAGATTTGAGGTATTTTCTCAATGCATCTGTAAGAAAAATTGTACTCCCCCATTCTAAATTGTAAGTCAGTTTTGGCTGAAAAGCTGTATGTCCTTTTGCTTAGACTGTATAGATCCTTTTGGCTTTCTAGCTACATACTCTCTCGTTCAATTTAATCTCGCTGTTTGGTTTCCGATGCTGCAAGTTTGACTCCGATTTGTGGAAAATGCATGCAATATTTTGTATCTCCAAATAAAATTTGTTACTAGATTCAAAGACCTTTCCAATGATACTAATTATGAAACATAAATGTTAATATCAAATATATATTTAGTCAAAGTTATTTCTCGGAAGCGAAAACGCATGACGTATTTTAGGACGGGAGAGAGATAGTCTTTTTACTATGTATCTATACATAGTATATATCTCATGTGCATAGCGACAGCTATGACCTATAAAATCCAAAAGATCCACAATTTGAAGCCGACACAGTATTAAAAAGATCTTCCACACTTGCAATTTGCAAAAGGCTAGATATTCATGCAATGCTAATCCTGTCCCATGTTAAACTTGACAACTATTTGTTCAGGAAGCAAAGGACCCACTCGAAAGGGCTGTTCTTGATGGTCGTCAGCTTGCATTGAAAAGTACTTCCATATCTTTCTCCTTCATTCCATCAAAGCATTGATTCAAATTTGAACTGCTTGAATAATGGCAGTTTGAATTGCTTATGTTTCAGATAAGTGTACCGAAAGAAAAAAACTCAGTTTATGGTTTCACTGAGCAACTGTTGGTCCGGTTACCTTGCTTAGAGATTTCTTCAAGCGTGACCAGCTATGGTAAAGCCTTAGTTTAACATAATTAAGAAATTCATTGTATGGTTTGCTAGTGTATTTTTGATGTCAAGTTTTCTTGCACTGAAGTCATTTTTGATCACACAGATCCACAAATGATTGAACATACAAAAGCTTGTTGAAGATAAATTCCAACAGTAGGGAGGTTATGAGCATAATGCAGAGGTAAAGTAGTGTTGTGTTGTACTCTATACAACTCTGTTAGATTCCCTGTTAACTCTGCTTGATCTCACAAAAGTTCAAGCCTTCATCTTTTGCCCTTTCGTACTATGTGATACCCTGTATCTTCATGATTGATCTATCAGTATTGCAGCCCTATGATCTAGGGATATTAACTCAAAAGCAACCAAATATATATATAATAATAAAGTAAAACAACCCATGCAAAACCACTATCTAGAAAACTGACACTATGCATTGGTCACATGTAAATTTGATCTCAACTAGTGATACTGAATTAGAGCTTCACCCGTGCACTCCAGAACCACGAGCATTGTCGCGACTTTGTCTCGATATTTGCCCTCCCTGGTGCCCAATTTTTGGAAGTCTAGGGTATTAGCACTGTAGCCAGTCAGCAAGCTTCCTGCCTGCTTATAGGTTCGAAAGATGCCGTTCACCCATTTTCTGATATAACTGATACATCAAATTTGGCGACTTTCACAGGTAATTTACGGGACACTGATTCTGTGATGCAGTACAGTTTGGTGCTTCTACGGTTGAAGATGCAATGAGAGTTAGGAAAGAGGAAAAGCTGCCTGCAAGATTACTCAGTGGTGGAACCTTTTACCAAGGTGAACAGAGAAACTGCTTACAAACATGAGGCTTTGTAACGAGTCATACAGCATTTGAGTAGAACATTGGCTGTCTGTCCTCACGAACTGTCATACTCATACCATCGCACCTTTTCTGCGATCGAGCTCCAGCAGACCTCCTTCTGAAACGTGTTTGGACTCAAGCTGAAACCCAGAAGCAGAGAATGCTCCTTTTAAGAAAGCAGATCTGAACCCTAGGCACATCTAACTGCAGGAGTTTGGTACTGCCTCTCATGGCCCAGTTTCCTGGCTTTATGAGCTCCAATTTCTATCTCTGTGTTCTAATCTATCTCTGTCTGTACTCTGACTTTCTCCCATCTGGCCACATATAGGAATTTTGAAACAGTGTGATCGGAACATAGAGTGAAAATTTTGTCCATACTCCTTTAGAAGGGCTAGAACACCATCACCACATCTTTTAGCGTCACACGACGCGGACTGCCTTCTAACTAACTATGGTGCTGTGACGCCTTTATGCTGACTTATCTGGCGAAATGGGCGCTTGTAGGTTACCCTGATCTTTTTCGTGCTATCTTCCTGTGGTGCCTTATTTTGCGCGGCTGTGACCTGGATGACAATTTTTCTGAAAATGGTCTGTAACGCTAGTTTTTAAAGAAGATCTGCAATGTATCCAGCTAAGCTTTCATTTTCATTTAAGTTCCAACCACATCGTTGCCTATCACATCTTTTCTCACAGCCCATCAAATTGAGTTTGAGAAAGTATATTTTCCTTTACCTTCTAATCAGCAAGAAGAGATATGCTGGTTTGTACTGGACAAAATCCTGAGAAATTTGACAAAATGGATGCAAAGGTATTCCTTTTTGTTTTTAGCTGTGTAAAAACATGAACTATTTTCTATTGGATATGGAGCACAGATGTTAGTTATTCTTTTTGAATGCAAAGATGTTAGTTATTATTCCTTTCAAATGTCTCGTTTTTGCTGGCGTGCAGGTATTGAAACTGTGAGAAGGGACAACTGTTTACAGGAGGTTTGTGTCTTCTCCATGTGGCTAGTGCCGAGAAAAATGCTTGCTCCTGAGTATGCTGATGTACAAGGCAGAAGAATTCTGGAGCAGTTAACCTTGTAAGATGTAACCGAGTAAGATGAGACAATTTGAAGGCCACATGAATTCTCCATCCGTTT